>WEKW01019703.1:444210-474569 GCA_013389905.1 Sula dactylatra
TTGCTTTACCTTCATAAAAAGACCAAGCTAGAGTCAGGGCATCAGTGAGACGCTCTTGTTTCAGAAGGTGGTCAACTCTCTAAAATAACAAGTAATATTGGACCTTAGTATTACAGAAAACATGATCCCCTCCCATTTAAGATCAGCATTTCCTGGTAGTGGGTCACGATCCCTGATAGGAAACCTCAGAATCTCTCAACACACTGCAGTAAACAACAGCATCTCAGAAAGATTCTCTCATATGTACATTTTCTGCCGGACAGTTAAAAAAGACTAAGAAATGTCAGGCCCCAGTACATCAAGTCCCTGTGGGCTACATTTTAGGTCAGATGCTTGAGGAATGGAGCCCCACAGCATCAGCAAGTGTCTGTAATCACGAAGAAAAAAATTTTCCATTCCCCATCCTTGCCTTATCACTTAGAGCGCAGCAAAAAACTCTGCCGTATTTTCAGCATACGGGAGTACTCATCCTACCCTGATCTTCTCCTGAGCTCACAGTCAACAAGGATTGAAGTGGATCACAAGTATTTTCTGCTTTAAGGAATTATTAGCACACAAGGTCAAGTAGCACTAGTCTTGGTATGTTAGGTCAAAATTATAAAGTACTCTTTGAGAGAAGAGAGATTTTGAGTTTCAGACCAGCATTCTGTACTGCAGCAAGAACTCTCAGCTTCACACCCTAATCCCACACATACTCAATTACCACTCTTGACTAAGTCCCCTACGATAAAGAGGCACAACAGAAACCATACAGTAATTTAGAAGGAGGTTGGCTCAGAGCATGTAAGTTGTGATTGACTTCTGAATTCTAGGAAAACCAGGACCTGAAATCATGGGTCAAAGCAAGACTTTTCGTTAACAGTTTACTAAACCAAAGTTGGTAGTGAATGGCTGGAGGGAAAACTAGCAGAGGAAAGTGATCTTGGTAACTGAAAGCAGCAACTGTATAAAAGTTCAACAGAGCTGAAATGTTCATATTTTATTAAAGGTCCTGACACAACGTCACATGGAGGAGTTTATAATCAGGGGTGAGTACAAGAGCCATAAAGCAGGTAAGAGGAAAAATGGTGAAGGTTGCTGCTTAAAGAAGAAATGTGAGACTGGAAAAAAATGACTATTGGAGTTCCTTGAGAATCAGCCTTGAAGCCCCGTTCCACATAACGATTTGGTCAAGTAACTTGGCATAAACTGAATTTACTAATGAAGTTTGCTGATGACTAACTGTCAGCATGTGATGTGAGACAGCAGACCAGAAAGACAAGCACAACAGGATTTCCCCTAAAGCTGGGTAACAGAAGTATGATGCAACTTGCAGCAGAGATCAGTTTGGCTATGGGGTACTGGTGAACCTCCAGAGTGCCACAAGCCACTGACATCACGTAGCCAAAGGAACAGCAAAATGAGACCCAAGGATACATGAGGAATAACATATCTAGTAGAGACAGTGAAGAACAGGTGACATTGTGCATGGCACTTGTAAGACCCTACCCAGAGTAATATGTGCTGAAGTGTTTACCTATGTTCAAGAAACTGAGCACAGAGGAGGTGCAGAGAACAGTGACTGAAAAAAGAAAGGAATGGGAAGGTAATCTTACATGAGGGTGATGAAAGAGCTTTGCTTAGCCTTGCAAAACAAAGTCTGAGAGAGAAGATGCATACACCGAATAAACACACTGCGAAGTGATGATTCAGAAGGGAAAAACTGCTGTTTAACTCAAGAGAAAAGAAAAACACAGGAACAAATAGACATAAATAGATCACTAAGAACTTTAGTGTGGAAATTGATAGGGTTTCAGCTGTCAGAGAAATGATGTTCCAAAAAAATATTCTACCAACAGAAATGAGGATCTAAAATCCACTGAACTTTCTAGGTAGCCTGTGATGGATTTTATGATGTAGCTCCTGCAGTAGCTGGAGACAAAGTACAGCGAACCAGATTTCCTTCCACTCCTGTATGCTTCTCTGGCAGATAGAAGGCTTACACTTACACAGTCCTCCGAAGTAATACATTGCACTAGCTCTATCTTGTTCACAGAAGCTGGCACATGGCAAGGCATTATGTCTTGCTTGGGAGAACAAGGTCTTCATTCAGCCTGCAAGTTTATGCAAGCAGAGTCCCATAGCATCCCACCATGGAAAGCAGCGTACCTACGGTGCTGGCTGTGCACAGCAGTCAGGGATCCCGAACACAGTGCTCTCAGAACATGCTTCACAAATGCTCCCTCCCTCCTCTCAAGCTATATTTAAGCAATTCGAACCTACTAAGCTGTACAGTTTTCCTCTCAACATACCTCTCTCCAGCTTCTCAATGTCATGACATGAACAGACTAGAAGAAGAAAAGAAAAAAAAGTTATTTACTTACAGTTGCTTATGCAGCCTATGGTATCCCACAGACCCACCAGGGCATGCTGGCACAGATGAAGCCAAGTAAAGCAACCTTCAAGCTTGGCATGGCAGGAATAAATTGGATGTTTATATTTAACAGAAAACATCCTTTGCATGGCCTTACAACCCATCTGCTCCAAGATACCATCCCTGAGTTCTTCCCCTGCATCCACATGCCATCCTATAGGCCACCTCTCTTTGCCTTTTCACAGACAGCCTGCACTGCAGGACAGGAAAAGTGAATAGGATATTCTTTGTATCATTTCATGCAATAGAGTCCAGTTTCTCCTGCTGTCTTATTTTCTTCTGTTTACTCACTAGCACATTTAGGCCCGAGAAACTGAAGCTTAGGACAGAGGAGATATCAGCAAAGTAATGCTACGTGTACCCTGAAGCAGTGTGAAGCAGGATACCGTGAAACTATGACCATGTCTTACTTCGCCCATACCTTGGCTAAAACCAAATTACTGCACATTTCTTTAATCCCACGACATAAGTGCACAAAGAACCCATCCCTGACTCACATCTCCATAGAACAAAGAATTGCCTTTCTCCAGAAGATGAGCTACCATCAACAGTGAATGCCCTGTATTTTTATTAAAAACTCCCCACATTTACCTTAGTTCCAAGGTAAAAGATCTGACCACCACAGCTGCTGATGGACTGATAACAAGCTTTCTCTCCAACCAACGCCTACAGGGAGAAAAATTACATGTAAGTAAAACTGCTCTTTGTTTTTGTAAAGCTTCCCAAGAAACACATATACACTTGAACTTTAGAGTCACTTTGTAATTCAGAAATCAGAATGAGGATTGGGAAAGAACAACACAGGTTGCTGGACAGTCATAAGTAAAAAAGCTCTGCTGTCACTCCTTCCTGCTTGTGAATGCAGCTTAAAGTGCTACTGAGCTCTGGCTGCCCAGAAAACATGACAGAGTCATGAGGACCCACAAGCCGTGCTCTGTGTCTATCCTCAAATGCAAAAAGTTATGAGGTCTCTTTCCTTGCCATCTGCTTCTTCACAAATCTTCCTCAAGAGCAAATGTGTAGGAGACACAGATGGAAAGAATATTGTTGAAGTGAGAGTTGCTACAACAGAAGTTGGAATGCCAGTACCCAGCGTTCAAAGGCTGTATATGGGCACATTTACAATGTGAGAAATGGAGAATCACATCAAAATTACATATTTTTCAACAGTGCATGGGCAGTGCTTCTTTCCCACTCTACTGCACAGTTACACAGGCTACGGCTGTTTGTCCTGTATTTTTCTCAGTCTGGTCAGGTAGGGAAACTTCCTGGATCTCTTCCCACTGCTAAAAAGTGTGTCTGTTCCAGGGACTGCTGTAGTAACACTTCAACCTGCTCAGCACAGAACCTTAGGCTGAAGTAGCAGATATTCCCTGCGTTTTTCTTTAGATGTTGCAGTGGAACAATCGGGTCTGACAGTCTTCATCCACAAACCCAGGCATCTCTGAAACCAGAATATCTCTTAAGAGAGTAGCAGCCTCATCTAAGATTTGCCTTCCAGAGGCAAATGTTTCCATGGAAAACAAAAAAAGCTTCCCATCAGAAGTTGTCCTTGACTCAATTGCTCTGAAATAGGTTGTCTTGTAATTCCTACTGAAATGCAGGGAAAGAGACTGCCTGTTTCACATCCTCAGTATTTCAAAATGGCATTATAGACTTCAGACCTCATCTGCCACTTCCAGCCCGTGAATTAAGTAGGGGTCTCTTCTAGACTCACAATAGCATTTTAACAGGCAGCACTTATTTGGTCCCATCAGGCTTTCAAGCCACATGCCTCTGCCTTTGATGGTAATCACCACAAGTCCTCACAGGACACTGCAGAGTATCTGGAATTGAGTGAAAGGCTCTGAATAAAGACATATCCTAGCAAGGAGAGGTTGTACACCACCTTAGTGCCAGTCTCTAGCTATGTTCTGTGAGGTTTGCCTGGCAATTCCGGATTATGAAGCAGGCAGTACATAAGCTAACTTAGACTAGCATCTACCTTCTGACTCTTTCTTTCTCAGTATGCACCTGCTGCAGAAAGAATGACAGCCATGCTAGCAGTGTGAAACAGATAAAGCGATGAAAGCCAGATAAGCAGCTGCTATGTAGATCTAAAAGCTGCAAAGACTCCTCACAGATCTGGCCATTCAGACTGGAAGAAGCACTCTGTTCCTTGGTGTTCAAAGGGAACCATGACAGAGAGGACTTTTTTATGAAATGCTGCCATCCTGCATTGAAGGCACTTCTCCTTGGGCTTCTGGAGCCGAGTCATGACCATATACTGGGCCTGAAATTGCGGATCCAAACTACAGACTCACATGAGCCTTCTGCTAGTTGTTTGGGCCAGCAAGTCTCACGGGGCTGTAAGCAGAACTGAATAAGAACCATATCATCCAGCTGTCAAATTTCAGAACCCCTGGGCTATCTCTGGTGAAGCACTGGGAGGCTTCAACACAAGGATGGAAGGCCCTTTCCTACACACACTCTTGGCAAACTGTTTCCAAAACAGAGAAATTGATTTTTCTACTGAAAGCAATAACTTGTCCCACAACCATGGCTTTAAAAAAAACCCTCCACAACGCTATCGCAATACAAATACCACATCAAGCGAGTCTGCTGCAGAAGGCACAGGTGGGTTACAGGAGCTCTCAGGAGCTACTGAAGTGAACACCTACTTCAGGAATAAAACATGTCCAGACACCACACGGGCCAGGGTCCAAAAAAAAAAAAAAAAGCATGACAGTCAAAATAAAAGACAGACAAATAAACAAAAGAGGAAAATGTAGAAAACACAATGTTTGAAGTGTTGCGACTTCCACTAGTATGGATGGTTTGGTTTTTTACTTCAAACAAGAAAGAAGTGTAGTACCTACAAGCACAGGTACTATGTTTCATCCTTTCTACCCCTGCATGACAATCTACGAGATGAGTGCAGGGAATGCATGTGCTGTACAGGCACTGCTACAGCAGAGAATCTGTGACATACAAAGTAGAAAAGGCCAGAGGAATCTCTTGAAGAATGAAGTATGTCAGCTTTTTTCCTGTATAGAGTACTCCAAAGCTTTGTATCTTAACAGCAGCTCCTAAAACATCAATGCACAAAAGGATACGTGAACTGTCTGTTAGGTGGCCACATCAGCAGCATGTATGATTTGTGAGATGCTTCAAAAAGGCTTTTTTTCCAAAGCTCCAGGCTTCCACCTAGGGTATATCTGAAACAGCTAACACAAGCAGGCCCTTTGTGCCTACCAGGGCTTCGCTGACATTGCCTCCTGTAGCCAGCGATTTGAAGTGGCTGCTGTTATAGACTAGCTGAACTTCTGAGATCTCTATGGTCTCCAGCTCCTCCTGTGTCTGACGATCTATAACGTGCAGCTTCTCCACACTGTCCAGAAGCACTGCTGTCCGTGAGTTTATCCACTGAAAAAGCAACAAGTCACAGATTTCAGCAATGCATACGCAATTAGAGGCCAACTAAACAGGCTCTGGGCATATCCTTGTGTATCAATACTGGAAGTTCTAGAATGGCTAGTAGCTTTGTTACTATATACAGTCACTTCACAACAGCACCTGTGCCTAACTCCAAAGGTAAAGACAGGGAAGCTCCTTCTGGAGTATCAGCTTTAACACAGAGAAAAATTACAAGGAACCTTCTTCGCAGAAAACACCTGTAGGCCAATGGCAATCTACCAGAGTTCTTGTCCTCTTGGTGAGGAACATTTATGCTCTAGCACACTTTCTATCCAAAGGTCTCAAAAACAAGCCTACTACAACGGCTGTTCTCAAATCCCTCAGGAGGTAAACGTGGCATCAGGAGACACTAAAAAAACAAACAGTACATCTAAGTTTAACTCAAAACCTGTCATTTGTATTATGTGACTTTTACTTTTATGTTCAAAACCCTGCAAATAAAAAGGCTTTTTTTCGCTGCTTTTACAATACTTTTTTAAACAGCCGAGCATATTTGTTAACAAACTTCAAATTCCAGCTGATGTGGATATCCGTCTTGGCATTTTGGCCTTTCATGTTTTACTTCTTGTATTCTGTAAGTTTTAGAGTTGAACAATTTGTTTTGGTGAAAGCACCAAACAATTATGGTGCTTTAGCAAACACTCATATATGGAAACACTAGAATTTTACTGAGCCAATTACATAGAAGTTGGCATTTTTTAGTAAGAATACAGAATAAAAACCTTTCTTGCCAGATTTTCTCTGGCTCTTGAAAATATTTCCTCAACAAGGCTACCCCTCCTTCTCAAGAAAGGGCAGTATTGTTGCCTTCATGCTACTGATTTTTTATACTTTAGCTACTACTTGCCATTTCACTTGTGCTGGTTTTCCACTGAGTCCCAAGTTTAAGGACATTTTCAGTTAGTTAGCTCCAGATAAACACAGCCACTTCTTATGCTACATTTGTAAAGCCAATAGTATAGAACTAAGGGCTATTGAGATACTTTTACAAGAAAACTAGTACAAAAAAAAAAAAAATTAGCCATTCTATAGTATTGAGACTTACAGTAAAGTTGATGAGGTCATAGTGTAGATGAAGCTGCCTTTGCTTAGTGACATGTATGGCACCAGTATCATCTCTCTTTACCTAAAAGAGGAATTGGACAAGGCTGACCCAAACTCAAAGACTTTCTTCAGCTCAACCTCTCTGTTCCCAGAGGGCATCACACCCACTCCAGGAGCCTGGAGATCCCCTCAGACAAGCATGCTGAGCATGCAGTAGCAGCACACACACTTCTCAAGTGGAGCGTAATGTGTTGGTTCCAAAAGCAGTCATGTAAGTGAGGAAACAGAAGGCTCTGAGCAGGGGGCAGTAAAAATATATGCCCTCTGCTGAATCGATTTTATATCATTTATTTGTACTACAAGAGTTGTACGTCATAAACAAGCTGGCACTACATGCATTCAAGGGATTGTTCCCCCCTACCCTGCCTCATGTATTATATAAGGCAATTAATTCAGTTTCTAAAAGGGGGGCAAACCTCCAGCATTCGTACAGAAAGCACCGAAGGAGGACTGATTCTCATTCACCAAGGGGCCCAGCCCCACTGGAATACTGAATTGAAGGGAGACATTGCATGACAACTCTGAGTCAACGGTTCCCTCTCATCCTGTGCAAGAACTACCATACTTTCTGCTTGTAAAAGTCAGAACTGCAGAGTGCTAATGTGAAACTGACTTTAATTCATCATTAAAAAAAGTATTCTGCAAATTAAAATAAGGGGTTTTTTACATTTTGACAATTTGAAGTACAGCAAGAGGGACCTGAATTCAGGTAACAAGGCTGCTGTTTAGTTACCTACACGCAGAGCAGCACCACTGGCCATAGCTGAGCTGGGTATCTGTGCAGAGGCTCCTGCTATTGCATGCATAGACATCTCCAGCAAGACAGGCTTAAACATATACCCTTTTCTTTCTCCCCAAGTTTACCAAGAGAGAAGATAGAGGAGAAAGAGGCTTCAGTCCAGACAACACAATGTCCGGGTGCTTGAGCATAGCTTAATGTCCAAGATGATAGCAGGGCTGGGAAACAAACTTAGCACTCCAAAGCCAAAATGCCAGGTTTTCTGAAGCCTAGGTACTGCTCTCATACTGAAATCAGACATGAAATCATCTTCAAACAACCATATCTGCGTGTGTAACTTCTGCAGATCTAAACAGGACAAGCAGCTTGCCCTAAAGTCATGTACCAACTGGACCTGAAATCTCTTGTCTCTTAGCAGTTTATACAAGTTTTTTTCAGACTCATGTTTTAAAGCAAAAAAATAAAATGGTATCTCAAATTCATGTGACCTCCCTGAAAACAATCCACATTCTTCTACCTCTAGTAGAAATGAGATAGGTTGCAAATCAACACTTCTGGAATGCATAAAGCTCACGCCTCCAGATTCTCAGGGAAGGGTACCACTGCTTGCTGAAGAGCAATGACGAGGAGGTTTGTTTTACCAAGCTGGTTGCAAGCTACAGACGTCCCTAGCACGCACATACATCATACTTCCACTGAGACAGAGGCTCAGTCAACTGAATATGTGAATAAGACATGACTATCTGAAAAGCAGCATAAAACATCCAAGGCTTACCAGAAGAAAGTGAACAACGTCTCCTCGACAAAATGCAAGCATGGGGTTCACAGAGTTCTGTACAGCCACAAAGTGCCACGCCAGAAGAGGGACACTAGAAGGGTCCATCTGTTAAGACAAAAAGCACAGCCAGGATTTAAGGTACACAAGGCAGAACTTCCATTCCAGGACACATGCTGTTCATCAGCTGCTACTCACCGACTTTGCCATGGACACACAGGCTGTAAAGCAATTTCCTGGTCTGCTGGCAGCTGAGCATTAGCTTGCCCTCTTTCATCCAGCCACACAGTTTAGGGGCAACTTGAGTCTCTTGGCAAAGTGGACAGCCAGTCAAAACAAAACCTGTGTCCTAGCTGCTTAGTGGAGATCCAGTCTCACATGGACTGATGGACAAGCTGCAGCCTGCTAGCAGCCTTGTCTCCATTCTCCCAATCTAACATATCCCACATCTTCCCTCAGCTGCTTTTCCAAGAGGAATTATACCAGCAACTAGTGAAAGTGAATAATCAAGAGTTTAGAAGATTGTTTAGTGCTCTAATTTCACTTTGTTTCTGTCCCTGCAATTCAGGGTTCTATTATATGGTTCTTGTGTAAAGCAATGGCCCCAGACCAAGGTGACTGTAGCCATAATCAGGTCAACAGCCCATCTGTGGGTTTGCCCATGCTGCAGCAGGGAAGACAAGCAGCTGGGGAGCTCCTGCATTCCTCCCTTCCTTCTTATTGGAGAAATTCAGCATCTTCACATAGGTACAGCTGAAAGCAGCCTTTTCACCGCCTCTCTGCCCACATCAGACCAACAGATTATCATTGCAATTCCACAACACAGAGTTTACTGCATGCTGATAAAGTAGCAATACCAAACACCTGGTCCTAATCTCATCCCCTCCACTCTAGGGGCTGTTTGTAGCCATAATCCAAAAAACAACTGTTTGGCTTCATTACTCACACGACCATAGGGAAAGGTCATCCACACTTTCAGAGATGGCTTCAGGCCAATAACCAGTATCTTCAAGAAAAACAAAAAGGCAAAATAAAATGTTTGAGTATATACCAGAAAACTTCTTTGTGATTCCTCACACAAAGCCCTCTGCAAGCAGCAAGTTACCTTTGTTAGGGAAGCCATGGCCAGCAGCGAGTACTGGGTGATAGGATGGTCTCTCAGCTCAAGTTTTGCATGTAATGGTTCAATACAGCAAACTTCCCCCTTTGAGCCACTGAAGAGACATCGAGATTCACACGTTCTCACTCCCATAACCCTCCTGCAAAGAAGAGAAATCAGCTTAGTGGCCAGCTGTCAGAAAGATATCAGCCCAACAATCTCATGAAATCTCAAGAGTGATCTTTCATAAATATTGTTTTTAAAAAGTCCTTTACATAGCTCCACGGATCACTTTTAGTGTGCCACTGGAAGCAGCCCCATACAGCTGCTCAGATATGGGCAAGAATTCCTTAAGATCTTATTTAACAGTAAAGTTTTGGAAATTCCTGGACATGATCAGACTCCCTAAACTGTCAATCCTTCCTCCTTGTCCCTCCTCCTCTTGAAGAGGCCAAGACAAAACGAGCAGTAACTGCAGGGCAGCTCTCACTGATGAAACAAGGAAAACCAAGAGGCAGCGCTTTTACGACAACTGCCAAGAGCCCACAAGGAATGCCAAGATTCTGGACAATACACTGATACCTTAATAACTTCGACTATTCTTTGACTATTACACTGCCAGATAGCACCTTGCTTCAGCTGTGAAATTACACTGCAGCCCTAAATTACACCTTCAGCATTCAGACACTAGCTTTATTGGTTCCAATGAGGTTTTTTGCTTAGGTTTTAGAAACTATGATGCAGCATTAGTTTCTCGTACTTTCTAGGGGTAGAGTTATTGACTTACTTAAATGACAGTTCAAATACGGAGCCTCCGCTGTCATTGCAAATTGCAAGCGTCGGATCATCTGTAAACTGAGCAGATAATTAGATTAAATGTGGTGCTACGATATAACGTACCAGAAAAATGGATAGGAAAATGTCTGCTATGGCATTATTAACAACACACAAAAGTACAAACATTGTATCTTCCAGAAAGACATCTTTAACATACAGCGTTGAGACAATTACTGGCTTTTTCATGATATGTAAGAAAAGCAAGGCTTTGTGTTTCACCTTCACCCCTCCAGCAAGCCCTATTGCTAGACTTTGTTACCAAAGTCCTATTACTTTCTATTGCAGCTGAGATTTACAGCATACCAAAACCTGTGTTACCACTAGAACAACTCACAGGCTCAAGCCCGTGATCTGGTGCCAGAGCTGGTGAATGGGCTGCAGTCACAAACAGACCAAAATCAGAAACATCCAGAACTACTCCTGATACCAAATAATCAAAAGAGTCATAGCAACAGCTGAGGCACCCTTCTGGGGGACTTTGCAACCCAGCATCTAACAGGACACGCATCTGGGCTGTATAGCAGCATCTGAGTATTCTTCAGTGCTGGTACTGCCATCAGGTCATGAGCTAAAGAAGGGAGCCACCAGGAGCAGAGGACCTGGCACAGAGGAATATTCATCTTTATGCACAGGGCAAAGATGGCAGAGATGGAAGCGTGGAAAATGCAGCAGTAAGGGGGCACCTTCAAGCCCACAAAACATTTTTGGTTAGCCCAGTCAGACCAGCCAGTACATGAGAACCTGTCCTTGAGCAACGTGCCCCACCAGACCCACTAACACTAGGCTCCACGTGTGACACTGTACGGGTCTGGGATGCCTCAGTAAGGTCCAGAAAAGGAGAAGAGAGAGAAGAGTTTGGATGATGCACCAAAGTCACGGCTCTGGCCAAGCTGCCAAGGAGCATTTATGCTCTGGTAGGAGAGATCCACATAAAACAAAGCCATGCACAAAATCAGATATGAGTTTCTGTGTGTGACGACAACACTATGCTGAACAAGAAGCTGTAGATGATTTCTCTTTCAACCCAAACATTCCCAACAAGTTCTTGAAAAAACCGCTGACAGAAGCTTCTTTCTACACTTCAGACTCTTTTAAGTTTGAAGTTGGCAAGTCATGTATCCAGTTCAAACCACTGCAAGTTTTAGAGAAATGTATTCTAGCAACTAATTCTTCACAGATTTTGGCATCAGAGAGAGGAGTTATAGCAAACAACTGTTGTTTCTTCTAGTACAACTCACAGCTGATACTGTTATTTCAGCTCTGCAAAACACTCAGTTTCTTTTTAAACAGAATTTTTCTGCTCATTCTTCTCACCTCTGGATACTATCACCACACAGCTCCTAGGTAGCGGCTCTCATCTGTAAATTTAAAAGTACTACACAAGGAAAGTCGACGCATCAGACTGAACACAAGTGTGTTTTAAAGAAAAATGAAAGTAGTATACAAGGGGTACATGTAGCGTTTGTTACCTTGATGTGCAAAATGGCTGTTCCTGGTGGGTGGGCATCTGTTATTGATCGTAGCAGCTTCCCACTGGCCAGATCCCACATTGTGATCTGCAAGCAGATTGTTCTCAGCACACGTTTACTGCCAAGGAGTTCTATCACGTTGTGCATGAGTACATCAATACATTTCTATATTCCCAATATCATCCTGGGTTAGTAGGGTCTTCATATCAAAGAAAAGTGATATGAAAACTTTTCCGATGCTGTTTTTACAAGCAGTTTATTTACCTGCTTATACTCTCATTGACAACATTAGAGTTATCTTCACAACTCTGAATCACGTCCTTTTGGCAAGCTCTCACCACTTGCTTGGACTCACTCACCCCACAGCTATCTGCCCGATAACACAATTAAAGGATGTAAGATAACTTTGCTACCACACAACACTGTTCAAAGTGGTTCAATGCATTTCTCTCAAACAGAATCAGTGAACAGTTGAATAATCTCTGCTAACACTTGTCAGCAAAACTCAAGCATCTCCATGGCTACCATGAACTTTGTCACTCTTCCTGCGTTTGCTCAGCATGACAGGTCAAGTAGGAGTATACAGCTTGGCTTGCACTTGGGTATTAAATTCAGGCAATTTCTCAACTAGGAAGCAGAAAGTCCCAAAGTACTTACTGCATAACTGAGGAATATTTAGCCCAGAAGAGCTGAGACTACAATTTGAATCAAACTTTTTATTGGAAATACTATTTTATAGGGTTCCATAAATCATCTACCCAAGCTTCGTAGCCCAAATGTTTCAGAACTGCTGCTCCGAAATATTTTATCCTAGTATCATTTAAAACTGGCCGCTGCTCTGCATGGATCAAATCTGTATTTCCACATGCTCTGGAGCAGTCTGTCATTTAGCCCTATCATAGGCACTGGAGTGTGTTTTATCTAAAATGAAGGTGAAAGCCAAAGGAACAAAGGGAAATGAAACTAAAAAGAAAAACAAAGCAGCCTCCTTTGTATTCCATGGACCTCTAAATTTTACTAAGCTAAGTTCTTTTGGTTTCGTTTTAGTCTTATAGCTTTTGTTCACTAATTGCTTTTTCTCTTTAGGTTCAGAAGGGCATAAAACTACAACAGCAGACTCAAACCCTTTTCCCCCTATATTCAAAAGCTATGCTGCTTCCATCATACAACAGAAGTAAGGTATTAGTAAAAATGAACTTTGGGGCTAGATAGGAGTTTCAAGAATTTCAAGTCATCACCACAGTGAAAACTAGCTTTAATTACAAAGCACAGATCTCACAAAGTAACCTAGAAAGACTAAGCCATTGCACATTTCAGTTTAGCGGGAGCAGAACTTATGTCACAACGAGCCGTGATTAACTGAATCCTTCACTATATTCTGCATTACTTATTTCCTCCACAGAAACCTACCCCAAACTATCTGAGTTAGGTCACTGGATGCAGGAATTGGCTGGCCAAAAAAGCTCTTGGCAGATCAAGCCACGCATACTGCTTCTCAGCACAAAAACAACGAACAAACAGCCACATATTGAGTGTGCTTGGCTTGGAGCTACTGTCACTTTTGGATAGACTCTCAGTAACAGCCTGCAGAATGACAGAGCACTGGACCATCTCATCCTATGGGAATTACCTGTCCTTTCGCAAAGCCACACAGGAGCCTTGAACAGTCGTTGTTGATACTGAGAGCAGAGATAGCCCCATACTGGGCCCCAACAGCGGTGCTGCCCAGACACAGCCGAAGAGCCTGGTTTTGATCTAGAGCAGAACGATTAGTAAGAAATTAAAGAGAAAGAAAAAGCAATGATTAAAATTAACATCATGCAATTATTTACATAAACAATTCATATGGAGTACATTAATGATTCACAGGCTTACAGTTCAGTTCTTGAAAAAGAGTTTACAAGATGAGAGCACGTTAGTACAGAGATAGTGGGACACTGTCTTGCAGGGAAATACAAAAATTATTTTAAAAAGTACAAAACAGGCACAGGGAATACGGAAATGCAGAGGTATTACAAACTGAAGAAGAAACTACTAGAAAAATCAAACCAATATCTAGCTTTCCTTTTACTATTCTGCAACGGTGCTTAAGTTGTAGCAAGAAAGAAGACAGAAAATTAATTCTATCTTCTGGACTTTATACTTCTGTAGGCCGATTTGAACATCAACTACAAATACCCAACACAGGCTTTGGCAAGTGTAATTTTACATAACTTTGATTCCTTGGCTTTGTTAATAAAGGCTAGAAGCTGGAGGAAAAATGAACTTGTGTCCCCAGGCTGCACAGTTAAAATGCTCAATGAGTTCTAGTGTGTGCACATAACTTATTTTATAAGGAAACAGTAACGATCACCACACTGTGACAGATCTTCCTTTGCTGAGACACAGGCTACTTGCAAAGGAGGTGCTAATGCCTGCCCAGCCTCCTAGGTGACTGGACTGCTGCATGGCCCTCTGCAGACAACGAACAACAGGCACCTCTGGTTGTGCTCACTTCTTGCATATTCCCACCACAAGAGACTAAGAATTGCTTTATAAGATGTTGGACTTCAGGCATTATGACCCTCTGGGGTTATAACCCTCTGCCGGTCTTCGGTGTATTGCTCTTAAAAGCTAAGAAAACAGATGTTCTGGATCTGCTTTCTCCACCTCTCTCCATTTTTGTCCTGCTTTTAAGTGGGGGAGGAAGAAAAGATGTTTTGTGAGGACCGTTGGAATGAAGACTAGAGATTTGAAATACATCAGAAGCACCACAGTAACACTGTGTGTAGGATTTCACCTTGAGCAAGGTAAGGAAAGAACAGGATCCAGGGGAACAGACAGCAGCTGAGCACCAGAAACGCCCCGGAAGAACTGCCCAAGGCAAGGACCCCATTTCTCCAAGTTGCAGCACTGCTAGCGACGTGCTACACGTGGGGCAGAGCATGGATGTGTCTCTCATTTCTTCCCCAATACAAAGTGATTCATCAGTCTGCACAGACAGACTGATGGCTCAGCACACACACAGTGGGAGTCACCGTTCAAATTCTACCAGTATGAAGAGGCATTACTGGCAAAGTAAAAAATGCCTTTTCCTGCAAAATCTGGATAGTGGTGGCAGAGAGGTAGGGACAGAGAGGGTGTAGCAAACACCACTTGTTCTGCACACCAAATGAGACAGGGACCGGGAGAGACAGAAGGGCCATGCTCAGACTTACAAATGCTCAGGTATTATAGAAAACTCAGTTTTGATCTAAAACATGACAACAGTAGGGGTCAAGAGGACACCACATGTTATGGGTGCTCAGAGACATCAGGATTCTTGTGAATGCTGAAGAGCCCTGCTTTTGAAATCTGTGGGAGGAAAAGAGAAAGGTGCCTTTCGTTGACCATATCAATGAAAATCCTCATCTCTTCATCAGGTGACAAGGAGCCCAGGCAGTTCTGCAAAAGGCTACGTGTTCCTCATGTACTTCTGTTCTGCTGTGCCTGCCAGCACACCACCTGATGCTGCGTGAAGGAGGAAGCATCTCCCCTTTCTTCCTCTGCAGTCTGGCTTATGCCAAAACATAGAACAAGGGAGTTGCATTTTCAAATAAGAATTGACTTTTGCTTCTTTACACTTAAAAACATTTCATAAAGATACTGCTTCTACTGCAAGAGGTGTTCAGTTAAACTACAGATAGATGAAGATAATTTTTGACAGTTAAATAATGAGAAACTGTGTAAAACACTACTTGTCATTAGCTTTCCAAATGAATGTGACATTGTTCAAGATAAAACCCCCTGAAAGCTGAGGAGAATGTGAGGGCTCAAACTGGCTGAACCTACATGTACAGAAGCAGCTCTGAAAGCTCTGACAGTCACACAAGTTACTGTTAAAATAGATATCTAAATTTTGTAAGCCCTGACACTCATGTTTAACTAAACAAAGGATGTAAACAACTCAAGTGACGACACTGTGAATGGCTGCCATCATTCAATATGTAAGAACAACATGGAGCCAAAACTACTTCAGTATCACTATAGTGAGAAATCAGAAAAGGAACATGCAATTCATTGCATCTGCCACTCAAGCACAATGCAGAAGGTCAGTCTGACGCCACAGAGCTAGAGCAAACCACAGCACCTTCTGCTCCAGGGACCAGGCAGGGTGTTTCAGCCACCACTTCTATTACCAAGCACGAGGCAATGTAAACGCTTCAAAACCAAGGCCATTGCTCTGCACACAACTCCCCTTATTAGGATAAGATGAGAGCAGAAGCCATGCAATGGAAATATAAATCATCCTTCGCCATGCTATTAGAAAACACCTTGACATCAAGGGTGTGCATGGCGCAGATCAGAACACGTCAAAGAAAAAGAAAAAAAATCGTGGAAGATTTCCATGGAAGCTTAGAAAACACAGAGCTACATCTGGAAAACAAGCTCCCCAGAGATACATTCTCCAAACGGTGTCCTTAAGTCCCAAAGAAATAATTCTTGTTCCAGAGGTCTGGAAATACAGTTCAGTTACAAAAAGACCTCCTGCTAACCATAGAAATACATTTAAAAACAAGGTGAATACTGCAGCTCTTGCTATTAAAGACAAATTGCATTCTGTTCCTTCCACTTCAGCTTAAACCTGTCAGTAAGTCAATCAATAACCTGTTTCCTGTAAGGCATGAAAAAGGAGAATATTTCACAGCTTTCTCTGAAAAGGGCAGCAACTTCAGAATCACTACTGCTTTCAATCGAGCTTTACATGAACTTCCAAATCCATTTTCTTCTTCCCTCACCCACAATGTCAATTCAAAATAAAAAAGACCCCCCACTCCACCCCAAAATTAAATGTTCTGTATGACTCAAGCTATTCCTTCCTAAGAAGGAAGCCTCCATTGTTTGCCAGAGATGTATTTTCAGAGTTGAGAAATGATCACTTGGAAACCTAACCCCAGAGAAACCCATGCCAGTACTTGTTCTTGTTTCCAGCTAGTCAAAAGATGACACACAAGGAGGAGCTATTAGGTAAGATTTTTAAGAACTAACTACAAATAAGATGGACAAAACTGCTTCCAAGGCAAAGATGCCTGAATCAATGAGCTCCTCTTAACCACCTGGTAAAGTAATAAAAATGGATAAAAGAAAAAGGTTATAAAAGCTGATCTGATGATTTTCCAAACTAATATTATCAGCTTTCAATTAAGTCACCTGTAGAATTAAGCACAATAAGCTTCTTCCAAATGCTTGAAACAAAGGTGGCTATCAATTGTCAAAAAAAGGGGTTTCTAGATTGGATATGAGGAAAAGTTTCTTGACTGAAAGAGTGGTCTGTTACTGGAACAGGCTGCCCAGAGAGGTGGTGGAGTCACCATCCCTGGAGGAGTTAAAAAAACACATAGATGTGGCACTTCAGGGCATGGTTTAGGGCACATGGTAGTGTTGGGTTGATGGCTGGACTTGATGATCTTAGGGGTCTTTTCCAACCTTAATGATTCCATTTTGCAATTTGCTTAAAGCAATTCTTCATCTGAAAAATTTCTGGCAGTAACTACTTGCGTTGCTCTCAAAGTCTGAAGTCAAAACGAGATGGCACTTTGATACAGCTCTACAAGTAACAAATAAAAACAAGATTGTGAATAGGAAATGAGTCACTTTCCAGAACAAAGGAATAAGCGTAGCACTCTGGAAGTCATTACTTCTCAGATCACCAGGTTTTCATCAGGATCTTTTCCTTAAACCATGATTTTCCTGAGTTTGAAAGGTCTGCTTTATTTCCTGCAGAATAACTCAAATATTACAATCTTTATGAATAGGTCCTTTCCTCGCACCTTTATCAGGCACAGCACCAGTAAATGCTCTCCCAGGAGGGATATCCCTCTTGGGCCTGGGGATCAGGATGACAATAGATGGTGAGCTAATGGGACCGGCTGCAGACACAACTGTCCCCTAAACCAGAGCATGCTAAACCCTCCTCCCTGCCCTCTCCCTGCTAGTAAAGGGATTACTCAGAGCAGGGTTAAGTCAGACCACCTGTGGCTACCACATCACGAACCCACTGCTCACTCCTCAGCTGCATAACCGGTGTATGAGCAGGGCTTTCAGAAGTTGCTTGCATGGGTTTCACAGAGTTTCTGGCTTGTGGCTCTTTGAACTGGGTTCCTACTCCATAATGCTCTCACTTGACAGCTCTCAGGCAGAAACAGATGGATGGTGATCTCATGGAAGAGCCTTTGTCCTGCCCGGAAATAATGCCTTTACAAACAACTATGGACCTGCTGCCCTAAAACATTATAAATAGCACATTTACCTGTTCCTCTGCTGTTCTTGCCTGGAGAATTTGGAAGTGTGCAAGGCACATGATTCAATAAGCAATTCTCAGGCCAGCAGTATTATCCACTGAGTGGTGACTGCACTGCCTTACTTGCTGCTTATGTGGCATCTTAATTTCTGGCACAGACAACATGCAAACTGAGCAAGACAAGAGTTGTTCATGCAGGGTACGTGCACAGTGTGGTGTTACTGTACCTTTTCCTTTTCAGTCCACACAGAAAGGGCCAAAGGAGGAAAGAAAAAGCCAGAAATCAATATAAAAGAAAGGAGTGACGTAACAAACAGCATATATGTGATAATCTTCAAAGACAGGGAGAACCTTCATATTTAGCTGACAGTGTTTCCTTTTGTTAATATTTCCCCTTTTGATTGATTCAAGTAAATGAGAGCATGCTGTGACAGCTAGTTTTTTAAAACCAAGTGATTTAAAAAGTGTATAGAATCACTAAAGAAAAAGGAGTTTACAAAGTTGGGCTTCATTGTATTGAAGAAAAAAAAAAAAACCAAAGAAATTTGAGAAGACATAAAACTGGAAGTTCACAGTGACATAACTGGCAAAACTATTGTCAACCGTTACCACCATCCAGCCAAAAAACTCCCCATTAATTTCAAAAAACAACCAAGGACAACAGTACCCAAAATCTAGTTTTAATGCTGTCTTTAGGTACTTACGCCACCTGTTCTCTCAAGATATCATGCTACCCCCACACCTCAACAAAGACTCAGGACACTAACCATAAGCTTTATAGCCAAAGAGAAAAGTGGTTCAACACTAATCAAAACAAAGTTTAGCTACATAGAAAATTTCTGCCTGGAACATGAAGTCTCCATGGAAAATAACACATTTCAGTGAGTTCTGTTTAAGGGCTAGCTTTTGAGTAGCGTAAAAACCTCTTAGCTCTTCTAGAAAAATGGAGAAAAAAACCCCTGAGGATTATTTGTTTATTCTTATAGGCTTGCTGGGAGAGCACTTCTCCACTCCAGCTAACAATCTTCAAGAAAAGTCACAGCGCACAGCATAACTGTTTATTTGCACAATGCTCACGACTCCAAAAAAGTTTCAGAAAGAGCTTGGCAAAAGGATGGCCCCCATTTATATTAAAAAAAAAATAAATAAAAAAATAAAAAAAATCCCCCAGGAAAGCACAGCACTAGAAACAGGCTGAGAGTCACCTTCCTAAGGCACAAAAAGCTGTCATTATCCAAATGTGGTAACAAAGCATCAAATGGAAGATAAACTACCTGAAAGATAGGTAAAAAACAAGAGCACCAAAGAGCTCAGTAATGTCAGGTCATGTCACAAATGGCAAATACCAGAAATGGCAGATTGAGAGGTTTAGGTGGGTTGCTTGGAATTTCCCTTCCCCCCCCCCCGCAAGATCATGTGGCCCTGAAACAGGTTATCAGAGGAGTGTGTGCACACATGCTTGCCTGTTGGGCAGTATTTTCCATCCGTAGGAGGTTTTTCAAGAGTTGGCTAGACAAAGCCAGGGCTGCCCCGACCCGGTTATTGGTGACAGTCCTGCACCAAAGAGGGGGTGACTACAGGCCTCCAGACATCCCTTCCTATCAACACTTCTGCAACATTTACATCTAATCCAACTCTAACCCACAAGAAAAACAGTTTTTCAAAAATTAGATGCACAATTTGAGACCTGTCCTGTGATAATTTTTCACGAGCCAACAGAAGCATTCAGAAAAGCAGAATGAAAGCTACCCAAGTCTTTCTTAAAAAGGACAAAGCAGACAAGTCAAGAGGTACAGATGACTGAGAAGAGACAAACAGAATAGCTGAAGTCAAATATATGAAAGAAAAAATAAAGGGTTAAAAAATTTGCTAGTGACGCAAAACTATCAGGAGAAGTTTGAACATCAGCAACACTAAAATAGAAAATAGACCTACATTTTTGCAGGCAGAAAAAGGTGATGTTTCCATTGTACAGTATAAACCATGCACACAGCTTACAAAACTTCTGGGAATAAATCTCATCCTAATTAACACGTCTAGTAGAACAAGATTTTTGTAAAAAAAGTACAGAAATTGATCGGTCTACAGACATAAACTGTTCATTCCAGTTACAGAATAAAACCAAGCCAGAACATTAATCCTCTCTCTATGCACACAAGGTGGCCTTATACAGCCATATCCTGTGAGGATTTCTCTCTTTGCAGATAGATCTGAGAGCACTGGGGTCAATGCCCAAGTTTTGGTTACAGAACTGAAAGAGTATAGCAGAGAACAGAAGTGTCCAGGAAGCATTCGTGCCCATATCTGAAACAAAGTTGGCTGATACGCTTTCATTCCTCATCACCTTTAAATTACAGCATAGGCTCACAGAATAACTTTGGTTGCAAGGGAGCTGTGGAGGTCTCTGGCCCAGTCCCGCTGCTCCAAACAAAGTCAATGAGAACAGCTTGCTCAGGGCCCGGCTGAATATCCCCAAGGAATGAGATTCCACAACCTCTCTCAACCCTTATCTAATGCTTCAGTACCCTCATGGTGAAAAATTTAATCAGAGCTTCTCATGTTGCCACTTGGGTCCACTGCCTCTTATCTAACACCATGAACCTTTGAGAAGGGTCCGAGTCTTTCTTCTCTATACCTTTCCATTAGGTAGTAGAAGCCATAGCAGCATGATGTCGTAATGATGTCACCTTCTCTCCATGCAGAATAAACTCAGTTCTCCCAGCCCCTCCTCACGCACCACGGGCTTCAGCCCTGTAATCATCTAGGCGATCCCCCTCCACTGGGCTCACTGCAGTACATCGACGTCTTTCTTGTACTGAGCAGGCCAAAACTGGACACAGTACTTCAGATGTGATCTCACAAGTGCAGAATAGAGGGGAGTAATAAGTTTCCTCAACCTGCCGAATGCACTTGTGACAATACAGCCCAAGACATGGCTGTATAAACAATAACTTTATATGTTTCAATAGATCAGAAAGCTTTAAAGGCCCCGTTGCAAGTATGCAGAAAAATTCTTCAAAGCACTGACCATTTATTTTAATAAAAACCAATTAGTGGAAACCTGGCACCATGCCAGGTTTCCTAGAGGCCACAAGATGAACTGAATAACTACAGAGCCTTGCAAGTGTTGTGGCCAAAATAACAGTAAATACGTTGGTCCGAAGTGATCAATGGTGTAACAAAGAAAACTTTGCTTAAATACACTTGCATTGAGCAACACAAACAAATCTGACAAAATACATCAGTTGAAATACCATAGCATACTAAGCGTCTTGGACATTCAGGCATTCGGTGGTCCATCCTCTTAAATGGGACTTGATGCAGAAATAATCACAACAGAGGTAAAAATGATCCTTACTCTTTGCATGCTTACATACATAGAGACCCAGAGTCCCTTCTGGAGTGTAAAATGCTAAAAATAATCTCTCTCTCTCATGACACCTGAAAAAGAACAGCTTCTTGTTTAAAAGCTTACTGACTTCATAGCGTCTGCATATAGAGAGTGCAGCAGGAAAATTAGAGTAAAAATGTGTTCCATAGTAGTGATATTGGAGATCTCCAGATACTAGAGAAATTTTAGAAAAACCACAAAGATCTACTACTAAAAACTCAGTAAGATCACGTGTAGTGGATAACAGTTGTTTGTTTATATTCAGATTAAGCACATCCTTGTTTCAATTGTTTCAATACTGGATTAAGCAAATGGCATCAAATTGTTTAATGTCTATACACCCAGGAAGGTCAGTCTTAAACTGTCACAGTCTTCCCCATCCTTCTGTTGTACCCTGTCCCCCATAACTTTTGGTCTATTGAATAATTTCAGCCCACTTCAAAAGAAAAGTAAAGAAGATATTAAAATTTCTAAATTTGTTAAGAATTTGGTGCTGCATAGACAAAAGGCACAAAAAGCTTAATGTAAGCTGGATAAACAGAAGCACAAACTCGGAAACTTTTTTAAGAAAGTTTGATGATAAGAGGAAGGAAAGAATAAAGAATGAAGGGACGCAGAGGTGACTGGCACAGGGAAAGGCCAGGGAAGGAGAAACTTACGATGCAAGCCTGCAGGTAGCCATGGGTCAGAAGTTCCACTTCCCAAGGAAGACATTTTAATTTCCCTAATGCTGGCAGCTATTATGTCATAGTGGAGAAGACAATTAGTACTATATGAGATTACAGTTATAACTGATTCTGGTTTCTTCCACATGATAACAGAGTAATTTATATTTAAACGTAGAAAAGGCTCTTTAGACAATCACCACAGAGCTAAATTGCTCAATTATCAATGTGCCAATCCCCAACAAAGCAGAAGAAATATGTGAGTAAGGACAACTAATTTAGCACAAATAGAACATATTAGAAGAAATCCACCCTGCAGTTCTAATTCAGGATGGGTTTTTTTGCTTGTGTTTGGGTTGGTTTTGTTTGGTGGTTTTTTTTTTTTTAATATCATTAAAATGCAAAAAACTTAAAACTTTAACTTACCAAATATCAGTGCTAACCCATGGGAAGTCCCCACTGCTATCAGATTCGATGCTGCCTGAAATAGTCACGCAGAAAGATTGAAAGTAGAAGAAATGTCAATCACAAACCCACCACTTCAACTTTCACTACACTCATGCAAAGTTTGCCAAAAGGGGAAGATTTAGAAGGTCAAAGATAAAAACATTTTCTCATTTGTTAAGTGACAAGCAATTCCTACATGAAAGCTAGAGAAGTATTACACCTGAATGACTGTCACACAGATTTTCTCAAGTTCAGAGGGCTGCCTTCTCCTCTGCTGTTTGAAATTCAAATGCTCAGGGTGGTACCCACAGCGAAATTCCTTCTTTGTAAAGTCAGCCTCATGCTTTTGGTGTGGTAGCTGAGCATAAATACTCAGAGGGTTTTTCTCACTCAGCTGCTACATCCACGTCTGAACTCTTCTACAACGCTGGGCAGTGCTGGTCCCCTGAAGAGACAGCAAGCCCAGAGACTCCAGCTTCCTTCCATGGGGAATTAACATAGCTCTAAGATTCTATAGCACTTGCAAACCTGCACCCAATTAGATAAAACTTCATAGAAATCATATAATGCTGCAGATATATTAACATCGTTCTACTATTTATTTCTTCACAAGTGTAAGTCAGATTAAAAAAATTAAGTGCTTTAATGTTCAGAGTATGTAAGTACAGGTTTTTATCCTATGTGCACATCAGTCATAGCGTGCTTCCAATTTTGCTGTGCAACCTTTCGCCTTAGATGTGACTATGGGTTGTTGAATTTTTTTTCTTTTTTTAAACAAAAAGTATAATTTTTTACAGATTGCTACTACTACAGTCAAAGTGACCAAGCACATCTGTTTCTTTGTAAAACACGAACACTCATTTCACAAGGGCAGAACAAATACTTGCTATATTTCACCTCCTTAAAGTGTTCCTCTTCTCCTTTAACTAGACACAACTTCAATTCTGATGTATTTTAATTAGCATGCTTGAATTCAAGAAGCTTAATGCAAATTGCTAAGCAGGAGTATCTTTCAGACAGGCTAAAAAGTGAAATTTTATATTTTAAGATCATATTTCAGTTACATCAGAGCCGTCGAGATTTTGACCTTTATGTGCACTTCAGTTTAAGTTTCTTTAACAAGCTGTTAGGAGTCAACGCAATAACCGGCAAAGAAGAACGAGCTAGGGAAATTCAATGTGTTCAACAGAGGAACACTCACCTTATGGGGAAAGGTTGGATGCTCAACTAACAAGCCCTGGTGATGACATGAAAAGGGGGAGAGCGTGGGCCTTGATCAGCAACGGGGCAGCTGGGCAGTTAAGAGAGGTTAAACTCTGCCCCCAGGAACTAGACCTTTCATGCTGCTTCTCCCACCCCTCCTATTTGAAAATTCTTAGTAAAGGTAAGAAGGAGGACGCATTTGTCAGTTGTCTTCAATTACTGCTTTAACAAGCTTGCATGAAAACTAACTATACTGTACTTGTTAGAGTACTTACAATTGCAGTGGGCAAGCCAGCATCCACTTTGTCCTAGAAAAACAGGACAAGTCGTGAGTAAGAGAGACAGAAATCCCAGCTCCATGCATGTCTCTAATAATTAGAACTAAAACACGCAGAAAAATCAACACAAGCTGCATTTTAATAGTCCCAGCAGGGCAGACAGGGCTGAGGGAACCACTGGCTAGAAATATCCAGAAGGGATAAGGAAGAGCACAGAAACAGAGAAGCAGCAGAACGTCCTGTAATTCCATATGAAAGTTATCGTGTTCTTCTCAAAACTGTCTACTCTTAGTAACAGTTTTCCGTATTCTCTGTGTACACGGCATAGACATCAATTGCAAAACCCCTTCCCTCTCCCCTCTCGAGCATACCTTATTAGCTTCCCATTCAGGCTGCTCACCCACAGCTCCACCCACACAGGTAACAGCCAGCGGCAGCACACTAACACTGAGACCCTAATCACACAGCCATCGCAAAACACTCACAGGTGAGTCACTCGTATTCTATTCTAACAAGCCTACCTCGCATGCTTCAGAAATCATACACTTTGTAGATTACCACCTTAGCTCTGATCGCAGACAGTCAGTTTTCCCCTGGCAGTACGATCTACAGACTAGCTCTATTCCACCCATGCTTGAAGCGCAGTCACAGATGCAGGAACATGCAAAACCTGCTCCCTGCTCAGCTCAGAACAATGCGTGTGTTCTGTGCCTGCTGCACGCATTAAGCAAAGCTGTTTCTGGCATCTTCAAGCAAGCAGAAAAGTAGGACCACTATCATTTTATATTAACATTTCCCACCAGGTTTAATGGCACCTAGCAACACAAATCAGTGTTAAAGGGGACCTACCATATTGCTGCTGCAATAAGTCAGCTAATGCCTGATTCACTACTGGCTAGGGATTAATAATTAGTAGTTTATGTAGCAAACATGTCAGTATTATCCAGAACTAGTATTAGGGGCAGGAAGGAGATCATACACACAGCCCTCCACACCAGAAGAAGTTCACATTTTTCTTAATGGATGTGACCAGGAGAAAAAGACACTTACTGCTGCAGATACTATTTGGGCAGAAATTCCTTTCAGAAGCGAAAGCCGAATAACTGATCCATGGAGTGAGAGAGAATCTGGGATTTTTTTCTTCCTAAAGAAATAAGAAATAAACCAAATGGATAAGAGCAGAATAAAAGTTTGGAGCTTTGCCTAACCCACAGCTAAACCAGCAGGTAAATTCCACACGCGCTTGTAACTCATGCGGTTTCCATTCTTATTCTTGGGGCCTACATGCAGAGAAGTAAACGGACACAATATCATTAGCACAGCCTGCTATGCACCACTGTGCCTGCATAAAATTTGTTTTTAACTTACCTCCCAGGAAAAAAAAAAAAGTAGTTATTCAAACAAATTGTCAGTTCCAAACACGTACCTGCAGACCTTAGAATTTATTAATAAAGCCTGAAAGCTTTTGCTCTTCAATTAACCTTCCAGTAAGTCCGGAAGTCGCAGCCTTTAAAGGTGAATATCTTATGAAAATACTCAATTGGAAAGGCTCATTAGCAGAATACAAACCCCTAGGAAAACTGGATGTATGCTTTAAGAATAACACTCAGTTAAAACACAGCTGATCTGATACGAAAGATTAAGTGTTTCTGTTTATCGAGAAAACATCTTTGAAAAGTAACTAGTGTACAGGGGACAGTTATTTCTAAAGAGCTCTGGTATACTGTAGCACACACGGGAAAATCCCCAGGGAAGTTGCAAATCTGTTGCCAAGCTCACACCACCAGAAAGCCAAATTTCCAAAACTAACATGGAAACTATTCAGTTCTCATCTCTCCAGAGGCGCGCAAACAAGTAGCTCACATGTAGGCTGAAGAAACATGTTAATAGCTTATATTATGGCTAAGGACCCATAAACATGGCAACTAGCCTCATCCAAAGATGACAATAACAATTCCAGGTTTTTCTGCCCACTCTGTAACTGGAAAATGTTTAAGCCACTCCAGGTAACATTTCCCTCAATACAAAACATCTTATTTGAAAAAAGAAGAGACAGTGAGTCAGTACACCACCGGAGGCCACCACAAACCATCACATTTAAGACTGTTTATATCCTATGCAATTGCTCATGCAACAATCACAACTTCTTATGGCACATAAAAAGGCCATGGGAGTGGCTCAGAATGTAGGGTCAGGCCATCATTTGAGTAATTAATGAGACCAGTCAGCAGTATTATAGCTAATCATCACATTCCAGGCTGCTTTTAGATGTCAAGATTAGCATCCCATTTACAGGACTGGCAGCAGTTCACTTGCCTTTTAAAAATAGCCACCAGCTGCTTGCAGACTCTGGAAGTCATCAGACACCTTTGAAAGATTTTCTTTAAAGTCATCACCATTCAGTGTTTTAGAGATTTCATTAAAATTCAGAGAAATTTAAATACTCCATCTCCCATAAAATGCATTTATTGCTCCAACAGGCAAACTGCTCCTCAGTGCAAAACCAAATCCCATCTTTGCCTACTTGATCCTGCAGGAAAAACACTGTTGTGTCAAAAGCAGCTTTACTGGCATCCCTGCAGCATCCCCCTGGAACTTCAGCACTAGGATACATAACAGCAAGAGACAAAATCCACACGTGCAATTACGGCTTCCTACCCAGGTAACAGGCAGATTGCGTGCTCAGAGAGGAGTTGCCTTAGGAAGTTTCAACTGTTCTTAGCTTTAGATTGTCCTTCTACCCACTCAAGAAAGGAGAAATAATTTTTAATGGATATAAGCAGTGCTCCTTCAAAAATCATTTAACCTCCCAGGCCATCAGTCCTGCAGTACCTTTTCAGGTGTGTCCGGTCCCCACTGTCAGAGCTTGCTACAGAAGATGTGTCGTAGGAGTGTGTATCCGTGTTATCAATGTTCAAGAGAAAGGGATCCTCCAAAATGAAAGACTCTTCTTCATCATCAGTCTGAAGGAAGACAATCACCACAGCTTACTAAACATTCAAAATACACAACACCCTGACTCAAACATTAGCAAAACAGCATCAATTAAGCAGAAAAATCAAGGAGAGGACAAGACAGTTCTGTTTTTTACATGCGAGGCTACGTATTATTTTACTAAACCGATTCTGTGGAAGAATCAGTTTTCAGAATTAACAATAATCACAGAAGTGAGCTGGAGAGAGTTATTCAACTGATCGTTCTTCCCCAGATATGATCTACTCTATCAAAACTTTAACAGGCCTTTAACCACGCTGTTCTCAAAAGTCTCCAATTGCCAAGATAAGGCCTAGAACTTTTATCATCTACTCCAGCACTTCCCCAAGTGGTGGCTAAGAGTCTAGCAGTCCCTCTGGCTGCTATAAGGGTTGACTTTGCTCTTCTTCTGTGCTCTTCTCTGTTGATCTCCCTTCTCCACAGGCTTAGCCTGGAATTGTTTTCATAATAATTTTTAAACATCCGTTCTCCCCAATGTCTTCTAAATTCAGTACAGTTCATATTCTTCTCAAAGCACAGAGCCAGAGAAAGCAAACACAATACTCCACACCTAATGCCAAATGTGCGGACAACACAGCAGGTGCTCCTCATTTGTCTTACAGCTGCCAGTCCTGTGCCCATTAGGTGTCTTTTTTGGGTTTGGTTTTTTTTTTCCCAGTGCAGCTGTATACCTTTTCGGCTCAGTCAGGTTGTTCTCCACTAAAACCCTTTTCAGAAGATGCTTCACCAGTCATTCCCATCCCATATGCACTGAGATAAATAGCACTGGAGTAAAACTTTGCACTTGTCTGCACTGAGCTATGTTTTCTTCAGACTGCCTCTCAAGTTTAAGACTACCAGGAAAATACTCCTCTGACATGGAAGCAACCACATCTCCTGCCAGTTTGGTATCACCCAAACACAGTAAGTTCCCTCTACCCTCATCACCCAAGGCATCAGCTGAAACAGGACACAGCCCTGCATGCTGCCCCTCAACATCCCCTTCTACTTGGGCAGCAATCACCAATGACTATTCCTCTCACTCCTAGACTACATCTGTTTGAGGCATCTTATACTGTTATCTTTAATAGAGCTTTTTAAAAGAACTGTCATCTCTCCCAGGCTCCTTTTCCCTTTATACTGGCTTCCTAGGAAGTCCAACCACCCATTTGTAAACAG
Source organism: Sula dactylatra (assembly GCA_013389905.1). NCBI lineage: Eukaryota > Metazoa > Chordata > Aves > Suliformes > Sulidae > Sula > Sula dactylatra. The sequence continues at coordinate 472,498 of WEKW01019703.1, forward strand.
GGCCTGGGGGTGCTGGTCGACAGCCGGCTGAACACGAGCCATCAGTGTGTCCAGGTGGCCAAGGCGGCCAACAGCGTCCTGGCTTGTGTCAGGAATAGCGTGGGCCAGCAGGAGTAGGGGAGTGATTGTGCCCTTGTACTTGGCACTGGTGAGGCCGCACCTCGAATCCTGTGTTCAGGTTTGGGCCCCTCACTACAAGAAGGACATTGAGGTGCTGGAGAGTGTCCAGAGAAGGGCAGCGAAGCTGGTGGAGGGTCTGGAATAAGAAGAACAAGTCAAGAAGTCTTATAACGAGCAGCTAAGGGAAGTAGGATTGTTTAGCCTGGAGAAGAGGAGGCTGAGGGGAGACCTTATCGCTCTCTACAACTACTTGGAAGGAGGTTGTAGCGAGGTGGGTGTTGGTCTCTTCTCCCAGGTAACTAGTGATAGGATGAGAAGAAATGGCCTCAAGTTGTGTCAGGAGAGGTTTAGATTGGGTATTAGGAAAAATTTCTTCACTGAAAGGGTTGCCAAGCATTGGAACAGGCTGCCCAGAGAGGTGGTAGAGTCACCATTCCCAGAGGTACTGTAGATGTGGCACTTGGAGACATGGTTTAGTGGTGGGCTTGGCAGCGCTGGGTTGATGGATGGACTTGATGATCTTAGAGGTCTTTTCCAAACTAAACTATTCTGATTCTATTCTATAATTTTAATTTCCACAGTTAGTTAATAAACCTGTTTTCCTGGAATTTGTCTTTACTTCCATGCCCTTCTTTTCTGTTCTAAAAATCTCACGTGGCTACCGTAAAAAAATGCACTGAATCAGACAGAAGTGAGACAAAGTCAGTTCTCCCCTACAAGATACAACAAGAAACATTAGCTGCTGAGACAGTTTATTACTCCTGCCAGAGGACTAAATTAATGAAATGTACAACATAAATGGAGTTGTGGAGAATCTAGTTCTCGTCTCCTCCCACAACTTAAGAGCTAACCAGCATTCTCTGCGTTTATTTTTAGCTAACGCATAAACAAAAAGAAGTTGTTTGATGACCCTGCCCTTTGATGGACTATATAGTCTCCAGGTGACTGCCCAAATCCACAGGTGAACATGCTTAAATTTGATGGAAACCCTTTACATTGCAGCGTTAGCTATTTTGATTGAAAAAACCAAAATTCCTTATTACACACTGCACAGCAATTACTCAACTGAATAGGCACTTTGTCAGCTATCAGTATCAGGAAATTATAAAGTAATATGATTTTATTTCCCAGGAAAAAGCAATATGAGAAGAGCCAAAGGAGTATGTGTCGCCTCGGGTTAGATCATCCCTGTACTAGAGCTGGCCGCACATCCGACGCACCACTCACCTCATTTAAGATGCTCTCCAGCGTTGGAGGGGTATCAACTTGAGGAATGTCAAATTCTTTGTCATCGATCTGTACACCAGAAACCACAGGCTGAGTTTAGGTCGCCTATTCCACCTTCCATATCTCTTTTTAACTAAGGAAAAAAAGCGCCTCTGCATGCACTCCTTCCAACCTACCTCTGCCCAGAAAGGCACCATATATACTACAGACTCTCTTATATAAAATGCATTCGCTGCAACAGAACAAGAGGTATTTATTATGAAAAATGTCTAATAGTTCTCAGACTTTTGCCCAGACCTGACATTTCAAATAGCTTTTTTTTTATTTTCCACAGTTTGCCACTACCAACGTTATACTCCCTGTCTCGTACAGATAGACATCGACACACAAGATGCTCTGACTACTTACTAATGGGGGAAAAGGTAATTTTCTTCAAGATACTTTTATCTGAGACTCGCGTTACCGAAAATCAGCTTTGTTACAGCAGGAAAGCCAGCCCCAGCACCTGTGTCCTACTCGGGCACGTAACCGCTGCTGTTCCCCCCCCCGCCGCGGCCGCTCCCACTGACTTAAAACTGGCTGACTGCTGGACTGAGGCCTGACACAGCGCCTCCCAGGACGCGGGATCGCTTTAAACTCCTGATGAGCTGCTCCCGCAGCACTCCGGCCGCACAAGGCCGGCTGTCACCCGCGCGTCGCCCGCCAGCGCGGGCCGCACAGGCCCG
>WEKW01019703.1:474763-516121 GCA_013389905.1 Sula dactylatra
CCCGTGCCGGCCTTAAGGGGCCGCGGCGCGCCGCGCTGCCCGAGGGGCGGAGGGACAGAGGGACGGAGCCGGCGGTGCTGCCGCACGAAAGCCTTTTATTTAACGGGAAGTCCCGCATCTGCTCCACCGGGCCGACGGGTGCGTTAGCCTCCGAGGGAAGGAAAAGGGGAAAAAAAAAAATAGCACTATGTAAAAAAATGCGACACAGAAATCAACATGCACTGACCCCTTGCAGACCCACAGCGCCATAGCTAGAGCGGGTTTTGCTACAATTCCCAGCAGTTTGGGGCCCAGGATTTCGTGTGCACAGCATCAGCATGCTGCTGCATCCCAGCAAAGCCAAGAGAAGGTGCCGCTGTAGGTTAGAAATTGGGTGACAGACAGAAGCCTTTGGGAATAGGTGGCTAATTTTAGACAAGGCAAGAGTTGGTGTCACAAGATTTGGTGCCCAAGCATTTGTGTTTTCTTTTTAAAACCACCTGGAAAAGTTGAGCAGCATGTGCAGCTAGTTCAGGATTTCAGTTATTCATGACAGAGGAAAGCCGTGTGGGACTTGCATGAGCCCTTGCCAAGCTAGGGGCAAGGGGAGGGGTCAGTACTGACCAGTGTAAAATAAAACACACATTGGAAGGATAAATACTTACACTTGAATGATGTCAGACACCCAAGCTACCCTGGTCTCTTATTTGTGCCTACAGATACTGTGTCAAGGTGTCACTATCCTGTCAGACACCGGGGGAAGAGCCCACATTGCGCCCATTTGGAGGAATGGCCCCTGAATCATCGTTTAGGGTTCCAGCTTTAGCAAAGGCACAGACTAAGGGGACAAAGAGCATCCTACAGCTGTGCCTGCCTTACCTGTTTGGCCTTGCCATTGCTCTTCCTGAAGAGCAGCCGTGTTTCCCCCTTCTTTGGAGAAAGCTCTGTCTTGTACCTAAGCAGCAAGAGCACACGGATGAGCAAGGAACATCCTGGGTGTCCTCTTACACTCTGGGCGAGCATCTGCCAGGCAGGTCCCCACTTTCCACCTTCCTCCTGAGCCGGAACCAGTCCTCCTGCTGTCCTCAGGGCCAGGCTCAGCTCAGCAATGAGAGCAGAGGATCTACCTGTCCAGGATCACCTTCTGAGCTCTGAAACAGTCAACTCACAAAAGCTGGGGAAAAGCATTCAAAGTAACAGGCCAGCCCATGTCACCAGAGATGCCGGCTCAGCAGAGGGATTTTGCAGTTACCAACACACCATCACCTATGCTTTAAAGATGCCTTAAGACTAGCAGGTTACAGACAGGAAAGTCACTTTTGCTCCTCAGAAATGCCATTAGTTCAGGAGTCCCGTTCAGGAGACCACACACAAAAAGACGGTCCCTACGGCAGCAGCTCGGCAGCCCAGCTGGCCTGGGGAGGGGTAGGCCTAGGGCTGGCTCTGGTTTCAGCTCCGAGGACTGCCCAGCTGCTCTAAGGATACACCCTGTACTGGCAGTGCCCAGGCTAGGAATCTGGAACCAAAATCAGGTTGCAACACTTGAGACGACAAAGGTCTCCAGGCTGATGGAAGATTTAATAGCAGTCTAAAGAAGTCATAAGTGACATGGAGAAGATAGGGGATAAGAATCACTTTGGTATATAAGAACTAGGGAGGAATTAATTGATACTATCACATAGCAAGTTCAGAACAAACGAAGGGCAGCACTTGTTCAGTAACGTTATTCGCAAAAGCAGGCTGCTGGAGTTTCCTGGGCTGGCTCTAGGCTCTGACACCAGGGCTCGCTGCTGGAGGGAGAACATTTGCCGTGCAATAGCTCAGGACTTTAGAGCGGGCATTACAGACTGCACAACCACTGTTACTGTAGAGCTGCTGAAAGGCAGATTGATTGATCACACAGTGATATCCAGAGTACAGGCAGCAGGTCCCTAGAGCTGTAGATTAGTAAGTGAGATGAGCAGAGCTCCAGAAGAGGCTCCAGACAGAAATCCACAGAATCAGTCACACCAAGAAACAAAAATTACTAAGATTACAATGAGCCGTTCCCCAACACAGCCTGAGAAATGCCATCACAGAGACCTGCTAGAGGTCCTGGAATTAGAAGCTGATTAGGAAGGTAGCTTTAAGGAATAAAATAAATGCTTAGAGTAGGTGAACAGTAGAGTTTTTTTTTCATCCTGCAGAGCTGGATGATATGTACTACTTTTCCTCTTGTCAGTAGGACAGAGATTTTGAAAAACACAATCACCCTTTCCAGTTTCCTCCATCTAGGTAGGCTCCACAGGCTTGTGGACACTCAAGCAGCATGCTAACCAGATTTCAGAGTCAGTCCAGACAAAAGGACAGGATTTTTGTGAGGAAGTAACTCTGCTTTAGAGATATGCTGCCCCTGGGGAGCTGACATGCACATCTACAGGAATTTAATGATTCAGTGACTGATTACCACCGCACGTTCCCCTCCATGTTCTAAAACCTTCCTTTCCACTGCCAGCTGTTCCAGGATGGTCTTCTGCAGCAACGGTGCGTTTGCTCCTCTTACAACAGCTACTAATTCTCCTCCCTGAAAGGCGTGAAAACGAAATCAGTCAAAATAAGTGCTCAAGTGGTGCCCTCTGGGCTCTGGAAATCACCACAGCAGCACATCACATATGATATTATGTGCCAGGCCCTCCCCCCCGACAGAGCTGCTCTGCTCCAGAACAAGACGGAAACTTTGGAACAACCTTCTTTGTTGTTCCTGATCAGTCTTCAGATGAACCAAAGCAGTTTGTGAGAGAAGTGAGGTTCTGCAGTAACAGGAGCTGAACCCGAAGACCCCGCAGGGCAACACACATGTCCAGTGCTAACGTGGCATGAACACTGCTCACGTGGACTCAGCCAGCCACAAGACCCTGCGGACACCTACATCTTTCAGTAAGTCACAGGAATCCCTGGGTGTGAATGATAGGGATTTTCATGACTAAGATACCCTCTTCACAGAGGGGGAAAGGGCCATGAAATACAGCCATCCATCACAGGCTACATGAGCCTCACCCCAGGAAAAGGGGGAGGAGCTCGATCTCTAGCTAGAGGAGAAGTTCCTGTAACTTTGTGCAATGTCTGCCTTCACCCACCTGTGCAATTTAAACTGTTTTACTTCATTCACACCTTAATTCCTCAATCTTTTTTTTTTTTAATTAACAAAACAAAATTACATAGTTCTGTTTCTTGGTGGCAAAGCAGAAGATACTTAAATTTAAACTCTGGCTGTATATTCTCATCCATGCAGCACTTCATCACCAGTAGATACCGTCAGATACAGATCAATAAAACTGTCCTGTCACACAAAGAAAAAGAATACCCCTCAAAAAGGACAGTTGTTCCCACTGGCAAGTCACGTTTATTGCTATACAATTACTGTAAAAATATTTTCACTCACTGCATAAAACAGAAAGACAGGCTCGCATTTTCCTCTGTATTTTTCCAGAGCATCAATGGAATCAACTTCAGCCTACAAGGAATGTAAAATAAAACAGGTGTTTCTAGAAAAGCATTTCTGCTTCGGAGCAAGACACATGCAACTGCCTGGACTCAAGACATTCTCAGCTGGCTGGCACTCATCCCCCATGTACAGCAAAACACCTCTGGGTCCCAGTCTTACGGGACAAAATGACACTGGTCAGAGCCAGGGCCACAACCAACTCACAGCTCTGTATCAGCAACCTGAGAAACAGGCAGATCTCACCCACAGGAGCTGGAACAGCAGCTCTTATGGGGCAGGGATATCTCTCTCACAGCAGCTTGCCTGAGTGAATACGAGAAAAAAACCTGAAAAAAATGAAATCAGGTCCTCTTGTCTCTAAGGAGTGAGAGAAGTGACAGGAGGAGCTGTGGTGGCAGCAGCAGCAGAGGCAGCAGTAGGCTGCATGGAGTGCCAAGCAGGGACCTCCACGAGAAACCTCGCGGCCCACAGCTGCCAGCAATAGAGAGCCTACTTTCAGCCAGGCAAGGCATTTAAACAGAATCACAGCATGACTGAGGTAGGGAGGGACTTCTGAAGGGCTCTAGTCCAAGACCCTGCCCAAAGCAGGGCTAGTCTCAATGTTACAGGAGGTTGTTCAGGGCTGCACTAGTTTTGAGCATCTCCAAGAATCAGTGCTCCACAGCCTTTCTGGGAGCTTGTCCCAGTCTCCAACCACTCCTATGCCTTAACGCTTTTTCCTTCTATCTACTTGGATGTTTCTCTGCTGCAACTCGATCCTGTTACCTATTGCTGTGTACCGCTGAGAAACGTCTGTCTCTGCGTCCTCTATTAATCCCCCACTAGACACCTGTCCCTTATTCTTCTCCAGAGTGAACAAACCCAGCTCCTTCAGACTCTCCCTGTTCAGCAAAGGGACACATATGTTAATGATTCTGTCTAGTGTTACTTGCTTAAGCAGAAATCTGAAAAGTGCAGCACAGTTGAAGCCTGAAAATTCTTAATGACATGAGTTCCTATTGATGTAACCAAGTGTCTGTCTTTGGCAGGCTCACTCACATCAGCTGGGTCTCCTGGACTGTTATCATTTTGGCTGAATATTGGAAAGAGAAATGACTTCAGCCTTTAGTTACCTGCTAATTTCAGGGGACTGGATATTTTAAGCAGTGCCAAATTATATCTTACCACAGCAAAATGCAGGAGATCACTGCCAACTTCATTCCTTATTTTTTGGAAGAGATCCACTACTGTTTTGCATGGACCACACCAGGCTTGAAACACATCAACAACTGCAAGCAGGAAAATTCATAAGAATTAGGTCAAAATAGGTCAGTTTAGACAAAGAATAGGTTGGTTTGTGCACTTTTCCACTTTGCAGCATAATCATTTAGAAGGGGACTGCAAAAGGGTGCTAAGGCAATACAAAGAATCTTGAAAACCAACGAGGACTGAGGTGTCCTCCTCTGGTGACCTCTGCAGCACCACCCTGAGATTTGCCCTCACTTCCAGCCAGAACTTCCCAAGCTGCAACTTGTGGCTGTTGCTCCCATAGCTCTTTCTGGAGCGTGGCAGGACTCCTGTTGAGCACTAGATGGGCTACGGATTCAATTCTGAAGTAGAAACTATCTTACTCTTTCAAGGTTTCAAATGCTAGAGCAGAGGATGAAATCACATTGTAAAATATCAAGCTAATAACGCTGTTATGGAGGAGTCTTTAGAAGAAATATTGACGTGGCTGTGACCTTGGAGGTACCAGATTTTCTAGGGAAAACTGCTGCACAGAGGTAGAGCACATAAGGCTTACTTAACAGCCCTCTAACCTCCACCCTTGGGAACCAAGGCTGTTCCTTACACCAGGGACAGTCCTGCTCCAAGCAGGTGGCTGGACTGGAGACATCAGAAGCTCCTGCACCAACACTGCTTTGATTGCATGATAATTGTCCTACATAAATGAATACGACTACAACCTCCAGAGAGTCTCACCTCTGTTAGCATATTTCTTTCTTCCATTCAGGGCAAGAGGAATGGAAGGACTGACTGAACATCTGTATCAGTAGTAATTGATTCCTAAACAGTATTGGTTTCCTTTTAACACAGAACAAAAGCAAATCTAGTGTGTTGACCAAACCCTTACCAATGAGTCCTTTGAGACACAGCATTTCTTCCCAAAGCTCCTGGCTATTGATGTAAATCTGTGTGAAAATTTAAAAACACAGTAAAAGCAACAGTAAGTCATCGGCTACTTCCTGGTTGCTGCAAACAAACTGACAAATCACTTCATGCTTGCACTTAAGGTGGATACATCGGCCTGAAGAGGTACTACCCGAGCACTCAGGGAACTCTTTTGACTGTGATTCTCTCACCTCTGACCAGCTGGGCAGGGCCAAGCTGTGCTAGAACATGAGTTGAAGACCTCTGAGAAAAAACAGCTGAAGTCAGGTATCCTCACTCCCAAACTCCCATTCCTTCTCACATGCTCTTGCTACTACCTGACGCCAGCTCCGAGAGACCCATCAGCAAGCCTCAGGTTCTCTCACAAGAACTAGCAACATCCAGCCAAGAGCAAGCCCTCCCCTGTTCAGTGGCAGCAACTACTTGAACAGCCTGGCTGCTTGGGGACCCCAGACTCAGTGGGCAGAGAGATGAAGAGTTATTCTGGGGGGTGACTGGGGACACAGCCCCCTGCATCTTGTCAGGGCTCTGGCGGACTGACCAGAGCCCTAGCTGAACCTACCAGGCTGTGTATGGCACAAGGGGGAAAATCTGTGAAACACCTGTACAGCCTCAGGTTTTTCCTGGCACTCTCCTGCTTGTATGAAACAAAACTCCTTGTGGGACCATGCAGCAAGATCTGAGAGCAGGGAAGGGTTCCAGATGTTTCTCCTGTGCTTTGGCTTACCATACAGCCCTGCAGCTGTGCGGGTACCGGCAAGAGCAGCAGGGATGAGGGACCCTGAGCTCCCTACCACAGCTCTCCTGCTATAGAAGAAACACAAAGAGCTACCCTGCTTTCACTTAAATGGAAGTCTGATGTGTAATGATGTTTTAACACAGACCAGCAGCTACAACAGTTAAGAGCCACTGGCAGATAACTGACTGGACTGGTTCTCTGCAGGCTGCCTGGATCACAGCACAAGAAGCACGGACTTGGAGGAGAGCCACACACACGTTGACACCCACTAGGTCCCAGCTCAACGGGGACCTCCCATCATAGCCAGCGTGGTGCAGCATTCAGAGTGCTGCTTCAACATGCTCGTCTCCAGCACACATCCTCCCTTCCTCACACCTATTTCAGAACCAGTCCTCATCACGTTTTATAAGCCAGATGATTCTCCACCAGCAGTTTCTCACCTTGCCTGCTCACAAGCTATACTACTTCATTAAGTAAAGTAGTAAATACACAGCTTTCACGATGTCTGGGCACTAGAAGGTGGTCTGAGACAAGCATGTCCTTACCTGAATTAGCGGCTGCTATCTAAAGACATCTAAAACGTACTGAACAGCACAAGTTGGAATGGATCTGTGGAGTCCTTAGTCTAATCCCCTGCTCAATGCTCAGTGTTAGATCAGGTTGCTCAGGGGCTTACCCAGTCAAGGATGCCCTAGATAATTCCATCAATTGTGTCATGTTCTCCATTATCCCACACTTCCAATACTGTTATTAGAAAGGAAAATATCTTTATTATCTTCCCCATCTTACAGGACTTGCCCCGCAGTATGTACTTAGAAAAACACAGTAAATTTAAAAAAAAAAAAAAAAAAAGGCTTCTTGAGAAACGCAAGATCTGTTTTTTTTCATCCTGAACAATGAAGATTCCTAATAACTTCCTCAGTTGGTATCATTAATCCTAACTACATTTAGACTACACTGGAAGACAGTAAGTTGCAACAAAGCCAGCTATTTTACAATAATTAACACCAGCGTACATTAAAGGACTACTAAAATTGCAAAGTCAATTCCAAGAGTGGAAACTCCAGTGCAAATTAAATGGCCTCTTACAGATTTTTCAGAGATGTCACCGGAGGTCATACAGTAGTTTCTCCAGGACCTCAGCTCACTCAAAGAACAGGGAGTTGTTCAAACACCTCCGTCTGTTCTCCTGTTTAGCACGTGACCCCAAGCCTAATTTTTCCAGAGAACACCTGCAGAATTAAGTTATCACTAGTGCTAGGACCACCCTCGGAGTGTTTCACAGAATGAGTTCAAATGATTTATGATAATAATTTGTGATAATGAGTTCAGCCGTGAGTTCAAGTGATGGACTCAGTAATGCCAGCACCCTTCAAAGTGCTTAGCTAATTTGGATGCCCTGAAGCTGCTAGGACTTGGCTTTTCTCTAAAATAACCAGAACTTTTCTAGGACATCACATCATGTCCTACATGAGGTTCAGCTTTCATCTGCAGGTGTGAACAATCACATTTTTGCAGATCTAGGCCCAGCTTTCCCTTAGTTGCCAAAGGTGCAAAGTCTGGCTGATGTCATTTTTCTCATCTCACAGGAACACAGTTGGACAAGCAGCAGAAGAAACCATCTTTACCTTAAAGTGATCCTCTTTCTCTTATACAAATGTTCACATTTTCACTCTGTGCTTTCCAATTTTAACAGTGACTAAACAAGGTTATAGAGCCGACCATCTCCTTCAGTATTTCTGAACTTGGTTCAAAATTTGAAGGAGGCCTTCATAATGTACTTCAGTTTTTTCAATGTTTTTGCATACTAAACTGCTCTCAGAAACCCTCTGTCCCCTATGCAGGTAGTTATAAAGCATCATTAGGTCACTTGTGCAGTGTAAATAGGGAAAAAAATCCTCTACATGTTGTTGTGAAATAGGTTTTTCAGCCTTTGAATTTTTCTTCTACCTCTTAACTTCTCCACCTTTACGTTGATCTTTCTAAATGCATGACCTGGTCAGAAATGTTCAGTGACACTTGCCATTCAGGAGAAATCCCCCCTTCCCCAGTTCCCTACTTCTTAATGTCCTCTGAACAATTGTTCCATGAATCATTCTGAGCTACGAAAGCAGCCAAACCCGTGCCAGCTCATAACAGCTCTGAAACACAACCTGCAGCCCCATAGCAACATCTCTCTGCACCCCATAGCACTGACTGGAGGCCAGATTTGACTTGCCGTGTTTTTCCATGCTTCCTACCTGCCTTCAGGAATGCTTTTCCACCACAAGAACCTCACAGTAGGTAGGGCTTTGCCAGCAGAATCTGAGATACCCCAAAACTGAACTTCATCCTTTGCACTTACTGAGTTTAAAAGACATTTTAAAAGCCTAGCTCCTACTCACCTGCAGTACTACCTCCTTTTTTTTTGTAGCCATCCTTCTGCAGGAGCAAGGGTCCTTTGAGCAGCAGTCCCTAGTGCAAAGCACTGCAGATGTTCTCTAATTATGTGAATCCAACTGCTGGCCAACCTGCACCACAGAGAAAGCTTTTTTACCTGTCTCTGCTCCCCCAGCCAGGACATACTGCCTCAGCAGCATCCCTGCCCTGTTGGAGGGAGCGGGATTAGCTCAGCAGTGCCCAAATCCCAGACACGGCTCTGCTTGCACCCTTTTGATAGAGACGAGGTGCTGCTGCAGGGCCTGAATCGCTGCTCACTTTTAGAGACGCAGCAGCCTGTCCCCCCCTCGCTCCGAGGCTGGCAGAAGCGAAGCGGCCCCAGCCAGCGCCTGGCAGTACCTGTGCAGCAGCTGGCAGCACCCCAACACTGCTATGGCAGCCCTGGCAACTCGGAGGCGGAGCGGCAACCCAGCCCGCCCCGCTCCCTTCTCAGTGTCCGCTGCAGCCAGGAAGTTCGGCTCCATCTCCTCTGTTATTCCCCTTGAAGCAGCAGCAGCTGGAGCCTCTTTGCCTGCCAAACCTGCCCAGCTCCCCTCTGCAGGCCCTATGCCCCCAGCCCACTGCATGCTCCCTGGCTCCCGTTTTCCCCGTCCCTCCCAAACTAGGTGCCTGAAACAAGGTGCATGATCCAGACACGACCTCCCCAGCACAGAGCAGAGTAGATAAGCTACTGGCCCCACTCCAAACACACCAGCTCAATTTTTGAAGGTTGTTTGGTTTTTTTTGTTCTTATTTGCAGTGAGCGAACAGCGCCTGTGCCCCGCACACCCCAGGGGTGATGCCCATTTGGGCAAGGCTGCTGCTCACTCCATCCATTCCCATGCCTGGGGTCCCCGGGCTTCAGGTGCAGACCATGGTGGTGGCGCTGCGGCTTCTTGTCATGCAGCACATGATGTCTGGTGGCCTGGTCCTCTGGCTGGTCAAGGTCCCTCCTGGTTGAGGACTTGGCTTTTGACACATCAGCTCCCCTCGTGCCCCTGGCAACCCGAGGGGACACCGTCCAGTACCTCCAGGGGTCATGGTGCGGCTAAGCCTTGGCAGGGGCTCCCCTGCTTCCAGCACCAGCTCAGCAGAGCAAACTGCATCCCTGATGCCCCCAGCAACTCTCTTTCTGTAGAAATAAGCCTCCAGTAAAGTCCCAATGATTTTAACCACCACTGAAATTTTGCATGTTTACACCTATCATGAACTTACATTTTAGGATTACCAGACAGTCCTGTTCAACCCTTTTTCTAAAGTCTTCAAAAATCTAATCTCATGCACCTCAATTATTCTTCTGTGTGCTGTACCACTGCTTCAGCAGTTTCATGGAGGTACAGCATCTACTGCAATGGCTACAGTCTGTAAAAATAAGTCTAAAAAAAATACAAGATGCTTGCCTGAAAAACATACTAGCACAAGATGCTTTTGAGCAGCTCATTTAGCTTCTTTCACTATTACAATGCAAGTCTGTGATTGGAACAACAGCCAGATTCTAAGTCTCATTTGACTTTCTCTGAGGTAGAGACTACTTCAAACATGGACCGGAGGTGGTGGGGAGCAACTAAGTGTACCAATTGTCTGACAACTACCATGCGAAACTCCATGCAGAACTATGAACTTTTTGACACATGTAACCTTTGAGAGAAGGACTACCATCACTGGACCCAGATATAAAGAATGGACATACTTATCAAAATTCATTAGGACCGGTTTTCAGAAGAGAAATGGCACGATAACAGCAGAAATCCTGGTGATTTGTACTGTATGCAGACAAACTCTATGCTTGCTTTGGTTCCGCAAGCAACACTGTAATTCACAAGATGCTGTTACCTAAATAAAGTTGGTACAGATCTGGCCTACCAGCAAACAGGTTTGTTCCTACTGTAAATCTCAGGCTAGCAACAGTGAGTCTGTAGAACAGCTGGCACAGAAAGCTGAGATTTTTCCATGAAGCTGAGAAAAATCTAGATGTTCTGGTAAAGTTCTTTTTATTTACAGTATCATTCTTTTTGTACATACCTATAGCAACATCAAAATTATTCACAAAGCTTAACTGAATGTAAAAGTGTTCTCATCCAACAGTTTGTCCTATCGATATCTGTGGAAAATGTCAACTGTTCTCATGCAGCAACGAGATTGTCTGAGCATTGTTTTTTAGTTTTTCTGCTAGAATTTTAGGAAACCACCTCAAAACATGTACAGAGATTCTTACTCACCTTTTTTCTCAACACCTTTAGGCACCGACGTTTCATAGAATGAAACTCAGATTTGCTTTTAGAAACATGAATTGGGGGAGGATGAGAAGAGATATGTAAGAACTTGAGCTCCTAAATGTACAGAGCAGGAGTGCAAATTTACAAGTCAGATGCACACTGTATAGTTTTGCATTTACAATACCTGCCTCAGAACGTTTTTCTCAGCTCAAGCAAAAATATATTTGATTGAATTTTATAAATAAGAATTCACTTCTGAGGTACTGATATTTATCAAGTTCTCACATATTTTTACTTTTCCTTTTGCTCAGCCCCCAAAGTCCTTCACGAAAAACTTGCAGAAGGACATTAAGAAACTGCCAGTCACTTACTGCAATGCCTGGGGAAAAAGTGTCAGGTGCTCACTTTTATTTGTCTTTCAAGAGTGGAAGAAGTTACATGAAATGTATATATTCTCCTTTGCAACCAAGTGATAACAGTTATCTGATACACAGCACATTCAAATTGCAGGCCAAACTGCGGTCACATTTTCTGACACAAGTAGTTACCTTGGAAAAAAAGTAAGGCTATCACAATTTGACCTTCTGATTAGAAACAGAAGTTTAAGATACTTATCAAAATTGGTTAGCAAAGTTACAGACCTCTCTTCTTGCTGCAGTCTTCCTGAAGTTCAATGTAACAAAAGAAAGATTTGGTTTAAGATGCTGGCTGCAATCTTTAGCGTGCCTGTTAGTGCTATGTAAATATAGTGTTTGGAGATTCTGACTATTAAAACCATGGTCTAAACTGGAATCAGAAAGTAGACACAGGAAGAAAGCAAGAACCCTGAACTGCCTGAAGGAGAGCTCCTTGCTGCCCTCATGTATTTCTATGCATATTTGACTGTGAAGCCACTGGGGTCTCATATTCCACCCTAACCTTACACAGTCATCTTCATTTGTACTCATCATTTTTTTCTCCACGCTTACAGGCACAATTTCAGGAACTTATGGACAATCTAGGATTCTGAATGCAGTAAAATCCCATTGCTTATTATCCAGGTGTCCAAACCCATGCAAGTGTGTATATTTGCATATATACACAAAATTTGTAGCAATATTGCTGATCTTTAAAAAAAAAAAACCAAACCAAAACCAAACCCCCAATTTTTCTATCCCTTCCCCAACTTAATGCACCCAGCTGATCTTTCATGGAAATAATTTGTAAGTCACTTAACTATAACTGGAGGTAAAGGATGCAAAACAAAAGCAATCCCTTAATCACTGCTTGCCAACTCCTTCTGGTCTCTTGAAAGTATAACTTCTGCAACATACTGTTTGCTCTATTGATATTAGTGATCAGCAAATAGTTATCACCAGTGAAGTAAAGCTAATCCTTCAGCAATTATGTGAGCTAGTTCTTGGCTACTAAAGCAATAGCTTATGCCTGCTGATATTGCAGCCACCTGTTCCTTTCCAGAAAGGTCAACAGTCACGCTAACTCTGAAGTATGAGCTTTTTTTCTAAAAACACAAAGAAACCCAAAAGAATCCAGTTGACCCATTCCATAGATTTGAGCATGTCATCAGTACCAGGTGACCTTGTATGGTTGTAAAAAACTCTTGGACCTTGTCAGTACAGAATGCACTGCTTATAATTTGGGGTCTACTGTCTCCCTCTATTTTTCTCTTTAAAAAGGAAATATAATGTAAGTTAAGCTGAAGTTCAGAAATGCATATATTTTACTTAAAAACATTCATCTGTTCAAAATTCAAAATAAACTTTATGGGATACAACAGTTTGGTTTTTTTTTTAAATAACATTTCATTCAAACTGTATATAATTCATCGAAGTATTCGTACAGCAAACAATGGTTAACCCTTGAAAACCTGTAGAAAAAGATTTTCACACCAAAAAAAGGAAAACCAAAATTGAGGTATCACACCCACACGCAGTCACCCAAGCACACGCACACACTCAAGCACACCCACACACATCCACACACGCAGGCTGCAGCAAAAGCAGAAAATTGTAGGCCCAAAAGGAAACTGATGACTGATTGTTCTATCCGAAAGTCCAGGTAGCTCAGGAAAAAAAAACACCAAAAAACCAAAACAACCCCCCAAGAGTCCTCTGAGTAAAGAAACTACCTCAAGAAAATTCTCAAGTGCACTGGAGACCTGATCATTTAAACTGTTTCTGCAAAGCAGCTCCCTGCACCTGAGAAAAATGCAGCCCAAGGTGACTTGTGCAAATATAAGGAGCCAGGAATATCTCCTGCTATTCCTTAAGTAGACATGAGGGGTGTCCATAGATTCAATTAGTCTTTGATCATGCAAGATACTGCTGGAGTGCTGTCTTCGCCCTGCAATAAAATGAACAACCTGTTAATTATTGGGGTTTGGCTTTATCATCAACAGCTTTATGTACAAGACTGCACAGTGCCAGCAAGAGAGGGAGGATGAACAAGTGAGGTAAAAGGAAGTCGAGTGGCTGGCTCCTTCAGTTTGGAAGAATCTAGCCCATGGCGCAGAAGTGCTCTGCGTGGGCTGTAACAATTTAAGAATCCACTTTGCATCTAAGAATAAGATGATCTAACCAAGTATATTAGGGGCTCAGCATAAACTGAGCAACTTTCAAGTATGGTGGGGCTTAAGATGTATATTGAACCTCATTATCAACACACTTTATAAAAAACCCTTAAGAGCAATAATTCTTCTGTAATATAGATGTACCATGAAAAGCAGGTCTTTGAGCTCAGAAATGAAAGAGGTGTCGTAACTCAGAACATATTAGAAGCACGTTAGCCCTATCAGGAATACTGGCCCTACCAAAAACATACAAGGAGGTGAGAGGGAGAAAAGAAGCAACATCCAGCGTAATACTGGAATTTATGTAATCTAACATTGTGCAACATTTTTGTTAAGAAAATAACACCTGCCAAAAGTCTAGGGCTACAGTTTCACCATCACTTCAGCTAATTCAGTGTTTCCTACCACCTGAAGTGAGAAGCTTTGCTCTTCCTTTGTCCCCCACCCCTCCCAACCATGCTATCATGACCTTGACAGACTTTTCCAAGATCCAACACAACTCAGCGACCCAGAAGATCTTTTTTTTTCCTTCCAAGTTTCCTGCTATGTTCACAAATCATATCGGCTCATCAAAGAGGCTGATAAGGCAGAGCTGGGATAGGGTAAACAGTGGGAGCAGGTGGCCAGAAAAACCAGGATGGATGGACAGTGACTTGCAACAGTGCTAAGCACAATCAGCTCCCTGTCTCTTAAAACCAAGGCTTAAGTGTTGACAAGCAAGGCCCATTTACCAGAAAGTATTTTTACTGGTGTAAATTTTATTCCTATTTCTCACTGTTTGAAAATCCTATTTAGCTTTTCCAAAATTTTCTGTGAGCCTGCTTATTGATATCTCTATGTTCCTGATTAAAACCTATGCCAAAGTGTCAGTACTGAAGGTGATAAACAGGAGTCCTAACTTCACTACAAAGATGTCTAAGAACCCTGGAATATCTTTCATAAAAACAAGAAACCAAAATTTGATTCATTTTAAAACACTGCATAGTTTTCAATTGTGTTGTCTGTGAATGACCTCTTCCAAAAATCAGATCATCTCCTTTATTTCATGAAAGAAATATGGGCTGTTACTAACTGTAGGTGGGATAATTGCAAAAAGTTAACATAAAAACCCAGAAACTGTCATTAGCTATTTTGGTTATATGAGTTAGTGAAGAAACTAGATGACCTGTGTAGATACTATAACATGAGTACAGAACGGGTATGTGAAAAGTTATGTGTTGGGCTTAATTAGTTTAAAAGAATTTAACTGAGATTAACAACAGTGGTGATTCTGTGTTATCTTTTTAATTCATAGTGTTATGTGATGGTTTACCATTGTTCCAATCCTCTGGAACTTTAGTCCAAGGTTTACACAAATAATTTCTGTATCAGTGATATTTCAGAGAGGACCCTCCACCAGTTTAGAAGATCTTAAGTGCAGTTATTTTATACTATTGAGAACTTCAGTAAAATTTGTTACTCCTAAGCAGTACAAAACCTGCTCTTTAAATAAGTGTTCATCGCAATTTCTTTATTAAACTGTAGAACTCAGTGCAATGATAGACAGTTTTTCCGGGGAAATTTTCTATGATCAAAAGATTTAAAAAAAAAAAAAAAAGATACTTTTCTAGTAAAAAGCAAATATTTCCCCCTAATCTTCTTTCTGGATTTTTCTTTATACTCACTTGTCACACAGATTTGGATCCGATGACTGACTCAATTTATGTAGAATATCTACTATTCCCATGTCTCGTAGTTTATCTTGGCGTTCTTGTGAACCTACAACAATAAATCATATTGTTGGGTATACCACCAAAAATAAATGTCTGGAGAACAGAGAAAGGAGTGGTAGCAGAAACCAGCTTAAAGGAGGGGTATGGAACACAGTTCAGTTAGAACACAGCAATGGGAAAAACTCCCTCAGTTGTGGCTACTTCCCAAAGGAGCTCTAGTTCCTGTTTTTGTACTCCGTGTGCATGTGTTTAAAGAAAAGAAAATTTTGAAGGCAAAAATCCAAACACATTTTATCCTGAAGTGAGAAGCTTGACTTCAATTGGTTTATCCTCATCTCTCTGATTTGGATGCAGAGAACATTTAACTGGTGGTGTGTTTCTGAGTCTGACTTGCAGCACTGTATAATGCCAGTACAATGAGAAGAAAGCCACCAGGAGCACGGCCAAGTGTCACACACTGAATGAAGTTCTGTGATGTGAGAGTTGTGGAATAAGTTATACACTAGGGAAAAAACCCCAAACCAAGCAGAGGCATTGATTTCTTTGCTGAAGACCAGCATGGTCAACTTGAGGGTCTGTAAATAATCCATCTAGGAAAGTCCTCCTCCCAGCCCCACCATTCCTTAAAGCACACCACCCCGCCACCACTGCTTCCCTTGCCATTTCTTCCAGCTCCACGCTGCTGCCTCCATCTGCCCTCTGCACTCCTCAACACAAACACATATTTTACCGTGCAGCTGCATCCTTCAGCTCCCTCCTGCTTACCTTCCATTGTTCCAGGCCATGACTCTTACCACATGCCTTCCCCATTCCTTCCAGTTGCATCCACAAGTCCTTTGACTGGTTTCAGAGTCTCACCGCCCAACCCATTCAAGCCATCCATGCTAGGGAAAATTTCTTTGCAACAAATCCCCTTTCTAATCCATTTATCCTCTCCAGTGAACCTGCTCCCTCCAACAATGACTTCCACAGCCTCCTTAAGACTTGGAAGCTCTCTCACTAGGATTCTCTTTCACTCCAATTGTTTCCAGATTTTACAGAAATACTACAGGTGGAAACCTCCCACTATGTGACTCTCATCAACTCCTATTTATTGACATGCTCTTCTTGTGTCTCCCCTTCCTGCCCCAGAACAGCTCTCTACACTTTGCTCGATGTCCTCCTGACCACTTATTCCATGTTATACCTATAATGATGTCTCCCTTTATGTTTTGGATCCCACTGTGCTGTTCACTGCAAATATTGATTACTCTGCAACATTAGCCTTTTTATCAGAATAGTAACTTGTATATGCATTAATAATGAGGCTTTCTTACCTTCTTCTTCATTCCATATGAGATTAGATATACAGAACATGGCAGCAAGCTGAAGTTTAGCATTTGAATGACTCTAAATACAGAAAAATAGTACTCAAGTTTAGGAGAATAAATTCAGAAATTCTCAGACTTATATTTTGGCATGCATCCTGTAATAAAGCAAGCAGCAAAGTTGGGACTAATTCTTATCTACAACTTCTTTTGAAGATAGTGCCATAACATACAGCACTTGAGTAGTGTTCAATCCCTTCCAAATATTTGTTGATGGAAAAAGCAGATCTTGTAGACAAGATCATGAAACGTTTTCCATGTAGACTTGTTACAGGCTTTGCTTAAGTCACTGTAACATTCTTATGCGAAAAAACAACTGGATTTTCCTTTAATCAGATCCTCAGTGCGCTTCTGCCATACAGAACTGTACTACATGATTTCTTAAATACAATTGGGTATATGAAAGTTAAGCACATGATACTGAATAATTTACACGACAAAATGCTGAAAGTACCCTCTTTTCATTCCTGCAAAAGACCAACATAAAACTTTAAGAGAAATTCCCCATACCATGTAGTATTTGATTTTCTGCAGGATGTCATCATTGGTCATAATCAGTTCTTTCGCGGTCGTTCCATCTGCTATATTGGCGAGTATACATAATGTCTGAAAGACAGAAACATTCTTAAGTTATTTGGCCACAAATCACATCCCATGATTTAAACAGTTTTCCTGACAGCTTTGAACTCATGACAAACAATTTCTTTAATTAGTTTTAATATCTTTAATCTGGAGTTTCCAGCTTGCTTACATCTGGGGCCAATGCCAAAGAGTTAACAGCTGTGGCAGAAAAAGCCCTGGCAACAAAACCCAGTCATTGCCATTTTAAAATAAATAGCAACATTCATTAATTCATTTCAATGAGTAAAATGTTAAGTCTCTCCTGGAAATATGCAGCATATAGAAAAGATTAAATGCATTGGAAAATAAAGCAGTCTATTCTTTATCAGTGGCTAGAGAAAAGAAAACCGTATCCATCTGATTCTGCAGGCAGGAAAAGGAAAGACAGAGGTCTGTCTGCTGATCTAGCAGAGGAATATTTTTTTTTCAACAAGTCTAATCACACATCTTACCTGCAGAGATGACTCCAAGTACTAACGCACTTGGTTGTCTCCTGCAAATTAGAGAAGCCATCCTACAGAATAACCTTGAAGCAACTAGGCCCATGTTGCCACACGGCATTACAACTTGCAGAGGCAGCTTTCCTGATCCTCAGGGGGCACCAGGAGATGCTCTACAAATTCTCTCCCAAAGCGCTGTGGAAGGACTTAACCATCTTTTCCAGACATGCAGGGATGACTATAGGAGGACACCGGAGAATGGTCAGCACTTGTGTGTTGCCTGTGTCTAAGCTGCACTGCATTCACGTCAGCAGTTGCAGGGATTTATTACTTTGAAGCTGCTAAATACATATTGATAAGCCAGTCAGTGATAGAGATAAGCACTGCCCTGCTAGAGGTATGGGCCCTTGTGTGCAGATAGGTAGTATTGGATTTATGACTTAATTCTGAAATAAAAGCAAGTTACTGATCACACCACAGGGAGAAAGAAAGTGCTCTATGTATAAAGGCCCCAAACCCTAAAAGTTATATTCAACCCTAGTCCACTAGCCCTTGCCAAGAGTATTTCTCAGGTACACCAATTCTCCTCTAAAATAATTCTGAGACGCTTGGCAAGGTACATAACCTTCTATTGCAATGAAGGCCATTCGTATCACTAGAGCTTTTTCAGGAATAACTACTTAGACACAACTGGTTAATCCTCAGCTGTTTCAGAAATACGGTATCACTAAACTTGCTATCTGTGAAGAGTCTTTTGGGTTTTGGGTTTTTTTTTTGTGCTAATTTTGCACTTAAATAGCCATATAAGGCCTGTTTGCCTTCAGCCCATTCTTCACTGAGCAGACATTTAGACCAGCCTGGATTTAGCTGTAATTTTATACTTCTTGGCCATGCTTTTTGCTACCAATATCCATCCTAACCCAAAGCAATCCTCTGGAATCTCCCACAGCTTCTCGCTGCCCCCATTCTTCATCACCACATGCCCTGTATGAGGAAGAAACAGGGTTCTCCAATTGACCATCTTGTCTGTTACAAGAGTTAATCAGCCAAATTCTGCCCAATATCCTCTTACTTTCTCTTTAGCTCCCCTGCAGCAGGTATCCCTGTACGCTGGCCCCCTTACACTGCCACCAAGCCAGGAATGATTTTCCCTGCTGGCCATCTCCTCTTTCCTTCTCCTTTTCCTCCTGCATATTGCTTTTAAGTTTTGTCAGGGCATGTCCCTCCCCAGGAGGGCTACACCAGCACACTGTGTTCCCTGCTAGTGCCTCTCCTCTAATTGCTGCTGGCTTCTGCAAGCACCCAAGAACAGCTGAGTTACCACATCTCTCAGCAGAACATGTATTACTGCCAGCAAGGCAGGGGATGATGGTATTCTTCATTACGGACTGCTCCAATGGCTGCTATAGGAGCAAATAACCATGACACTTTCCCCAGTGTGAAATACTGGCTTCTTTCTCTTCCCTTCTTCCTACTGTCCCCTTTCTGCCATGCTATTGCCTTAGATTTAATTATTCTGCTCTCACATACAATGTCCTCCTCTATACCAAACCTACATTTGAAAAACCATTGTGAATTCAATTCAAGCACATTTGTAATAATCCATTAGAAAGAGCAGCATTCTTGTAGGTACTAAAGTTATTAATGTGACAGAACTCACTAAAATATTCACAACACATCATAATCCCAAACAAAGATGACATGTTGAGAAGAGTAAGCATTCTTAGCTGTTTCTTAAATTTTATTCTGCCAAGACAACATGAAACAAAAAGGGTACCTGCTCTTTGACTTCTATATTGTGCTCCCCTTCCAGAATGAGGGTCACTGCTTGCATGATTTGCTTCCCATGAGTGCTCATTATATGGTCTATATGCTGCCAAAGCAATGATGAAATCAATCAGCATAACTTTCCAGACAAAGAAGGGGTATTCCTACTTGAATTACTCTAAGTAAAGAGTAGCAACATTGCACAAAGACCCTAGCTTCTAGTGAGGTCTCCCAAAATGAAGAACTTATCACAGCAGAAACACTTCATCATACTCCTCTTCATCTGAAGCCTGGTCTTGTTTGAGAGAGCACAATATGGGCCTTGGTTCTGATTTCACTGTAACCTGTAGAAAATACACTGGTTTCCCAGTTGCATGGAGGCCAGTCTGAAGACTGAATCCTGCTGGACCCAAGCTCTAAGTATGATGCTGCAGTTAGAAGGAACAACTTCTCTTCTGATAACAGGGGGATACCAGAGAGGGGTAAGAAAACTGAGGTTTCTTATCTGGTATTTGCTACTCTTATTGGAACATTGTGGCCAGGTCCAATATCCACATTTCAAAAGTCTGAGAAGGTTCAGAGAAATAAGCCATATATGTTATTGACTAGGAAAACTGTCTCAAGAGACTCACAGGTAAAAGATCATTTGATCACTGACTATAAACACCTATACTACAATAAAATTGATCATTAGGAGTAACAGAAAAAGATGAAACTAGATCTAGTGGATTAACTGATAGCAAAACTCAAGGGTGACAGCAAACAGCCACCAGCAGTTACCAGCACATGGCACACTACAATTTTTTAAGACGTTAGGGATTCTTGTAGGACTTCTTAAAATGGCTAATAACAAGACTTCATTCGAAAGCTGTTGGATGAGTTATTCTGGAGTGAGTTTTGGGTAGAGAATGAGAATGGTTGGTTCTGGCTATAAAACATACTACAGGAAGTAGGTGAAGCTGGGACGTAGTTTCAGATGAAGAACACCTTAAGTGATACTGAGACTCTGCTGTCAGAGCTCAGGGTGAATTTAATGAATGACTGGTTATTAAATATCTTTTCACATTAAGACAGAGCTAATTTTCTATGAAGCTTATTGAGACTCAACGAGTACAAATATCAGAAGATTTTTTGCAGTGACCTTTTTATGGTAGAAACACAATACGTGATAAATGCACAGTAGAGGCTTCGTGGATTTTTTTCCCCCACAAAAATGTTGGCTTGCCAAATGTTTGCTGCATGTTTTCCCTCTGTTCTTCACAGGGGATTACCCCTTTCTTTTCCTCCACCAATATCTCTTTCTCCCTGTCAAAAACAATTCATGGGCTTACATTTTCAAACCATTTTATTTCAGTGTGCAAAATGAACGTATGCATTTTGTAAGTGCACGGTCCCACAGTCAAATTCAAAAAGCCAGTTCTATCTATATAGTTGGATAAGAACAGAAATATTTCAGGTGTCAAGAAAGATGAGACACATGTATCCTTAAGATATGTGCCTCTCCACACATTGACTCAACAGTGCAACCCTCTTACTGTAGTTCTGGATAAGTTTCACAGAGAGGCTGTTAGGAAAATAATTTTGCTGACAGCTAAAAGCAATGGAATTGAACATTAAATATAACTGTCTAGCTCTGTATTAGATAACAATTACAAAGTTTCAGTGGGTGTAGAGAATTCTTGCACATGTTTTCTTACACTGATTTGGTTACAGATACTTGGATAAATGCAAAGGCCTCAGTTTTAGCAATATATCGAACATTAATCTTAAACAGAAAAATAACTTGTCTTACAAAAAAGATTAAGAATTAATTTGTATTGTCTGCATGTTTGATCAACTTTCAGAAGAGGGTATGTTTGCAGCTGTACTTACTGGGCGAGTAGATAGAAGATTCCTGAGCAGTCCCAAAGTTTTCATCAGAACATTTACATCGGAGTCAGAAAGCAACTGGAATAACTGCTCTGTACTCAAACCTCGTAAGATGTCCGATTTGATCTTCTGTTCTGCTTGAAATGCCATATTCTGAAAGAGACAGAAATTTTTTGCTTGATTTTTTACCTTAAACTTGGGCTTTTACTTTTTTAGTAGACTTACCTGCAAGCATATATCCTTGCTAAAATTAATCTTGCAAAGGTTATGCTTTATGAGGAACTGCTATACAGCGAATTAAATTTCCACACAGTCTTATGGCTGACCTGGTTATTACCTGCTTTTATTTGTCGCCTGGCATACTACTGACACTACTTAACTGTATCCCTGAATTATCTTGGCAACCAAACTGGTATCAGAACTGAAGAGTTTATTTTATTTTATAGAATAATCGATCAAGTGTTCCAGGCTGATACTGTTTTCCTTGTTTAGTTAGGTGGAAAGACAAGCCAGATTTCAGCTATATTATTTTTAATAACAACTGATGAGTTCTTTAAGTTACATTCACAAACATTTTAAGAAGTGAAATCACAAGCAGTATTTCATCAGTGTGTTCTACTTACCATTAAAGCCCAAATGCCGTTCACTCGCAAGGCAAGATTTTCACTCTGTGTTAAACTACATAGAAGTTCTATGGCTCCTGATTCTAAAATAGGCTAAAATGAACGGGGCGGGGGGGAGGGGGAGGAACAAACAACACAAAACTTTAAAACACTACTTCGACTAGTTAGACACACAGAATACACAGAATCATATAGGTTGGACATATATACAAATGTAAATATAGTATAAAAAGGTCTTGCTTTTACCTTATTCTTGAGTTTACAACATGTCCAGTCCACTCACATGAACTGGCCAATCCATACCCTATAGTTATGAACATTAAAAGGCACGTTTTTATGAAAAAACTCAGGTCAAGATAGCTTTATTCTCATGTGTACATGTACACATGTACGTACACAGCCATACACGTGTGTGTGTATATGTATATACACACACCTACTGCTGTGACACTATACACACATCTGCCACACCCACAAGCAAATGTTTTCCCCAACAGCGTTCAGCTTGGGACTGTTCTCCAAAAACTCTTCCTTGAGCAGTCGCATCTTTTTTTGGTATCAGGTGGGACACAGGTGATTGTTTAAAAGAGGTTATGGAGAATGGAAGCTACTTGGTATCTTTCTTGAGATTTAGTCTTCACGTTTAGTAATCATACCAAACTACAATCCAACAGAAAAACTTTAGCGCAATAAAGAAGACTGAAAACTGTTCTTGATGATCAGATTGAATTGCAAAACCGTGTAATATCACATCATTAAATGACAGGATAAATATCAATACAGGCACCTTTTCTTTCAAACTGATTAGTGCAATGAAAGTTAAATTTGGAACAACTGCTTTCAACCTTAACCAAATTTGTAGGTTACCAGTTTTAACTAAGACCTGATGAGCTTGTGAACTGAAAGGATTCATCCAATGACTTATGCTGCTCTAGTTTGTAAGGTATTCCTTTCTTCTTGAAACTACCACTTCAAAAGCAGTGAATAACTGAACATATCTGAGTTTTTGGGAAGTTAAACAGGTTAAAAAAACCAAACAGACAAGAGCTGAATTCATCAGAAAACAGGAAATGTGCAGAAGAGGCTGCACTTTGTAGGAACAGGTTCGTCTCATGGAGTAACAGCAAGACCGTAACAGAACCAGGCAGCAGAGGTTTGTGCCAATGTTCACCTGGTCGCAGGCCCTTGTGCACTGCAATAAGCTGCCAGTGACTTCTCCCCAGCCCCGGTCGCTGGCTGGCTCCTAGGAACTTCTCCACAGCCACAGCAGATGGGAGACATTCCAAAGTTGGTTTTGAGTCAGCTCTTTTACAGGGTAAAATACAGATCCACTTCAGCTTTGTTTATTTACTTAAGTGACTGGTAGTTTACATAAAATTTTCAAGATATTATGTAGAAAAAAAAGGTGATGCAACAAATAAAGATCAGATGGCTTACAGATGCTTTCAGATGTAACATTTCTAAATATTCCTTCATTTTGCATAAGCAGTATTTTCTTTTGGCAATGATGCTTTTTACATGAACCATGTGACTCGACAAAGAATTCAGTATTTCAGTCCAATTTAAGTGGAAACACTACACTGACTATGACTTGCAGTATGAACAAGAAAGTCCACGGGCCAGTGAACTTGGCTTGGCATTACTTCAGTTAATTTTCTGTCTCACAGACCTTACTAAAACCACCAAGATCAATTGATCAAACCAAAGTAATCCGAAGTGCCCCATAGGAGCCCACATATACCACAATCTTGCAAATGCTTTCTGTGGCTAAGAAATATTTAAGACTTGGGGAATCGTTCCAGTGCTATGAAGTATTGATATGTATGCATGATCTGTATGAAATACAGACATTGCAGAACTCACGAACAGATATCCTGTATCGTTCAGTAAAGGTTAAACACCACAAGACTCAGCTACGCCAGCATTTTAAGATTACAGCAGTAATTTTCTAAGACAAGGGATCATATTGCCAATTATCAGTTTGTTTTCTTCTTGCTTATGAAATTTTTAGATAGTGTTTTACAAGTGAAAAACTCCAAAATTTCATGTCTACTTCTTTCTTTAGAGACTACATTTAACTATTCAACCATATTTAACTGTCACAGCACTGTAAACAGATGATTTTTTTTTTTATTCACAAGCTATCAGTGATACAGTCTACCTAACGTTACAGCTCTATAACGTTTCACAAGCAGTGGCTACCAATTAAGATTATACAATGGTTCAACAAGCATGAAGGTCTAATGTAACTTTTGGCTGTTAGCTCCCCTTGTTTCTGGATAAATACTAACCTCTTTGCTTGGAGAGAATTCCAGAAGAAGATTGCATAGCGTGGAAGATGCTACTACAAGAATTTCATTTGGAGCATTCTGTAAAACCTGCAGTCACAAAGGAGAGAGTAAGGAATCTCCATTAACTAGCAGGATAAGGAAGGGATCATTGTGAAATGGAATACCTGGAACTATACTGCACTTTGATATTCCATACTTTAGGAGATGCTTTGATGCTAGCAGTGCAGATCCAGACAGTGTTCAATCAACTCAGTGTGATGATACACGACATGACAAGCTGGAGCAATGCAAATTTATTTCACAGAAGCCAGATTTGAGAGCTTTCACGTCCGATTTACAAGAAATCAGTGGGAACAGATCCCCGCTCTGCAAAGCGCACACGTGCTGGCAGTTGTAATTTAGCTCTGCAGCCATTCTCTCAACAGAGAGCAGGCTGTGTCCTGCAGTGCACCTCTATGACACGGTTTACAGAAAAGAGAAAGCTCCAGGAGGAGCCTCCTCAGCACTTCTGTACCTTGTGCAAAGCACAACATGGCAAATTTCCTCATGACCATCCTTTCAGAAAGGCAAGTAGCCTGGAACAAGTTACACTCTCTCTTACCTGTGCCTGGATCTCCAGCAGGACCAATGCATGCCATTCTTAAACAGAGCATCTCCCTTGCGTATTCTGAGAAAACTCAGTGAGGAAATAGGCATGGAGGATACAACTGCTCCTCCAGCAAAGAAGGGGGGGAAATAGAGGGATTGTTCTGTACCACCTTTTGTTTCAGAGCTGTGAGCAAACTGCAACCATTAACAATTACTGCATTTACAGTGGCTTGCACTAAAGTACATACAGATAAATTCTATAGTTTTAGACATTATTCTTCCATGGCTTATACAGCTACAGATGCTAGGGGAAAGAGAAAGGACTTACATACTTGTTATTAATCCAGACTGAAAATTATTTTATCTTTATTTAATATTACTTTTATTTTTCTATTAAGAATAATTCTTGACATTTTGGAATGAAGATACAGGTTTCTGACTTCAGCTTATTTAATACAAATCAAAATGAACAACTGCCAGCAGCTGCGTTTACATCCGACATCTGCATCTGGTTTTTTTTCACATGGCTCTCCTTTTATGCTAGTTGTGCTTCTTCAAGCAATCCTGTCATTTTTGTGTTTTACATTTATAAAGGTTTATGTTTTCACGTTTGGCCTCTCACAAACTCTTAAAATATTCAAACCATTCCCTTCAAGCCCTTTCAGGTGATGATCATGAGTCCTGAGTCACGGGATTATTACGCTATACTGATAGCAAAAAACTTGCATGATCAAATCTCCCTTGACCTCCCAGTAAGACTAATGAATTAGACACCCATGGATTAGTGTCACGACTCGCACACTCAATTCAAGGATGAATGCTTAACTTGTAATAAGTGTATTATGTATATTGTCAGAAAACAATATGCCTACCATTTCTATCATGAAACTGTAGAAAAAAGTAGGCCCATACTTTAGGGCCTCTAATTCATACAAGCAACATAAAAGGCTGAGAAAGTTTCTTGGCCTGCAGCTATCAAGATGGCCAGACTGTAGGATACCTAGTGAGGCAAGTTTTATCAAGTCCATAAATGTGAGAATTAGAACACAAGCAGAACAGAAGAAGTCAGGCCTGAATAAAATGGCACTGAGTGGTATGCCCAAAAGGCATCTTTCTTGTATTGAAATATCTGCATCACTAGAAATAACTGGATCCTCATCCATTTTATCCCCATCATCTATATATTTAATATCTACATAATATATATAATCTGGTAAATAATTGCCAGATATTGTCTGGCAATGGCACACCCCATTATAAATCTTTATTTTTCAACTTTAACTTTGCCAAGTTGAGACCAATTATATGTGTATATATATGTTTTATACATATGTTATGTAATAATCTGGATTATATTCTATATATCACTGGATCAAAAAAAAAGGATCTCCTGATTAGGATATATATATGGCCATATACCTTTATATACAAAATTTTATATATTTTTAAAATTTTAATATATATACACTTATATATATATATTTCCTTTTATATATATAAAAATATGTATATATTAACAAAGCCATTTCCTGATGAGGCCATGATGAATAATAAGATGTATGTATACATGTAAGATATATGGCCATATATATCTCTCTCANCTTTCAGGCTCGAGTGAAGCTTTAGACTCTCAGCTCACGTAACTGCCTCGTTATCAGGCTCATCAGTTTTGCCAACAACACTTTCTCTGATCTAGCTATTTTACTTCTCAATAGAGAGTCAAGTTCACTTCAGGTGATTCTCATGGATGACTATGCTGCCTAAGCTTCCAGGCTTCTGGCTAGCGGACTTTGTCTGTTCCCCATTTTCAAGGTCTAAAAGATGTTGAAACTGAGAAACTGGTTTATTTATCTGTGCTTAACGGCAGTCACATTACAGGATGAGAGGTGACATATATATACCTTACACACTTTGATCCTGTTTAATCTTGTGGATAATTGCATTATAATAAATGTCTCTTTTTAAAGGTCTTGCTGAGCTCTTTGACTTCAGTTTTAGAATCTGCAATGAGATCTAGAAGGTAGAGAATTAGAGGAGAAAATGCAGATCTAAATTCTCTTGTAGGGCTTATAGACCAAGGCTGAACCATGCCACCTAGTCTGAGCCTGAAATTAAAGGAGAGATAGTCCTCCTAGTGCCCTATGTAAACATTAGGGATAACTTCGGCTCACTTGGTGATCACTCAAAAAGAGAAAAAAAACAACCAACCAAACAAAAAAGCCAACCAAAAATCAAGCATGGAGCACAGTCCTCTCTGCTGCTGCTTGGCTTTTATTTATGACTCTCTGAGGAGAAGGTAATGGAATTTTGATTTCTAGGTAATTTCTATTATGATTCTACAGAAAGGCATGCAAATTGAACAGACATCATATCCTCCTTTAATGGAACAGAACACTTCAGTAGTTGAGACTTGACTTTTCTTTACTTACCTTCATTAAAGGTTTCCATACAGCATGATCCTGAAAACTTGTCCTGAGCTGCTGTACAGAACGGGACAAACTGTGCAAACATCTGTAACGGAAAAGAAACCTTCACTATGAAATACACACACTCATGTGCACACTACTGTAATATATACATTGCTTCTACACAAAGATTCGGCTTATAATTTGGTAAGCAGTACACTGTAAAAGCAAAAAGAAAACATAGTACTAGTACAGGATAACTCCCCATCCTCCCCCAATAAATTTTTCAACAGTAAAAATTACTTCAGATTCGCTTTTGAAAAATTAGCAGAAATTCTAACAAGTGCAGCATCAGACTTTGACAAGACAAAAGTATTCTTATGAATCAAAAAAGGCTCCTACCTGACTGCAGCTAATCGCACCTTGATACTAGATTCAGACAAGCCATTAACAATACGGTCCATCATATTTTCAGTCTCAATGATCTGGAGCAAAAAAGAATTAATGTTTATGAATAAAATCATATGAGTGTTGATGGGTTATTGGTTTTTTGTCTGTAACTTTTTAAATATTGCATATAAAAACTGTAGCTAAAAACAGCAACTCACATTCTCTTCCCAGATTGAGTGAAGAGTAGTGTGTATCTGCATACAGNGAGAGCACGTGTGATTGCACACAATATATACAAACTACTGATTAGAGACATGTTGTGGAGCTATCTGGAAAAAAAATACATAGTAGTTCATCTGCCATATTTAGACATGGCCAGCAAAAGCACTTAAGCCTAGGATAGGAGTGAGTTAATACCAAGATGAAAGCTGGCTTTTGTATAATAAATCAACTTTGTCATGTACACACCCACCACTTATTAAAAATTATGCTTTGATATGTAAAAGAAGGAGCCTTACTATTAACTAAAGAAGTTCATCCTGCAACAAAAGAGAAACTCATGGGCTTGAATTCTGGAGATCCTGAATGGCTCCCCACCAATAAACCTTCCTGCTAGTTATCTTTTCACTGCTGCGGTTTCCTGCCTCCTTCCTGTCCCTCTTTCTTCCTTCTGTTTTTCCCATTTAACCAGCATATAAACTGAGAAAATTCCCCTTCCTCCCGTACCTGCCATTTTTGTTTGACATAGCAACTCCATGCTTAATTTCAAAAAATTCTGCTTTTAATTATTCATGGTTTGATTTCCCTCCCCTTTCCACACAAATTTTTAACTATACAAGTGCTCTTTCCTGTGATGTCCAGGCAGTTTGCTCTCCTTCACACCAATTGCTTTATTAAAACAGTGCAAGCCCCCTTGGTCACTTCAGAATCATGGAACAAATTTTGATTTTGTTTCCCAATATCATCAGACATTCTAGGGTTCATTTTTGAAAAAACGTTTGTTTAATAACAGGATACATGACAAGAGGTATATTCTGTTCCTCAGAACATAAGTTTCAAAAATTACTCATATGCCACAACAATATCCCTGCACAGCTTTTGAGTAGCAAGGACCACAACGTGTTGAAAGACAACTTACTGTGAGAATCTGTTCGTCACTGTGAAGATGTTTACATAAATAAACATTACTCTTATAATTTGTTACGGCCAGACATTAATTTTTGTTCAAATCCCGTGCAAAGAAAGTGCAATGTAAGAATTTACATTAACATAATAGAATGAGAGCCTTTTTTTTTCAGCCTACTTATACCACAATGAAAAAAGGGATGGAAGAATGGAAATTCCTGCACTGCCCTTCAGCCCACCTTCCAGCTACGTCTTTGCCTGTTTGCTATCATTTTTCACAGGCTCACCTTTTTTCGGATATCTTCATCATTTGCTCCCAGGGAAGCATAGAGCTTGAAAGCAGCCTGGCGCAGTTCATGGGCGTGCTTCAAATCATGGTCAAGCTATTTAAATAAAGCACAGATATCAAATTTAGACACTAAAAAAATTACAGGTGGTATTTTTTTATTTGTTGTAAACTAGTGCTTATCTACTGGCATTTTGTCTCCCACACCACAGGCAGTCAGAAACACAAACGAACTGCTGTTCCATTAGCTGATGTCCACGTTTACCAACCAAATACAATAACTGAAGTTAACAATATGCTTAATTTCTCTGCTGAGTTACAGATAAGTCAACTTAAACAATTTGAGGCCAAAACACTTCTATGAAGTCACGACTCTATCCAGACTATATTCAGGCAAAAACTATTCTTATTTACCCAACAGAAGGTTACAGGAACAAGCCAGGAGAAGTGAAAGAATTATGAGAGAATCAAGAGCAGTTTTATCAAGACAATAGAAGGAAAAGCAGGAACCAAAGCCGGTCTCTAAATAACAGAACTTCCATCTTAAGGTGGATGTTAACTTCCAACTTCTGCTGTAAAGGCAACACAGCAGGGTGCAAGCTGTCTAGGTTTCTGGAAGGTAACTTCTTAAGACAGCTGCTAGAGGGGTGAATTAGGGTGATGCACCACTGGATAGGCTGCTCACAAATCAGGAGAAACTGCTTGGGGGTATGATAATTAATGAGAGCACTAGCTATAGGGATCATAAAATAGCGGTGTTCAAGTTCCTGAGAGGCATGAGAAAGGCATGGAGCAGAGGAGAGAGCCTTGACTTCAGGAGAGCAGACCTGAAGAGCAGATAGGGTGTACCTCAGCCAGGAAAAGAGAAGGCTGAGCGGAGACCTAAGAGTAGCCCTCCAATACCTGCAAGGAGACTACAAAGAACATGGAGCCAGATTCTTTACAGAGGTGCGCAGCAACAGAAGGAGAGACAATAGTCAAATTGAAACAGGAGAGGTTCCTTCTGGATATAGGAAAGAAAAATTCACCATCAGAAGAGTCAAACTTTGGAGCAGGTTGCTCAGAGAGGTTGTTTAATCTCCATTTTTAACAGTTTTCATGAGCCAAAGCCTTGAGCAACTGCATCTGAGCTCAGCATTGACCCTGCTTTGAACAGAAAATTAAGACTTTAAGACCTCCTCGTGTTCTTTCCAACGAGAATAATTCTATGATTCTGACTGCCCTCAAAACTGTACCAAAAGATTCCACAAAACAATGCAATACTTAAAGTCTACACAAAATGCCAGAAAAATGCTAGTATTAAGCAGCAAAGCACTGAAACAAGAGAACTGTCAAAAATTAAGCTGTAGAAGTAATTCTCTCTGGTGCAGCTAAATTAAAGCAGAATGTATTATATCATAGTTAAAAATATTTAAAACAGACAAGTAATCTGTTCAGCAGAGTCCTCACTCATGTAGTTTTTACCTTAAAGGGTGTAATTCAAAGCATTTATTACAAAGCAAGCACCCTGTCTTTCCAGCTGACTATTTTTACAGACTTTCTGAATACTCAAAGCAATGTCATAATATTTATAATTGCCCCACTCACTTTTGGAACTTAATCATATTTTTGATGCTACAGCCAACATCCATTACTCCCCAATCAGCTGCTAAACTTCATTCTGCTTATTTAATTTTATACCACAACTTTTTAAATATTGCAACTTTTTTTAAATTTAATTTGCATTTTTACATAGAATTCAAGGCAGCTCTATATGCAGAAGCAGTCCCATTCTATAAAAGCCTGAGAAGTGAGTCTACTTCTTGGGATAGTTTACAGAGAAAACCAAGGCTCTGTAATCCTGTTTTTTGGGGTACTTTCTAAAAATCAGACTCAGTAAGAGGGGAAGGGAATAGGCGATGGATATTTCCTTATGTGGAATATAAAAGCAATCTTGCTTCTGAGGCTGATTGATCCACTACTGCTTTGACTGATCCACTAGTGCTTTGGAAAGTGTACGCAAATCTGTGAAAAAAAGTTCGCGGATGAGAACTCCTAGTACAACACCTAAGAAACTAAGTATCCAAGGTATATTTGGTCTGTTTATCCAACCTCTTGCAAGTGCAGATAACTCATAATATGAAATGCTACATGACATCCACATCTTCTTCTGCTTTAACAGAACAGGACCATCTCTGAACTTAACATTTTTCACAAACTTGATCTAAGAATTGAAATCGATCTCGCATCACAGGGACTATTATTTCTCATGAAGCTGAAATGCACTGGTTCCTGAAGGTAAGCCTTTTCAACTTTGCAAAGGAGAAACATGACAGATGTCTTGGTCTGGTACTTCACTGCTATCTCCGGAAAAAGTCATGAAACTTGTATGGTGAAGCTATATTAAACTACCCATGTTCCATCTCTCTATCTTTGACACAGAAGAAAGCCAGCATCCTTCTTACAGGATGGGAAGTCCAGGTATACAACACAATCTTAGTTTGGGTAATACAGGCTCCAGAAAAAGCAGTGAGCGAGCAAAGACTTGGGGACTATACGCTTGAGGAATGAAGTCCTACAGGACCTCTGGTCACCTTTTAATTGAGCCACGCAGACGTAAGGTTTAAATAGAATAATAAAAAAAAATCCTGAGCCCATTTATTATTGCTTTTGCACATTTTTCAAAGCTTCAGAACCAGGTAAGGAAACGTACCCTCTTGATATCAGTGATTGCACTCACGGAGCTGGGATACTTGAAGTAGTCAGCAAGCATGACAATGAGGTGGTCAGTAATGCTGGCAATTCTCTGGAGTTCCACATCTGTTTCGATCAAATAGGCCAGTGTTTCTGCTCCTTCTACTCGCTCCTCCAGTAGTCTTTCCTTACTACACATTCGAACCAAACATGGCAGAGTCTGAAAAGGTAAGAAAAAATTATATATAAATAAACTACCATTGTTTAATGCAGCTACGTTCATAAAGCAGTTCACAAAAAAAAAAATCAAACAGCTATCCTAGAACAATTCTCAACAATGTTCTTTAGATCAGTACCTTTAGACAAAAAGATTTTAGTGGTTTGAAAGACTACACACAAAGAAAAATTGTTCAGGCATTACTAAGTATAAAGTAGGCTACTTTCAACCAACTTCTCATGCAGTTAAAAATTAGTCTGCATGAATGCAATGTTTAGAAGTGACCATG
This sequence comes from Sula dactylatra, assembly GCA_013389905.1. NCBI lineage: Eukaryota > Metazoa > Chordata > Aves > Suliformes > Sulidae > Sula > Sula dactylatra. The sequence goes on from WEKW01019703.1 coordinate 506,983, forward strand.
GTCAAAGTTTCACAAAAGCTTAACAAAAAAAAAACCAAACCAAAAAAAAGATGTGTAAAGTTCATCTTTACACAGGTTTATTCTAACTACACGCAAGAACCAAAAGTACCCAAGCTGCCCTAACAAAGTACTTGACCCCTCCTGTCCTTTTGCGATCTGGGATTGACTAAGGACAATGCAGTCAAAAATAATACCAGGGCTTCTTTGACCCATACTGGTTGCTCGAAGCAGTAAAGAAGTGAGGACTACTAAGTAGTATATTTCGTCAACCAGAAATGAAGTTGACTTGGAATCCAGGTCCATTCTTCCTTACCCTGACATACCCCCCACCTTCATTACTATCATATGGCAACAATTTTATCATACCTTCTCTACTTTAAATATTAAAACCAATCAAATCTTTCTTTATCTGAAGCTACTGAAAGGCATTTAACTCTGGAAAGACCAATTCTCCAATGTTTGGGACTCTGTTCACTCAAGCCTCACCAAACAGAAGTATGAAAGCAGATGAGGAACAGTACCAAGGTTTTTGCTTGCATTACTCCACTGACTTCAAGGGAATTATGCTAGTAGAAAACGTTTCTCATTATGTTTTTGGGGACCTGAAATAACATTTATCCATTGACTGTTCAAATGATTAAATAAATAAATATCTCCATTCCACAGGTAAGGAAGCAGAGTTACAGGACTTGCCTACATTTATTAAAAAAAGCAGATGCTACCACAAGGATTACCATCTAATCCTGCACCTGATCCAGGGAGCCAAAGCACCTTCTTTCTGCATATCTGTCACTTAAGACATCAGGTAAGACTTTCAGCCTGAACAGTTGAAAACTGGTTCTAATAGCACAGACACACCTAAGGACCTTCTGCTTCCTTAGGAAGTTGGGCAGAACTCTTTTAAAGAGAAGACAGCTGCTGAGGGTTGGTAAACTTAAGCAGCCCTCAGAAATCACCTCATTCCAAAAGTGAGATTTCTAGGACCTCTGCAAGTTTCTTCAAAGTTTGCTTTAAAGCCTTCAAGCATTTAATTGTTATGATACTTTTTAACCTGTAGAATTTAGAACTGCACCATAATGACTAAATGTCACCAGTTTTAAGTGCCAAGCTGGCATAAGGTATATTGAAAACCGAGACCGGTGTAAATAAACTCATAAAAGCTGAACACAAGCTCTCGAAAAACAACATTCAGGTTGACTAAGAAAGAACAGAAGTGGAATTCCATGCCTAAACCATTACAATATTGATCTTCCCAATCCTTTCCAAGGTCAAATGGCCTAAAAATGAGCTATTTCTTGGAATTCGAGGGCTAGATATTGTTAAGTCACTGTCTGCAAGCACCCAAGAAACAAAACCTTTCAACTTTTAGCAATTCCATCTGTTTAAAATTAAATAAAATTAAGAATTCTGAAGGACACATTTTAACAGTTCCATTAAACATACAGGTCAGTATAACATAATTAATGGAGAGGTGTAGGGGACTCTACGAGAGGTGTAAGATGAAGAGCCACAAAGCACACCTGACCTTTTCTGGCCAGCAGATAAAAGTCTGAAAATGGACTATAAAGATCAAATACTTAATTCACATGGTATTACTGGGATGCGTCAGGGTTATCTGGACAAATGGTCACTTTTATTATTAGTATTCCAGAGAAATAATTTCCCTTCCAAGCAAATCCATTATTTATCAGTCTCCTCCCCACCCCAACTGATTTTTTCCACATGTTACAGGCCAACCCACTGTTCAAACTGAGCAATGAAAATAAATGAAAACCATTTTGGAAACACACATCCTTGACTGCCCTCCAACTGAAGGAAGCTTGACAGCAAAGGGTCAAAGTTCTCTTCAACAATTTCTGAAAACTAAAGAGGGCATTGCTTTGTTTTAGTTTAAATTGTTTAGGTCAAACAATTTGTGACTGGACTTACCACAGACTGAGACAGTGTGTTACCTTAAAACTATGAGATCCTGGAGCGACCCCAGAAGAAAAGAAGAAATTACATGAGTTGTTCGAACAAGCAGGCAACGTTCCATGCCTTCATTCTGTCCTCACTCTTTTGTCTACTCTCAAGTATTAGAGAACAAATTTTAGTCCAAAGTTTAAAACGTTTATTTGCACAGAAGCGGCTTCCAAGAGAAAGAAAGTGCTCCTGTTGATGTAGGCTGGCAAACAAATCAGTTCACAATGGTTTGAAAGGACTACAGTTACCCATTTGGCCCACGTGGCAGAGCGTGTGTAGCTCCACACAGTTAGCAGTCAGCTATCAGCAATAACCTACTTTTGCCTACAGCACTAGTGCCCCATTTCTTCTCCCCAGGGCAGAACAGTTCGGGAACCCACACATCCTGACCAGGGCATAGCCTGGGGTTAAGCAGATGGTGGGGGATTTCTGAAGGGAAGAAATTTTCAGAAGAATGAGGTTTGCAGGAGCAAGATAGGTTGGGAGCATGGAATTGGAGCCCTCAGTTTGCAGGTATTGTAAGGAGAAAGAAGAGAGATCAGGGAATTGGAGTGTCAATTTGGAAAAAAGCTAAGTAGGAGAACGAGGGAGAGGGATGCAGCTTGACCTCCTTATTTGCTGTAAGACCAGATGCCTAAGCAGAACAGATGCCAGTATCAACATCAGCAACACTGGAATGTATTGCATTTTGGACATTCTTGTGTAAAAAGACAGGAGGGATGGGCCTTTGGCTCAGCTGACACATGGATTTTTCATCTGTCATTACCTAGGATGATGGATACCAAAATCCCACTAATGAAAGCTGTAGATATGCAAGACTCTGCTGCCATGGACATTGAAAGGCATGAATACGCTTTCTTATTGCAGTATCTTACATACAACCTACCCTTTCCCCAGCATTACCAAAAAGTAGGACTTCGGGACAGTTCTTTACACTCAGGTGACAGTTCTCCAGTTTAAAATGTAAGCTTGCAGGAGCCATGAGGGATTTGCAACAGACCACAGTGAGAAGATACTAATCAGCATCCTTTGGTAGCGAGAAGTATTTGTTGCTTGCAGTACACACAGCTACCTGCAGTGCCATGGACTTTCAGCACATGCTATGGTCACACATACACTTATTAGTTGTCTGTTCATGAATGGATCTGAACACCACGGAGGGGCCTTCACAGCCAAAGACTAAGAACTCCCATAAAAAGTTACTGGGTCTCAGGCCACACACCACCAAATCCTGACAATGACCGCTGTGCTGATTAGAACCTTCACTTGCTGGACTCATTCCAAGAATGCACGTCATCTTCTCAATCTCAGTACAGGGGCAAATACGGGGAAAAAAAATATTTTTTCAGGCATTTAAACTGCGTCTCCTTAAGACTGAACTATGTGTTATTCTCTGAAGTGAAGGAAGCTAAAAGCATACTAAAAGCTTTGTAGTCTGCCAGACTGCTACAGTAATTATCAAAGAAAGCAAACATATTTTCTTATTGCAGTATTACAATAATACTTCAATATCTCATGAAGAAACAAGCAGTGTTAGTATTACCTGATCTCTGGCTGATACGCTTGCTCATCAACAGCTTTTTTTTTCTTCTTTTGACTAGCTATAAAAGTGTGACTATTAAGAAAAGGATTACATTCCTATGGTATTTAATGAAGTTTCCTTTACAGAATTTTCTTATAAAGTCACATGCAGTATAAAATCAAATTCTGTATTTCAACATGACAGGGGTTTGGGGTTTTTTTGTTTTGTTTTGTTGGGTTTTTTTAACAAATTTCCCCAGCCCAAGTCTGAAGCAGACAAAGCTACAAAAACACTGTGAAACTTGAGAAATCATCTGCTTGTGACAGACTCCATGTATAGACTGTGCAAGTATTCTAGTCTTGTGAAATAAGCTATTGAAAGACAAACAGTGCCTTGTTCATATACAGAGACCAAGGCAGTAATGTTGTTTCCATCTTACCTACAAATGGTTACTGAAATGATTACAAGCCTCAAATGGATGCGGTCAAACTCCGGAATATTTATTCCTGGATACTGACCTTTTAGTATGATTCTTTATTTAAAACATCTCAAAAAAAGCCATGTCACTATAAATGGTTAAAGACACAAAGGGAAATTAGGGAACTAATTTTTTAAATAAAAAAATCAGAACTTGGTGCTTTGAAATCTTTAGTGTAACAGTTTTTGTGTTACTTTTTATATGAGACAAATACAAACAAGATAGCCCTATGTGAGAAAAACATTTTAAATCAGGAAACTGCTTAACCAGCTCACCTTGAGAACGATGCAAGAATCGTCTGTCCGTATTGCTCCAGCTCTGCACATGGAAGTAAGGCTGTAACAATATAATAAAACATACATTCACCTATCGTTTTTTATGCACTTAAGATGTTGCAGAATAACCATCTGCATTAATGAAATGTAATCCCCTTTGTTCTACCACTGATTTCAGTACATTTGTGCTTACTAGACTTGGGCACACAAACTACTACAGACACACTTTTAAGCGGATTTCTAGCACAGGACATCTTGCTGGAGTACCAATCAATATGTACACCACACAATGTTCAAAAAAGGTCTCTCAAACTTGATTAACCCACAAACCTCTTACCAACAAAAAACCCCAAAATGAACAACTTTCATTAAGATAAAGGAGCAATATACATAGACCTGTCCTTAGCTGCAAAGAGCACGGGCAAGCACTTGAAACAATCAGGAGAGAACTGATACAGGGTTGGTAGCCTGACAGCTCGGTCAGAAACCATTCAAGCTTTCCATTAGCCTAGGCGATGCAGTATTGTTGCAATGCTTGTCCACAGGCATGTCTTAACAGTCTGCTGGAATAAGCACATCCTTGCCCAGTTAAGAGTCTGGCACTGAACCAAACCAGCATTTGCTCTTTATTAGACAACAGCTTAGACTGGATATGACAACTCCTAAGTCTCAAACTACAACGTTGACACACAACATCAGACAAATGCCTAAGCTGCTTTCTTAATCTACCTTGTGCTCCAAGCTACCAGAAATGCAAAGTAGTTCACCCACCAATAAAAGTGGTTTATGCTTTTTACCTGCTTTGCTACAAGGAAGCGGAATGAAGGTGGAAGATAACTGCTCTGAATTCAATGCAGGAACAGTCAAGTATCTTTTGTTTTAGCTTTTGAACTAAGCCACTGTAACTGGCTTTTTATCATGCCACTGTTGAGGTTGAAAGAATGACTGAATTTCACTGAGGGTGACTTAAAACTAACATGTTTCAACTCTCAATTGGGCAGGCTAAAAGCGTACATAGGGTCAATTATAATTGTTCAGCTAAGGAGCAGTAATATGCCAGCTTTCTGTAATCATATCATGTTTGACTGCATTCCTGAGCACTTTCCAAGTGCCTAAAGAGTTCTCTCTCATCTCTTAAAAGGTAGCATCACTGATCCTGTTCCAAACACCTACCAGTGACAGACGTAGCTAAAATCCCATAATCAGAAGTCTTTCTATATATTATTTCTCAGATGTGAAAAGATAAGACTTGACTGTTAGCATAGAGATCATTTCATAAACTTTTACTGCCCAAGCCTCGTGGCTGACAGCACGAAATATTCATTTTCACACCTGAACAATCAGAAGAAAAGCACCTGTCTTGCAGTTGCCATTTAGTCCAGCTAAACCCTATTTGCCAGGCAAAGTAGCTCTATTTCAAGCATGAAATAAGTTGAAGTATTTTTACTTCAGGTAAAATAGGCTTGGCTTAGCTGGAAGCAATTCCGGTAATTTTAGTAGAAAAGGTTATTGCTCCACTTGTAGCTGCAAATCTGTCTCCCAAGAGGCTTACTGTTCTTCCCTCTGTGCCAACACTGCTGCTTAAGTAAAGGATCCTTACTCCATTTCAATCAAGAGGTATTAACTTGGGTCTTCCAGGTCTACTTCAATTGTTGAAAAACAAAGGAAACTTCTTAAGATAGTCCCATATTCCAGTCTGGATTCAAACAGAAATTTAATGAAAGGCTTCACAAATGCATAAGAAAACCCTTCTACATGCGCATTCCATTGACTCTACTAATAAATCAGACAGGAACTGCAGATTAATTGACCAAAGCTGGTAACGCAGGAGTGAAGTCTAAATTAGAAGCTGAAAAAAAGAGGACCTGTGACAATTTCACCTACTACTCTCATTAGAAAAAAAAGAAAGGGGAAAGAGTCTGACTTGGAGGGAATCAAGTACAGAATGGACTTATAGAAGAAAAACCAGTAGGACTTTCTGAGCCCCCAGGACTGTTCTGAAACTGAGGCCCTGAGTGCCCTACTGAGAAGGATGACTGCCCATGGACTAATTAGAAACCCAGTCTGAAACTCAAGATACTGGTTTGTCTTCCATTTCCCTGCAATTTTCTTTTTTGCTTTTCACCACATCATTTTCTTCCATGCTTCCAAAGGTCCATTTGAGCCAAAGCACTACAAAGCAACAGCAAAAGATGGAATTGTCTACCCAACTCCTTCCAATGTGAAGCAGATCAGTAAAAGAACACCAATAGACCTGGGTGCATTCACCCCAGAACAAGGAGGCAGTCCAGAGCCAGAACAATTCTTTTAACTCCAGCCTGCCTTCATGACTTATCAACTGCCTTATATCTTAAATCAGTAACAAACAAAAAAATTTCTAATACTTATTTCTCTGTGTTCTCTGAATTCTCAAAGAAACATATTAATCAATCAGAACTGAGATTGCTACAACACAGTTAATTTAACTTGCCTTCTTAACTAAGAGGTACCTAACAAACCAGTAAAACCAGATTGCACAGACCAATTGTGGTTGGGAAGGGAGCTGGGAGGTCTCCAGACAGAACCCCCCACACACAGCGGGACTACGTTCCTAAGACAACCTCCCCCCCATACACATCTTTCTAACTGCTTTCATGAACGGGTTAAGTCATCATAACCTGCCAACATTACAAAAGAGGCCATCCTACCTACCCCACTTGTTCCTCACCCAGAATCTTGAGACCTTGCACCAAGACCAGTGTCAGTGAAATTGTTTGGTGAACTGAATCAGAGAACTCACTGATCCAGGTCAAAAACAAGCCATCAAAATCTAAAAGAATAATCAAACAATACACCAGTGACCAAACTCTTGAGTTACATTTGATTTTAGTAGTTTATAGCAATGGGTAATTTTATCTCTTTAACCCCCTGAAGTAATTTATTCTGTTATTATCAACACAACAAAAGGAAAAGGATCTGAAAGGGAGTTAAGTCCCAGCTTATGAAGTAAGGATAACAGTGTTGGTGCTACAGAACTTGATCACATTTTGTCCCAGAGTAGAAAGTCACTGTGAATATGAACACACAGAACCAGAAGAGAAAGTTTGATTTGAACTACAAAATTAATTAATAACATTAATTCTTCTGTATGAGCACATGACGCTTAAAGAATAATCTACTTTAATTAAAACAACTGAGAAGGGGGTCTAGCTCTGCTCTCTCATCATTTTAGTGCATACAGTTCTCAACACACCACAGCCCCAGTCACCTGAGCGAGTCCTCTGAACAGTGGTGCAACAACAACATTAACTTCTATTACAGGATGATATTTCAGTACTATACTCTGTATGGACATACAACTGATGATAGCCTATTCAAAGTAAAAATTATCATAAAATCCAAGCTACTTGTGAAAACTGCACTTCAGCTTATGAAAATCCATATGTCTGAATACACATTCCTGACAAAACTGCTGCCCAGCAATATTTTTTCCTGTTTATGTACAGCGAAGAGCGAAAGTTACGCTATAAAGATTACTAGCTGAGAACCACTTCAAGGATTTAGGTCATGCAAAGAATATCTATAATTATTCCTAAGATTTTAGATCACGTATTACTTTGCGACAAGCAAAAGGGAACAGTTAAAAAGTAAGTATTAAATTGCATACTATTTCATTCTAATTCCTGATGAAAATTACCATTTGGCTGATGTGAGCTGCATTTCAATAGGCTTGTCCCTTTGTAACATCTTCACAAAAATTTGCGGTAACAATTCTCCATCAACTGACACTGCAAGCAATGAAAGAGAACTCCAAGTTATTCTAATTCAGTCAGTCAATAAAATGAGTGTCAAATAAGCAACAGCAGTATTGTACTTACCATTTACAAGAGTCATTGATACCTGTGGGTTTTCAAAGGCTAGAACTGAGAAGCATTTCAATGCTTGCATTCGAACCTGTGTAAAAACCGTAACAGAGATGAAGCATAAATGTAAATGCAAACTTAAAAGCAAAATTGGTCTATATTGCTGTACAGGCTTGCAGAAAAGAATTCTGTATATTCAGTAAGAAATGTAGATGATGAATAAAAGGCAGATGGAAACATCTAACTCTCACCTTGACTCTTGTGATCTCCCTGTTGAAATTATCCTTCTATAGGGTATGTTGTGAACTATTTGTGAAAATGGCAAGCGAGGATAAAACTTGGGAACCAGACAGCCAGAAATACTGGTCTTATTTGTGATGCCTCACAAACATGCAAACAACAACAAAAGCATGCAAGTATCATAACAATAGTACTGTGTCTTTCCAGGACTCATAAGTACATAAGAGAATCAGAAATATATGTCATTGAGATTTATATTTTAGAAGACTTTAAAAGTGAGTTTAATAAAATGTCTGAAGACAACCATCCAGCTGAAGTGATTCTAACCTAATCTTAAGACAAATATATACCGTAAGTTTTACTGCCATTACTCAACTTCAGGTATCACCTGTACAAAAAGGATTCACAAATTTCTTCATGCTGGATCTTCCTCCTCCAGTCCAAAACCATGTCTTGGTTTAATCAAACACTATTTCATGGTTGCCTAGTCAATGCTAGGCTATGAAGTCTTTATAACCTCTTTTTTGACACAGGGAAGACCAACCATTACCACCTTCCCAGACGAAGAATCTAATATAGTTCAAATATTAGTCTTTGACTTCACCTTCTACAGTTGTACATATTTAAACTGTGTCCACATCTTTCCATGTTTCTGTTACCACATTCTTAGTGTGAAAACAAAGCAAAAGGAACAAGATTTTGATGTAAAAAATCCCGTCACTGCAGAAAGCACTTACTGCAAGTTAAGTTTAGGCCCATCCCACCCTCCTCAACAAAAAGTCTTAGAAACACGGAAGTCCGAGGGTAGACAACAACAGCA
>WEKW01019704.1:0-18408 GCA_013389905.1 Sula dactylatra
CATGTCTGGCTGCCTGCCTTTGTCCAGCCAGGAGATGCTCGTCCAACACGTGGCTCAAAAGGCCCCATAACCTGGCCACAGCAATTAGATGTCCTTGACTCCTTTTATCACTCTCTAGCCGGGGTCCAGGGAGGTCTGGCACGCTTTACTGCCTGGAGAGGAGGACATCCATCTTTGGTCCTGCCGGATGTTCCCTGCCCACACGTCCCATCCTACCTTCCCTCCTCCTGTCTGTCCCCCAAGGCCCAGGAAAGCTGCTTGCTGTGTGGTGTAGCTGGGCTGCAACTTGGAGGAGCCCAAAGCGGACCTTCCAGCTGGCAGAACAGGCTGCAAGTTTCCAAGAACAAAAGATGTTTGCTTGTGTTCTGGGGCTCAAGTGTTCAAATGCCAAAACGCTGCCAGGGATCCTGAGCAATCCCTCCACAGGCCCTTCCCTGCCAGGGCAGTGCCAGGTGTCACTGTTTAAATAAAATGCAGCACTGAATGGGTGCTATCTCCCACTGGGCAAGAGGCAGTTTGTCTTCACACTTTGCTGCCTAAAACCTACAAGGCATGCCCCAGGCACAGCACAGCATTGCAAGGGCTTTTATTGTACCCTTGGACCACAGTACTGGATTTGGCAAAAGCCTTGCAAACAGGACAGCCCTTGCCTTGCCAGCGTGGGGCAAGAGTTTCTGGTTTCTGCGCACGTGAAGGTGACACTTCTATGTGCAATCCCCCTTATGGCTGATTGTTTAATATTCCCCTTCTTGAGAGATGAGGCAACTGACCTCTTTCTTTTGTGTGCCCCTGCCTTGCAGATGGTGATGCCTACCAGGAGTTTCTTAAGTTCAGAGTATCTTTTGACAGTCTGGAGAATGTGCCATGGAGAAATGTGCTGTTTTGCTTTGCTCTGAAATTTCCTTGTCCGTGTCTACAGTCTCATATGTCAAGTACTGGAGCACAAGAGCTGGCCACACAGGGGCTCCAGCCCCAAAACATGGTGCCTGTTTCCCTTTGCACAGCTACCTGTCTTTGTGGCTCACAGAGATGGCCAGTCCAGCCCTGGAGGAGCAGGTTGTTTTGCTCTTCTTTCTCTTCTAAAGGGTCTGCAAAAGGCAGTTTCATGTCCTGTCTCTTCCTCAGGCATTTTGCAGGAAAGTGCTCTGTAATCATACATTCCTTTAGCTTGTATAGGTATTTCTTTCTGGTTTTTGTCTTTCCTGACTTTCTTTTCTGGTGTGATTGATTTGCTTAAAAAAATTTTCTGTTTAGAGGGTAGCTCAGTTCTCTCTATCTGGCATTCTTACCTACCTGTGAATTGCTTTCTTTGCACATTTTCTGTCTCAGCCTTGTAAAATAGATGTAAGCAACTCTTGGGCACTGGAGACTTCTTCTGTGATTAAGTCTGTCTTTAAATAAGGGAATAAACCTCCCTTTTGACTGGGTAGGTGGGAACGAATGGGTAGCTGTAGCCTTTGTTACTCAAGCATAGGAGACAGTTCATGCTTCTATTGTGTCACTTGCATTGATACACCCTCTGCTGTGTACTTCTCTTATTCACATGGTTCAGGGAAGTAAAGTCTCTTATACGTTTACTAAGAATGTTACCTAGTAACTCACGCTATTCTTGCATAATACAATTTTTAATTTAAAAAGTGATGAAGAATAAAGCAAGAGACACAAATTCAATGGATGGCTGTAAGTGGCCTTTTGTGGGAGTTTTTATGAATGGATCCTATAGGTACTGGTCGTTGTTGATGGAGAAAAAGCTACCAGAAAACAAGACAAGGAGAAGGAGAGTATGAGCTGAGAGGCACTATGCAAAAACCTCCCAAAGTGATAAACTCTGGAGCCCAGGAGTTCTGCTGGAGCTGCAAGACCTGGTCAACCAGGGTGTCAAAAGCCTGCCAAATCTATACCACCAGCACACACCATCACCTACAACACACACAGTAACCCACATTGCTGCCAGGAGTGGCTGCTGTTTCCAACAAAGGCTACAGAGTTGTGCATACATCTGATGAAACTCGGGGTCCCCTGAGGGACTTTCTGAATACCTGCCTAGAAGCCACCAGTGTGTCAATATGCCCTTTTGCTGCTGAGCATCATGATGTACTTGGCCTCGCTGCTGCTGCTCTGGCCAGGTACCCATGAACGAGTGTGTGAACTGCACTAAGGGAGCAAGAAAATGTGTTTTGTGAATAGCCATCTGCTTCTAGTAATAACTGCTTGTCTCTACCCATAATAACTGATAATCAATAAAAGGTGTTCTAAATAATGTTGGCTGTGATTTTTGGCTCCCCCAAATCTTTTTTTTTTTTTAATAAGGAAAAGGGGAATTTAAAACAGAAAAACTTGTTTCCCAAAAAAGAGCTGTTAGGGGCTGCAGAAATTCATTATACTTCATGCAGAAGTATAACATCCTGAACCAATTTCTTAAATGATTCAATGCTCAGAGAACCAGAAATTTGTCCTCTCCTGTTGCTCTGAAACACACATCAAATACCACTTTTGTATTAATTTTCTTCTTTGAACTGAATAACATAGAAGAGGTTTCTAACAAAATATGACACATTATAAATACTTGTATGCTAGGAGGTGTGGTAACTTGTTTGGAGAAACAAGAAGTTTTGAGAGGTCAAAGAGAAGCAGAATTGCAGGCTAAGAAGAAACAGAAGAAAGAAGAAAAAAAACAGGGAGGGGGGAGAAAAAAAGAAACAGACCAGCGTTATCTAATAGGGAAGAGAAGATGTACAAGAGGAAATATCAACTGAAGTAGTCAATGAACAGATTGATCATCACAGCTGGAAACCCTCCAACTTTCCAACCATTAAGACCCAGGTTTGATTGTTAGCGTTGGTTTCTCAGGCTCAGGCCTCATTAGAGTTGTGGCTTCAAGCTTTTAGAACCTTGGAAAGTCATAATGTTATTTGGTAATTTGCAACAGGGTTACTTTAAACTGCACCAGGGTCTGATGCTAGCTGAACTGTCTGCTTGAACTGAAGAGCAGCAGGAAGCATTTCTTGCTATAGAGCAGCTTTCAGAAATACAGGGCCAGCCTTAGCAGAAAGGACTGAAACTCTCTCATTCTACCTTTGGTTCTTTTCCATACGATAGAATAAACCAGAAATAATCGTGGCTCTATTTACTCTAATAATGCCCATTTCACATTGTGGTGCCCTTGTGGGAGGCAGTAGAGCTGAAGGCGTCCTCTCCTGCTCCTCCAGCTATGGTCACTGCCTTTGTAAGAAGATGTCAGATCACACAGATCTAAAGGACTTGTTCCCCACGGGTCTTGTGGGGAACTTGTTCCCCTTTAGCCCCTCTTTATCTACCAGAGGCCAACCATTTCCAGATGGCATTCTGCCAAACTAAATGAGACAAGATTTTCTGTCTTTCTTCTGTAAGAGAGGCCTCACATTCCTGTCATCAGCACAGCCTTTTTCTGCACTCTAGTTGTTGTTTGTTTTTTCTGACCAGAGATGCTTTAACCATAAGGGGATTCCAGATGAAGCAGCGCCTGAGCACCAGCTTGTCTCCGTTTCTGTTGGGAACACACTTCCCAAAGTTTATCGTGTTCACAGGATGCAAATGGCCCATATACATCCTGTGATCAGCTTTCACAGCCATTTCCAGCAGATTAACTTATTGTTCCCAGCAGTCCTTTTATCAAGCTCATGGCCTTCTGTTTTCTGCTATTCAATTTTCCTGTTCTGTTGAGTTTTAGGAGAACTGCTTACGTACCATCAGCTAGCTGATCTTATTCACTCTAGCTTACTGCCTGAATATATTCCAGCAGGTCTGATACATTCATTTCACTTCCCTAGCTCTTCTGAAGGCACGTGTTGCCTCAGCTGTAGTGTATTACGTGCCTACGTGAGCAGCTGTGAGATAGAGGGATGCAGCTAATTCTGCTATAGGTTTTTAGGGTTTGAGGATTCTTTTGATTCCCTTGTTTCCTTTGCTTTTGTAATAGTGAGTTTGTGGTTTAGCTTTAAAAAAAGTGACTTATAATTGAATGGATTCTTCCCATGATATCTGATTTTGCATGGGTTTTTATGAGTACAATAGCAATTCATGAACATTATGTATGACTATCAAACTGTATTTTGGGAAAGATCTATTTTTCCAAAAGGGAAGATGAACATTTAAGATCAGTTTACATGTAGGTTTGAATGATAATGGATACTCCCGTCTGAAAGCTATAACAGAATTTCACTTAGAAATTTTTGTTCTAACTTACAGCTTTAAAATATTCACAAACTAGGTTATAATCCTTTACTCCCGGGCACACATTCTTCAGCACTCTCTTAAAATAATCTTACTTGTCTTTAACTAGCAAGGATAAACAATCCAAGATCATTTAGTCTCCTGAAGTATGACAAAAACTATAGCCGACTGTTTTTACAGATAGCCCTTCTCTTCACCTATTCCAAACAGACCATATCCTTGAAGTTTGTTGATCAGAACAATGAATCAGAGTATTCTGGATGTGGTGTCATTACTGCTTTAGGTACCAGCGCTTAAATTTCACTACCTCTGCTCTAGACACTTCTTCTGATGTAACTGGTATGAGATCTTAACAGGCACAGCACACTCCTAGTTTCTACTCAAACTCACAGGAAATATTATTTACTCAGGTCCTTCTCCTCCTGAGCTCTTTCTGATTCAGAAGGTTCTGGCTACCAATTCCCATTATGTGGCCTTGCCGTTTGCATTACTGAATTTCACCCCATTTTGATTTTTGCATTCCTTAAGACTTTCAGGAGAATGAAGCTGTATTTGCTTACAACAAATTAGAAACACTCTATGTTTTATGTTCAGTCAAGAAATCCTTCTCCAATTTACCTCCAGCACTGCCAACTGGCGAACGATCCTAACAGCGCATTTTGAGATGCAGCACAACAAATCATGTGTCAGCTAAACAAATCGCAAGGGCTTCTTCCTGTAAGTCCAGAATTTTGTTGGGGTCGCTGCCTAGATCAAACAAAAGTTGAAATTCTCACATTTATGCCATTTTTTGATACTTCAAACAGCCAGAAGTTGTCTCACTCTGTATAAAGGTCAGTTAAGAAATGGAAAAGAGACAGCATTTGTCAGCTGACAAGTAGTCACAGTACAACAGGATGATTATATAAGCTTTCTGTTAGGGCCATATCTTACTTTATTTTAGACCTCACATATGGTTTCTCTTAAATGGTTCTAGTTTTTCATTGTCTGGAACAATAGTCATATATTAAATTATAATAGGCAATAAATAAATAAAAGGGATATTATTATACAGATGCATATTTTTCTTACTGCCTACATGAAAATGTTATAGCTTTCAGAGGTGCTGAGTGCTGGCTTGCCTCCTTAAAGTCAATGAAGAGCCTCTGAAAATAGAAATCTTTTAACATGACACCTAAGAGAGGATGTAGATTGGAACTTTCAAAAGCTCCAGAATTATTTTGGTGCACAAAGCTGACGGATCATTTTAGGTACTTACAAATAAACATGTTTTACCAATGACACATCCCTAAACAAGCACACTTGTGGGAAAAAAAACAGCCAACAAATCAACCAAGCCCACCCCCCACCCCCAAAGCCAAAACAAACCCAAAACAGGTCAGGTTAATTTTTAGTAGAGTTTGGTTTCCGGAAACCTTGGCTGGTTTTTGAATCTTTGTATTAAATGTATTTTTTTTAATGTTCCGTCTACATAGCTGATCCAGTAATTTAATGATCTACATTTCTTTTGTTAATTCAGACTAGTCATTTTGATTTCAGCATTGATATAAAGAATGTTTGGTTAATTTTCTCAGTAAAGTGAAAAATAAAGCCGAAGTCTCAGTTGTGCAGGCCCAGAAGTACAAAAGAGGCTTAGTTAGCTCATTTTTAGAACACTTTACACTCCTAACACGGGGTAGAATAGTGTACGTAAGCCTCACGCTAATCACTCGGGTGGTAACGTGCATGTGTAATCTATTTCTGTTCCATTCATCATTTTTGGTAAATTGCAAAAATTGTACCAGAAACTCCAGACATCCTGGTTTTGTCATGCACGTGTAAGATTTCACAACTGTGGAAGTGTTAAAAAACGTCATGAAGAGGGGCCTAAAACTCCTTGGATAACCTATTCTCCTGCTCCTGTTTTCATTAAGGAGTGTGTCTGTCTGCCTTGCTACTCCAGGTAGAATCACTGGCATTTTGGCATCAACTGAACATTTTGCTGTTGCTCTAGAAGATCCCGTCTCATGGTCTCGGTTATGCCAGCTGTTACAAAATTTGCCCTAGACAATTCTTTGGATAACAGCAATAGTCCAGTAAAGCACTGCCTTACCAGGATAACAGAGAGCTGCTGTTCTCCAGAGAAATGCAGCGATTGATAACCTCCCAGGAAGCACGCCGCAGTAGAGCGGGTGGCCAACCACTCATGCAATGAAACGCGTACTCCCTCCTTGGCTAACCATGTCTCCCTGTCATTTCTTTTCCTCTGTAGGACTGTTTGTTCACCTGAGAGAAAAGTAGTTCCTACAGCTGTGTCCATCTCTGCGAGGGAATTATAAGAAATGTATTTTCCTGAAGACTCACTCGACTGTGCAGTCTCAAAGTCTGAGCATTAGTGTATGCTTTTCCTCATGCTGTAGATCTGGAGAATAAGCAAAGAATAAAGAAAATTATGCCAGAAATGGAAATAAAACATTAATGCCAGGAAGCTGAGTGGAAGAAAATGTCTTCTGAGATGTAGCCTTTGTCAAGAGGTCCTTCTAGTTTGGTGACTTAGAGCTCCCAGACCAAATGATTACTTTGGGAAGTTGGCATGGAAGGTAGGAGCCAACAACCTGACATATCCTAGCTGAGAAGTCAGCCTCGAACACAAGTGCTTACTTCTTTTGGATGAGGGTGCAATTTGCCAGCTTTAAAATGC
Source organism: Sula dactylatra (assembly GCA_013389905.1). Classification (NCBI taxonomy): domain Eukaryota; kingdom Metazoa; phylum Chordata; class Aves; order Suliformes; family Sulidae; genus Sula; species Sula dactylatra. The sequence goes on from WEKW01019704.1 coordinate 6,893, forward strand.
AAGTCCACCTTCTGCTTTGCTTTCAGCACATTCCGGTAGGAAACAGAAACTAAAGTGTGACCACAAATCTGCTGCTGAAAACAGTTGCCCAAACTAAGGGACAGCCTCAAAGCTGCAAAACATTTTATTCAGTTTTGTGTTTCAGGCCTGATCCTGATGTAATCAGGAATTAAATGTTGTCTTTCCAAAAGAAGAAGAGTTCTACTGAAAAGAGAAGAGTTGTACAAAAGCAGCTGCATTCTCTGCAATAGTGACAGAAAGAAATACATGTCAGTCAGGGAGGGTACAAGTGAGGTAAAGAGGAAGAAAGAGAATATAGCAACAAATTAGAGAGGAACATTTTCTTGGCAGTACTGTGACTGAGGAAGCTCAGATGTATCTGGATGTCTTTGCTGCTTCATTTGTGTCTGCCCATATAAGGAAACCCTGCAAAAACGCAGATTTTCTTCCTAGCTGACTAGCTGCAAATGCTAGGTATTTTTCTACCTTTTTGTTCTGACGCGTTTTTTTTTTCCCAGCTATGACAGAAGAAGTAACATATGCCAATCTGAAATTTGAAAACAACCATGAGCTGGATAATATCACAAGGCCTGCAGATACTAAGGAAAAAGGTGTAGTATCTATGAAGCTTTTATGATTTATCTCGCTGAAGTAGATGGGACGGGAAATACTTTTCATTATATGCCCAAGGGGCCTTTCTTAGCTTTGTTACTATCAGAAAAGTTATACTAGTTATAAATGTGTCCTGTTTTTTGTTTCTGTCATTTCTGCCTGAACTTTTTAGAGTTTGGAAGGTATACCTGAGGAAGTGATCTTATTATTTAACGGAAAAGCATATTATTGAGAGTTGTACTAAGCTCCACAAATAGCTCTAATTTTCTAAACCTCAAAAGAGATAACTTGAACTAATTTTTAAAGTGGATCAGTTCCATTTATTTTCTCCATTCATTTGCATTCAAGCTTAGAACTGAATTAGCTTTAACTAACTCACTTTGTTTCAGTTCTGAAGTTCTAGCCTGAACTAAGGCGTTGGTCTTTAGCCTGAACTAAGACGCTGGTCTTTGAAATTACTGTATCTGTTAAAGGGCTGACTGCATTTTAAATACTATATTTTAAATACTAATTTTAAATTAATTTTTCTTAATTTGTGTTAAATTGCTTAAGAGTACCTGTGAGGATGAGCTGTAGGTCTGAGTGGTGCAACTCATGGAAACAAAGAAAATAGAAAGTATTAGCTGTTTGTGGGGTCAGGCTCTGGAGCAGAGGTTTTTCAAACAAGAGGACAAATTCCTTGTGATTCAGAAGGAATTCTCTGGGGAATTCTGTATCAAGGAGCAGTGGTTTCAAATGCTTTTATGCTTTCTTGAACATATGTTATATTTTTTGAACATATGTTATGGGTTTTGAACATTGTTATGTTAAGTTACTGTTTTGAGCATTGCCAAAGTATAATCCAGGGCCTAAAAAAAAATAAAAAGTAAAAATCTGAACTGCCTTTGTGTTAAGCTCTGGGTTTCCTTTCCTTTAATGTCCAATGACACCAGTATCCTCATAAGTCTCCAGATGTCCTGCTTCTATGTCCCAGGGTAGACAACGCATATTTTGTGATGAGAAAGCACCATTCTGAGAGGGCACAGCACAGTCTGTACATTATTTTACAAACATCAAATTGAAACAACCACAATGAATAATTATATCCATTCTAGGACTAAGGGAGTACTGTATAGGAAGGAGGGGCCAGCCCAAGGGCCCTTCAGCTGTGTTAGATGCAGCAGAAGCAGTGTGATGTTGCAAAGTAGAGTACAGGCAACCATTACCTAAAGAAACTCTTGAGGCAATACTTTAATTAAAACAGCCAAAGCTAAAACTACTGCTTGGTCTTGATTCACTTGCTGCCCAGAAAATATTTTGTATTTGTTTATTAAATCTCACTTTCAAAATACAAAATCTTTGTCTCTTCTCATCTAAAAGCTCCAGGAAGTGTGGACTATAATGCTTTCAGTCTTCAGCTTGGGGTTGTGACTTTGTAGGGGTAAGAACAATGGGGTTTTTTGCCCTTTAGCTCCAATTCATACGGGTCTATTTAGCAGCCTGCCTTAGGGAGTCAAATTTCCATTACTGCAGTTCTCCGGGCACCTAATATTCAGCTTCAGAGCATGTACAGAGGCACTTTGACCCTAAAAATATCCATATGTCCTAGCAGTCAACATGTCCTTAAGTCTTGGAAGGATCTATAAGGTATGTGATTCTCCTGTGCAAGGCTTTATCTCTGAGTGTATCTGTCATATGCCTGTGAGATCAGACTTCGGAAAATAATGCAGAAGGGAGATGTTCTTTCTCTTTGTGAAGGGCCTGGGTATTTCTCTTTCATGCAATACCAAGCAGTTAGAGCACTTCCTTAGACTGTAGCTGCATTCTGTGATGAAATGCAGCTGCAGGGGAGCAGCAGATGTATATTTAGCAAGGCTTTTGTCAGTGTCTCTTACAGTATTGTGATTTTAAAGCTGAGAAAGTATGGGCTGGATGGTGGACTGTTAGGTGGGTTGAAAACTGGCTGTACTACCAGGTTCAAAGGGGAATACCTAATGGCTCAACATCTTTTTGGTGGCAGAGTCCCTCAGGAGTCCCCCAGGGGTTAATACGGAGCCGATATTGTTTAATATCCTCATCAACGACCTGAACAGTGACACAGAGTGTGTCTTCCCTAAATTTATAATGTTACTAAGGGATGGTGGCTGACACTACCAAGAGTTTCAGTACAGAGGAATCTTGAGAAACTTGAGGACTGGGGGTGAGCAGAAAGCCCATGAAGCTCTACAATGTGTTGTGCGCTGAGGCTGGACTAATCCCAGGCAGTGGTATACACTGGGAGCAGGCTAGTTGCTGAGGCTTCTGCTGGAAAGGACCTGGGGTTTATGGTTTATGTCCTGTTAGCTTGACACACTAAATTTCAGTTCCTACTCCTTCAGCAATTCAGTCCCCAATTTTAAATACCACTTTCCCTTTTCTACAGTAGCAATTTCTGCTCCACATTCCCATTCTACTGCCTTTATTGGATTAAGTCAAGCTGGTTGCAGCCCTCTACAAAGTCCATATAGTGGCAACTTTAATATCTGCCTTAGATTTAGTGCTTCTCTATCAAACTGAATGCTTTTTCTCCTCCTTCAGTGCACCTTAACCCATGAAATCTTCCAGCTCCTATGAAGAAGGTCTTTTTTAGATGATCCACATGCTTAAAATTTCTTTTGCTCAGAAACATTGTTCACTTTTCTCCTTACTGAGTGCTTATTCCTGCATCTAGGCTGCAACCATTATTACAGAAAAATCCTCTGTGAATTCGTAGCTAGAAATCTCAAACTACCATAAAGTACCAGAGGAGTTTACTATAGCCCTCAAATTAACCAGATTGCCACAGATATATGCCACACACCACAAATTACCACAACCATACAGTCCACATTTTTTTTCAGCTTTCAGCAATCAACTTTCTAGATTTTGCAACACCTTGCTTTCTCAGTACCTTTCTTGCCACAGTCTGTGGCCTTTGAAAGAACCAAGGCTGTCGACATTCTCCACTGGCCTGTCGTGATCCCTCAGTCTCTCAATTTGTTCGTGCACCTTTTGCTGTGTGCAGAGACTTGGCAGCAGGAATATACAACCTCGAAGTAAAAGCAATTATTTATTGACCAATGCAGCACAAAGAGGGCTGTGAGCTAATGAGGCTGATGTGTTCACCGTTCTCCTAGTATCGCACATCCATTTCATGACTGAATTCCTCCCAGGGCCTCCCGCTTCATCCCGCTCTTGCTGGCCAGTAGTCCTGATTTTGTTCACACTGTGCCTGACATTGCTGGTGGCGCTGGTGACCCTGGCAGTTTTATGTAAGTACTAATGCATTTCTGTTTGCTGGGGGGCTCAAGCTACTGAATAAGATCAGACTGACCTCTCCTTCAAGTGTAATTTCTGGTTCAGCTGAGAACAGGCAACCAGGCAAACCAGATATTTTCCCTTGCTGCAGCATCGTTGTCCTCTTCTTGATGGGATGAGGCTAGAAATGAGCAACATGGAGGGGAGCTGGAAAGGGGTGGAGTAGGAGATTCACTCCTTGCTCTGGCTGCCATTGTCTGGTCTCCTAAAACCTGCATCCACATTCCTGCTGTACTGACTAAGGATGGAGTTAATTCCCCTTTCATAACACTGGATCTGAAGGGAAGGGAAAAGCTTTGTGACACAGTAAACAGGTTGTGCCTTCAGGTACCTCCTGTCTGCAACAATTCCACTGTGATCCAGAGCTGAAGTTCACATTTTTAGGAGAAAAGCACAGCCTGCAAACCAATACCAGAGAAAGATACACGATGGAAATTATGATAAAAAATGACACTTTAATTTTGTTGTTCACTCACAGCCAAATAATAAGAAATCCACCGTGCAAATGTTCTCCCACCCAGCAGCCCTTACATGCAACTGTTCAGGAAGGAGTAATATTTATCCCACATGGTTTATTTATCCCTAATGATCTGCTAAGACATTCCTTATCCAAGTCCCACCCTTTCTGAAGGACAGCACTGGAAAATATCTCACTGTGAATTTCAGTTTTCCAGATTCCCAAGGACTACAGGACACAACTTAGAGACCTCAACATGACAAAGAATGAGCTGCATGCAAATTTCTCAAATATGCTGCAAGCAATAGGAAGTCAGCTGTGCTTGGAGGGGGAAAACACCCTTAAAAATAATGGTAAATCAACAAGTTTTTATGAGGGCTTATCTTTCAACATGGCAGGGAAGGAAGTGAGATGTGTCTTCTGTGTCTACTCAGGTCTGTCTCCTCAGGTGAGCCTGTGCCTTCTCAGTGTGACCACCTAGAAAGTAGGCACTGAGCATGTCTGCCTCCCGCAGTGTCTGGAGAGAGGGGCCCAGCCTGGCCATACGGGCACTGGCATGGGGCCTGGCAGTGGTACCAGGGTTTCAGGATTTAGTGTCCACCAGAAAAGTGCTCTGTGGGATGCCTTCTGGACATGCCAGTTCCCATCAGCACTACCTCAGGGATCTCCACAACATGCTCAACTGTATCTAGTAGACGATTTTACAGTGGTGCCTGAGAATTAAACAACTTGCTGCACTCTGTGTGAACAGCAGTCCACACGCAGGACAGTGTGCTAGCACCAACCCCGGGAATCTCCTAAAGTCAGAAGTGATGTGCGGTGAAGCATAGCTAAATCAACCTGGAAGTTCATTCCCCGTCTCCTGACTGTGTCCGGTGCAGGGCTGCTTCTGAAATCCGTTTGCCACAGCTCCGTTATCTAAAGTGGCATCTGACAAAGAGCCAGCCAGAGAATTAGTTCATTTCAGAAATCATACTCTGAGGAGTAGGGGTGTCAGGCAAGGGGATCCTATTGCGACTGTCAGGAAAGGGGATTTCATTTGTCCGGATACCGTTCCACCGACAAGCTAAATGTCTAGGTCTCCTTTCTAGTCAATGAAGAGAAATTGGAGGTGCAAAGACATAGTCTGTTTCCTCCCAAGAAAGACACCTGAAATGACAGAAAAAGCACACGTGAGACACACTTACTTCTGTCCATTGACTAAAATGGAAATCCAGATGGGTTAACTCATGTCACCTTTGTAGACTCCTAAAATTAGTGAAAATAAATCCTGTTTGCGATACCTGAACCTCCTCCCGGTGCTAGAGGAATGAGGGAGATGGGGGATGATTCAGTTTTCACCTCCTTCATTACCTGAACCTTCTGAGACCTCAGTGGGATTTTGACTGAATGAGGACCATCTCAAACATCCTCACTCCCTACAGATCTTGTCATCACAGACTAGCAGCCATGTTCTGTGAGGGACAGCCTAGGAACAGAAACAGGGTGATGGTTTTCCTTTTCCAGGCCAGAACTGTGTACTCTGCCCTGCAAACTGGAACTGGGAAGGTGGCAATACGTGTTACTATCACTCCAAGGAAGAGATGTCATGGGAAAAGAGTCACTCGTTTTGTTCCTCACAAAACTCTACACTTCTTCTGATAAAAGACGCAGCAAAGCTGGTATGGATTCGTTTCTCACTCTGTTTAGCATGGAGGAAGTTCATGTACCCTATCAGCTACTCAATTCACATGTAACTTTCTTAAATGGCTCTGTAAGCAGCAGGATTTTTACAGTGATCCTGTTGTCCTGGGCAGTGCTAAGGCATAGGACTGGTCGTCGTCACACAAAGTGCTGCCCTTTGAGCGGCTGGCAGCTGGAGACAGCCCATCTTGCCAGGACTTGCCGTGGCTGGCTGCTGACTGGCACGACTCGTGAAAGTGGGTTCATGACTGTTTTGTCATGGGCAGTGACTTCACTAAATTAACAGGCATTACAGATCCATACAAGGATTTGGTAAGACATTAGTGTGAAAACCTCGTTCAGCCTGGTCTCCCCACAGGCAAACCATAGTCCTCCTTATTTTGTGGAAGTTCCTTCCACAAAAGTTGATCTCATCTTTTAAATCAAAATTAATATGCTTGGCAGTGAGTTGCTGAAATCTGGCCTAAACTTTAGTAATTGAAAACAAACTGAGGTGGGAAGAGAAAATGCCAGGTGTAGAGTGAAATAATGCTTTTGTCTCTGGATGCCCGTAGATGTATTGGAAGACTGAAGGCAGAAAAGATGTCCCAAGAGCTAGCAGTCAGGGCTGGGCCCGTCTGCCCTCCGGCTCTTGAGAAATGCCAGTTCCCCTCTCACTGAGCTGCAGGCCACAAGGTTTCTCCCAGAAGGAAAGGGGAACAGCTTTACTCTCACCCTCCCAAAGTGATGACAGCAAAGATTGTGGGTGCAGCCTGTTCTAGCTGTCTCAATCCTGGCTTTAAGAGGTATGAGGACAAAGCGAAAATGGAGAGGTGCACTGGGAGTGACAATGATAACTGAAGGAAGGAGGAGAACAACAGAAAAAATTTAATTCAAATCTTCAGATAATTCCCTCAAGCAGCGGTGAGAAAGGCAGCATTATTTAAGTTTACATTCTTACCTGTTCAGCTCAGCGCATTTTTTAAGAACAGAGTATTGCTAAATGTTTAACTTTATGACCTCCTGTACTTGTCATGGTCCAGCTTTAGGGAATAAGTAAATGATGCTAGAGCCAAGTCTGAAAGTTCAACAAATCAAATGGCACAGCTACCTGCAGAGGCTTCCTTTTTGCTGTTGACAAATGCTAAGGACAGAGTAAAGGTGGAGGAATGATTCATGACTAAAGGGGGGAGAACGATCCAGTGTTTCACCCAGAGGATTTAAATCAGGTTGATGAGGGTGACATTGCTCTTCAGAGATATAAATGTATCTTCTCTCTGATTAAAAACAGCTCTACTATCTTTTCTCCTTTTATACTAGGCTTTTCCTCTAAGAGCAGAACTTGCCCTGGCAGGTTAACAATTTGTGGTATTTATGTTCTTGAAGCAATTTCCATGAATGCTTTCAACTTGTGAGCCTGAATATTTATTTTTAATATCTTCCTGACTATCTGTTTCAAATTGTGCTTACTCTGCATAGGAACTGCTAAAAAAATTTCCTAGAAGAACTTACTGGGTTGGATTAACATTTAGAGCTAAACAGAGAGACTGGCATTGGTCAGACAACACAGCTCTTACAGAAGAACAAAAGTCTTGGTAAGTGGGCAGATTTCCTGCAGTACATAAAGTGCATATGGTCCTCACCCATATGCAGCTCCCAGTTTCTCTGACACAAAGGGAACATTGAACAGCCAACTTTTATGCAGCTTTCTCTGTATTCTGGGTCTCACTTTTCCATTTCAGATTTTTCTTGGCCTCACCCAGGACTCCTTGGAGGGTGATCTAGGCACTGTTACTGGGAAAAAAAGGTCCCTGGAAGTTTTTTTCCACAGTTTAGTTTCAGATTGATCATAAATATCATATGTTTCTCTTGTATTTGACATCTTGTTTCAGTGAGGACACATGGAAAAAAACTCCACTGGAAAGGTGTTTCATTTAATGCTTTCGATTTTGTACTTTTTTATTTTTATATAAGACACTATCTACTCTCCAGAATCATTTCGCTTCAGTTTAACGTGTTATTTCAGAAATACAATTTTTTTTTCTTGCTTTCAAACCTCCTGTGCCAATTCTCCTTTTCTTTATTGGGCAGTCTTTTCATAACATTTCTGTTGAAACAGCCACTGACACCCTCCAGTTGGTACCCAGGAGTTAGAGTTTCATATAGTCAGGTTCAAGAAATGGTTTAGTATCCACCTTTAGAGTCTGCTGGGGGTGCTTGGCATGTTCAGGTCAGGGTCAGCCTCCTAGCAGTTGATGTTGGGGGTATATGTTCTTTGTTGGGGGTATACGTTCTTTGTGAAAGCCACATAAGTAATTCTTGCAAAGACAGCTCTTTTTGGAAGGGGAAAGGATGCACCATTTGAATGAGGTGAGATGTAACAATAAAGATTTTTCTTTCCTAGGACACAGTTTGCAAGCTCCTTCCAAAGCTGTGGATATTTTTATTATGCTGTCATATATAACAGAGCATGTAAAGACAGGCTTTCCTATGTCTGTGAAAAGCCCGCCATTCAATTACAGAGAGGTCCCAACCACTGGCAGGAGGACTGGTTTGTCAGACCAAAGCGGTTATGAGACGCTAGAAGACATTCTGCAAGGTTGGAATTTATTATTTTGTTTTTCAGAACTATCACATGAGAATTTAAATATGTTGGATTGGACCTCTTACATTTTCCTCTTTTCATTCTCTTTCAGACATATGTAAAAATATCTTCATACTAAGGAAATGGGCTTGGTAATGGGCTCCAGGAGCAGCCCAAGTCTGTTGTTCCAGATTCAAAACTTCCAAATGATTACTCAGTTTTAACCAACACAAGTGATGGACAAAACAGCCAAAAACGATGGCCAGGAAAAAAAGCACAGTGACAAGGCAAGCATGTAAAGATACTGCTCCTCTCCCAGCATCCACTGATACAGTCCTAATACCAGTAGACAGTTCATAACTGTACAGCTGTAACGTAAGTGATGAGCATTAAACTCTTCCATTCAAGAGATGCTTCTGATGTCTTGTTGATCTGACTGCTTTAATACACCAGTAGGATGGAGTATACAATACACAAACACAGTTATCCTCAGAAGGTGGGCCAAAGTGTTCCTGAACTGTATTAATAATCATATGTGCTCTGGAACACAGGGATTCATAGTCCTCGTAAGGACTCCTGCGTGTGTCACAGGATAAGTTAACCTTCAGTTATGAATGCCTAGCTCTCTTCCACACTCTGTAATTGTTCCTGGCACTGTTAGTTCTCTTTTATCTTTTTTTTTTTTTTTTTTTCCTAGCAATAATTCTGCTGTCCTTTTCTACTTTCCTAATTTTCTACCTCTTTGATCTATTGAAAGAGTTACACCAGGGTTCAGTCAGAGACGTGAACAGAACCTCCTTTTATGTATTTTTAGGATATTTCCTGGAATGCCATGTTACTGACTTAATGTGCTGAGCAAAGGTCTACAAACCCAGCCATAGTGAAAATGGCCCAAGCAGTGTTAATGAACAAAACGTCTCCCTCCACATCTCTGTAGAACAGTCAGGTTGAAATAAGAAATAAGAAATCTCAGCCCCATAACAGTGTTTTGATTTGAGCAAGAAGTCCACAAATTCCTAGCTTTGTCCCTTCTGGACACTTGTGTATTCCTTGTGAATTGCATCTCAGATTATTTATTGTGGATCATTTATCACTGGTGTGGCAGCTGGGCTGCTAAAACATTGATCACTCCCTTCAAGGGGCTGTTCTAGTGTCTCACAGATCTCAGCACTGCACAGCAGTTTCTAATCGCCAACATGAACATTTCTGGTGTTATTTTCAAACACCCATTTCACACTGCAGAAACCTTAGCCAGTTTCCCGTCCTTTCTGTTGTTTACACTCATCGCTTGCATCTCTTAACAGAACTTCTCCTAGCCGCTCCTCTTAGTTCCTCTTCTAGCTGTTCCTGTTTTGGGGGTGAAAATGCAGAGTGCTTCTCTCCTGCAGCACAGGCACAGCCCTGGTGACTTCCCAGAATGTCTCTCAGAGTTCATACCAGCTACACTGATGTAAGAAATTTCACGTGGAAGGTATCCTGAACTGTATTCATGGTACCTCCTTTCTTGATAATGAAAAGCTTTGCTGTAATTTGCCAGAAAAATTGAAAAAGAAAAAAACCCAACTCTGATCTTGTTTTTTTTTAGATTAGAGAGACTGTGGGGAAACAGGAAAGGTATTTCCAGAATGTTTTTTCATTAATGAGGCATGCCTAAGAGCAGAGGGGCAAATCCTAGGTGTTCCTGCAGCTTGTTGAAGAAAAATGTGAGCTGAGATTGAGAGGTCCCCACATGGACAGGCAACCACAAGACCACACCATATCTTGTTGTGGCCTTGATCTTTCTGGGTCAATTTGCTGTCAGCCCAAAAGCAGTCTCTGGTGCAGAAGCTGTATTTGTAACCATAAATGCAGGTAGGGTTAGAGTGTGGTTTCACAGTGCACCATGCTACCAAAACAGAAGGAACTAGCTGCTTCTCCTCAAAACACAATGACTGAAACACTAAAAAAAAAAAAAAAGAAAGAAAAAGAGCTAAAAAGTCTCCCCAGAGAAGAAAGTGAGGAGGCAGGCAGTGTCCTACCATTCACTGCAGGCATTGGGAACGGTGCAGCAACCAACCTCATCCAGCAAGGTTGAAACTGGCAAAGGACATACCTTGGTGGTGCTGTAACCAGGTAGGGCTTAAGAATGCAAAGCCTGACTGTATCCCCTCTTCCACTGAAAGGAGCTTTTCCTTACGGGGGAAAAGACATAGAAATGTAGTTTGTGTATTGGCTGAGATGGCATTTCTGAATCACAGTTCCATACCACAATGTGCTTCCCATGCCTAAAATCCACACCTCCCTGCATCCCACCTGAGTCATAAACTCCAGCTAGTGCAACTTCCAAGGTCACATTCTGGTTAATAAACACAGCTGTTTTGTCCAGTCTGTTGACTACATTTATATGGGCTGTGTTCAAATGCAGACCTTCCTGCATTAGTTTACCTTTGTTTTCATTTTAGTCTGAAAAAACAAGAAATTTTGCCCGCCCTGGATCCTTATCGTCATGGTTTAACAACAGTTAGCAATTGAGCACCACACAGCCGCTCACTCACTCCCCCACCCTTGTGGGTTGAGTTAAGAACAGTTTAATAATTAAAATAAAACAGTAATAGTAATAATAATAATAATATAATAAAAAGGAAAATAATGAGAGAGACAGCAAACCTGGGGAGGGAGGAAAAGACCAAATAAACAAGTGCTGCAACCGCTCACCACCCGCTGACCGACACCGCCAGTCCCCGAGCCGCGATCGCTCCTTCCCCCGGCCAACTCCCCCCAGTTCATATACTGGGCATGACGCCACATGACATGGAATACCCTTTGGCCAATTCAGATCAGCTCTCTTGGTTGTATCCCCTCCCCTCCCGGCTTCTTGTGCACCTGGCAGAGCATGGGAAGCTGCAA
>WEKW01019704.1:19161-70690 GCA_013389905.1 Sula dactylatra
TTTCCCAGAGGCTGGTGCGTGACAGGGGATGTGATACACCCACTCAATGCCGTGCTCTTTGGCCAAGGTGTCTATGAGGTTGTTTCGGAAATGAGTCCCATTGTCTGACTCAATTCTTTCTGGGGTGCCATGTCGCCATAGGACTTGTTTTTCAAGGCCCAGGATAGTGTTCCGGGCAGTGGCATGGGGCACGGGATATGTTTCCAGCCATCCGGTGGTTGCTTCCACCATTGTAAGCACATGGCGCTTGCCTTGGCGGGTTTGTGGCAGTGTGATATAATCAATCTGCCAGGCCTCCCCATATTTATACTTCAGCCATCGTCCTCCATACCACAGAGGCTTTACCCTCTTGGCTTGCTTGATTGCAGCGCATGTTTCACATTCATGGATAACCTGTGCAATAGTGTCCATGGTCAAGTCCACCCCTCGATCACGAGCCCATCTGTACTGTCATGAAAACCTGCAGCCAAATTCAGTGGCATAGACATGCTTGACTCCCAGTTGCCTGCAGGAAAGTCCTTTTTACTTTTACACTAAGGTGCCAACATGCAGTTTTCAGGCCTGATAGACAAGGATTTTTGCACCATATTTAGCATGAGGTTTTTATGAGCATGTTATGGATATGCCATGAATACACAGTGAATGCTACTCCTTGTGTGCCTGTCTGTGTAACAAAACTGACTGTAAACACCCTTTACTCCCAGTTTTCCCTCACGCCTTCTCTTTGCATGTGGGTAAAATACAACGCAAGAAATATGCCAGAGAGATTTCTGTTCTGAAAATATCTGTCATCTGCACAGCAAGGCAGGAAGAATAGCCCAGTCATTACAGTGTATTTCCAGTCTGCTGATATTATTTTGCAATTGGGAGACTCTGAATTTTACACACAAGAGCAGGAATAGCTACCACAGAAACTCCTCTCTTGCATTTTCCTTCTGACTCACCCGGTAACCATGACGTGACTCATCGTGTCCGGGCAAGTGCTCTGTTAAGGAGACTTGGTCACTGACGATGGTTTAGAACTGCAGCTCAGCACTGGAGCAAGGCACTGCAAAGAGCTAGAGATGGAGAGTGAGGATGGATAAGCCACTTCTGCACAGTGATTTCTGCGTACAGTGCAAGAGCAGAGAGGTCCTCAGTGTATTCTGGTCTTTCTCTGATGCAGACTGAGTGGTTACGTGAATCCTGCCAAGCTCCTGGCCTCACCATCCTTTCAGCTCAGCTTTTCCCCTTCTAACATTTATTTCAGTGAATTTATGCAAAATAATTTCATTTTTCATTTATTTCATAACGCTGTATGGAAGTGCAGCCAAATGCTTTCAGTGCAGCTGATGTGTTGTATTTCTGCCCTGATACATGAGCAGATATCTTTCGTACCTTAACTCAAAATAGCAACTATTTCTAGAGCATCTTATTTTAAGGAGGTAGAAAATCCTGCTGTTTGCTGTATTTACAGAGTCAGATCAGGTGGACAGTTAAATGCAACAGTCTTAGGTTCCAGGCAGGAATCCAGACTCCCGATCTTCACATTCAGGAAGGAAACACCCATCCTTGGCAGTGCCACTCTAACTCCTTAACACGCTTTCAATATGCTACACTTTTACTATGACACAGTAATCGGAACAGAACCAGCTTCCTCCGTGGTTTCACTGGAAATGCTGAAACATGAACCATTCCCATTGCCTCAGCATTGGTCTCTGCAGTGTGCCCCCACTTTCAAAGTACTGCTATTGCAGGAGAGAATTGTAATGAGCTAGAGATGGAGGATGAGGAAGGCTACACCACTTTAAATTTACAGCCCTCAGCTATTACTCCTGGGTATTCGAGCAGCAACAAACGTTCTGCATTTAAGGCTCCAACCAGTTGCGTTATAGTAGACAGTAAGTACAGATGGAAATTAGTTTTTCTACCTAAATCAGGGCATAACTTAAATTTGCATGTTCATGTTGATTGCTTTAGAATCTTTCTAAACTTTACCGTATATTCTTAGATAAATATTCATCGAAACAGCAGAAAGAATAATCGTAATGGAGTATTCTGTGCTATTGTTTATGATGGCAGATATTTTTCTGAAGTCTATCTTTACTCCAATTATTTTTTCTGTTTACTTCAACACAGAAGACAAATTCCACCTTGCTACGGATTTTTTTTTATTTTAGTAGGACTCATTTATTTTAGCAGGGTACTACAAGAGAGGAAGTTTTATCAGATAATGCAGGCCTTGGAAATTGAAGCAATTTCCTCAGCTATGGGGAGTAGAAAGGTGCCCTGTTTATCAGTGAATGTAAGCTCTGATAGGAGTATATGGGGTTTTTTGTTTATACTCAAAGTTTTTCTGTGAACAAACTGAATGTTGACTAAGGTAGTGGATTGTGCCCGTGGAATGCCTGAGACCATAAAATGATGACTTGAGTACTCTTGCTGCTGCTTATAAATTCATTATGTGGCTTATGTGTGAAATAAAAATCATTGCTGCTGTTTGCAGGTAGTGTAGAGTAGACAAAGACTACATTAACATCACTCTGGTGCTGTCTGGAAAAGATCTAGGGCTATCCATTGAGAATGACCGCTTGACAAGGAGGATGGAGGAGAAGCTTTTGAGATGCAGCAGCCAGAAAACCAAGGATAAAATATTAGGTATTGTGATGTAGAAGCAGAGCTTCCTGGAAAGAAACAGGTTGGCAAGCTTAGAATACTCTTAAAATGGCCTTTTGATACACACAGAGAACACAAGTAGACTTATGAACAAATTAGGATGGGAGGGGCCTCTGTAGTTCCTCTTTTCCAATCTTTCACTCAAAAGAACTAGCTCTAAAATCTGATCAAGTTGCTCAGGGCCTTGTCCACTTGAGTTTTGGAAACCTCCAGGGATGGTGACTCCACCACCTCTCTGGGCAGCCTCTTCCAATGCCTGACCACTTGTTCAGTAAAGAAATTTTGCCTAATATCCGATCTAAACCTCCCCTGGTGCAGCTTGAGGCTATTTCCTCGCATCCTATCACTTGTTACTGGGCTGCCAATGCAGCCCAGTGCTGGTCGGCTTTCTCTGCCACAAGGGCAGAGAAGAGACCGACCCCCACCTCACCACAACCTCCTTTCAGGCAGTTGCACAGAGCGATAAGGTCTCCCCTCAGCCTCCTCTTCTCCAGACCATACCCCCCAGCTCCCTCAGCCGCTCCCCATCACACTTGTTCTCCAGACCCTTCCCCAGCTCCGTTGCCCTTCTCTGGACACGCTCCAGCACCTCAATGTCCTTCTTGTCCCGAGGGGCCCAAAACTGAACCCAGCATTCGAGGTGCGGCCTCACCCATGCCCAGTACAGGGGCACCATCACTTCCCTAGTCCTGCTGACCATGCTATTCCTGATATAATTTTACAGTTTTAGGTAGCGGAGGACTGAAATTAGGTCCTTCCTTAGCCTCCTCTTCTCCAGGCTAAACAAGACTAGGTCCTTCAGCCTCTCTATAGGTCCCTGACCAACTCAGTGTCCCTTTGCCAGACTCTCTGCACTTAGCTGCCATCTCTCTTGAGCTGGGAAGCTCAGCACTGGACACGGCACCCAAACGTGGTTTCACAACTGTCAAGCAGAGTGGAATAATCACTTCTCTCAACCTGTCGTCTTTAGTCTTGCCAATGCAGCCCAGTGCTGGTCGGCTTTCTCTGCCACAAGGGCACGCCTGAGGACTCACATTCAACCTGTCCACCAGGACTCTGAAGCATAGTTGCTTTCTAGCCAGTCAATCCCCTACGTGTACTGGCGCGTGGGTTGTACTATTGCAGGTGCTGGACTTCACATTTGCCTTTATTGAGCTGCTGCACTTACAGCTCGTCCCCAGGATTTTTAGGTCCCTTTAAAAGGAAGCCCTACCCTCCAGCATATCAGTCACCACTCCAGTGTGGTGTCATCTGCAGTCTCTTCGAATTACCTTAACTAGTGAGGGCTAGGCTCATCTCCCTTAACTTTGACTATGTCAGTTTTTGTTGCCTAGTCTGTCTGGACTTCTGGGCACATCTGAAGGGTGATTCTTCTCACCTAACAAAAGGTGAAGTGCTGAAGGTTCTTGCTCTGATGCACTGGACTCAAGTAAAACATGTGATGTGTGTAATACTTTTCGATTATCCTGAACACCTAAACAGATAAGAAAGAGTATTATAGAAATTTGCAGAGCACTGCTTCCCAAAAGGGAAAAATGCATAAATATAAAAGAAAACATTTTAATCAGGGGATAGTCAACTATAAAATTCTGGAGCACTATATTCCTGATTAGACATTGAACCACAATGGAAATCTGGAGAAAGAGCCTGAAGAAAGATGCACAGTTTAATGTTCAAACGTTGCAATCATTCAGAAATTCCAATCACAGGTTTGAGTATTAATTATCCAAAACTAGCTGGTATTTTTTGCCTTTCAAGGTGGAGAAGTCTTAGAGATTGTTTTATTATTTCCAGGACTGTGGGAACGGCAAAATCTAATCAGTTTACCTGTTTTATGAGAAGTTTCACTCTAAAACACTAGAGCCTCAGTTAATAAACATTCTCGGTGGATAAATAGGTATTTCTCAAAATGACTGCAGGAAATCCAGAACACTGAAAACAAAACCTGCAGTATGGAACAAAGGAGGCTCTGCAGATGGGATACAGGTGAACTGGTGATGTCGGAAAGGAGGTAATACCACAGTTTGGTGAGGAGAGCTGCTATTTTTGTTGCTGAATGGATTTTTTATTTGTCCCAGGAGCCTCTGCCTCATCTTCCATATGGCGGCCAGTGGCCTTTGCTTTCCTCGCTTTGTGCCTGGTGCTGCTGACGGGGCTGGTAGCCCTGCTGGCTCTGTGTAAGTACTGTGGTGTCCCAAGCTGCTGCTCTGGGAGTAAATTCCAGATGTCTGACTGCTTCTTCTCCCCATGCAGACTGTCCCTGGTGTCCCTGTTCCCCCAATGGAAATAATAGGGCAAGAAAGGCAACAGTAGAGCCGTCCCACAGAAGTCCCCCCATAACTCAGTGTCAGCACAGGTCACTTGCAATCGCTAAAATCTATGCTTACAGTTACCCTAACCCTAAGGGTTACACTAATCCAAATGCAAGACCTAAACCTAACTAACCCTAACCCTAAACTGAACCATAACCCTAAATCCCTAACCTTAACCTTAACCCCAATGACCTTAATCCTAATACTAAAGGTAATCCCTAACCCTATCCCTATCCCTAAGAATAAGCCTAAGATTTAAACCAAACTCCAACCCTAATCTTAAACAATAAACCCGACCCTAACACCTAATGCCTAACCTTAACCCTAATCATAATCACCTTAAGCATAAGCCTACCCTCTAAACCTAACCCCAACCCTAATCCTGACCAATAAACTTGACCTTAACACCTAATACCTAATTTAAACCCTAATCATAATCACCTGAACCCTAATCTTAACCCTAGCCTCAACCTTAACCCTAACTCCAACCCTAACCTATACCCCTAAGCCTAACCCTAACCCTTACCCTGAAACCTAACCCTTACTCTAAAACCTAACCCTAACCCTAACTGTTTACTAATCTTAACTCTGAACCCTAACCCTAACCCATTTCTGAAATGCTTAGTTTTCACAGCTAGAACCTCATCTCGTCAGCCACACTATCTGGATAATGGTTCCCCCTTGTGACTGTTACTGGAATATTTCACAGTTACAGTTCCCTCTTTTCCTTGGATTGCAGGCTTTCTGCAGGGAGGGCAATCCTGGCATCAAAGCGTTGTGACTGGTGCATTTGCCCAATGATTACAGCAGATTTTCCACAGAAACATTTCAATTAACAACAAAAGATGATGCCACATCATTACATTTGGAAGCAGAGACAGAGAGTTCCCAGCTGCTTTTTGGCAGGAGAGAAGCAGTTGCAAGTGCCCAGGACAAACACTGAGGATGGTCCGTCCCATGAGAGAAATGTTAGCTCAGAGTCAATTCTTCAGTTTTGTAGTCTGACACCCACCCTTTCCTCCCCACTGTTCAAAACTGGACTGTCACCAACCCCAGATAAACTCATCTGTAGCTTTGTCCAGATGACTTTGGAAACTCTTCGGGGGCGGAGATGCCCCCACCTTCCCAGGTGACATTTTCCAGTGCTGCACAACCCTCCTGGTGAAGAAAATGCAGATGATGTGTGCAAAATGGTAGGCATACAAACGAAGTAGACAAAAAATAAAAGAAAGCCAGAAGCTACAAATTAAAGCTACAATTAAAGGCACATATTTTTAAAAACAATCTTTGATAAGCACTTTCATGCCCTTCAGTTTTTCAGGTTTCCAAGGATCCTGAGGAAGGAAAGAAGCTGCAGGAAATGAGGGAAGCATTGTGTTTTGAAGGGAAGCAGAAAAATGGTAAATGTTGTTGTTATGTAAATAAACACAAACCACCCCCTTTTCAGAGGTCGTTGACTATAAAATCACAGGGAAAAGATCTTATTGATTAGTGTCTGGTTTTAACTGTGGTAGTATTTGAGATGTGGATATGTGTACACTAACATGCAAATCAACTTGTCTCTCACCCCTCAAGAGTTCAACTGATTCATGGTTTCCCTTTGTCTTTTCTCAGTCAAGCCAGTAGCTAAAGCCCCTGCATTCCTTGCAGGTCTGCATAATACTCTCTCTGATTTCTAGAAACAAAGTGTACTCTCTGTCCAGCAAGCTGGCGGAACAGTGGAGCTGACAACTGCTTCTACATTTCAAAGCAGAAGAAAACATGGAAGCAAAGCCAGGAGTTCTGTTCTTCAAGAAACTCCACTCTTCTTGTGCTAAAAGACAAAGCAAAGATGGTACAGTCTTAACCTCCTGCATTCCTTTATGTCACGTGTTTAAAATTCCAGCAATCTTGCAGGCAGAAAATAGTTTGGCCATTTACATTTCATTTTCTCTGGGTCAAGGAGCCTTCTTGCAAGTCACAAGATTGTCACGACTTGCAACACTTTCTAAATTGTGTGCTGCGACAAATAATGAAATTATGTATTTTAAGAAACAGAATAAGCCATTGTATAAAATACCCTAATTAGCTAACAATTAGGTTTTCACAGAGAAAACAAATTTCATATTATTAGCATGGAGGAGAGACCCAGCACACAGAATGCATGTTTTCATTATCTCTTTCTACAAGTTTTATTACTGAGGGCTCCTAGCATCAAGCCCACACCTACGTGAAAGCTGGAGAGTGGCCAATTCACCGTGGTACCGTCATTGCACGCTGCAGTACAAAGTGACTATAAAAGGTTGTTTTCTGCCCTTGTGTTATACCCTCACATAGCGGTGTTAATGATGGCAGAAAGGCTAGACAGCAGAGGATTATATTATGATGACTGAAAAAGGTTTAGGGAATTAATAATTTTAAGTAGTTTTACTAATTTGGGGGGGGGGGGTTCTGGCTACAGAAAAATCTGTAATTTGCTGTCAAGACCGTATTTTCCCTTTTTGTACACACACTTCTGGGAATCTCTTTTTCAACAGCTGTTAAGCTCACACAAAGCCCAAATACCCTTTTTTTCTTTTAGCCACATAAAACTTTTTAAAAGAAACATCCTTCCCTGGAAATCTCTCTCCTTTTTCCAGATGGAGGCAGTTTCAGATGGGGGTTCTCAACTCTTTTATTTTAAGGCATAAAGGATGGCCTTTTGGATTTATTTTTTTTAAGTGAAAATCAGATGGGTAGAGACAAAATAGAAAGTGGAGAAATGGTTTATTATTGAGTTTAGCAGCATCCCAAGATCAGAATTGTGGTTCACGCTGTTGGGAGACGCCTGAACACCATACCTTCAATGCTGAATTCAAGAGATGATTTTGGTATGCTGTATAAATCCCTGCGTAGTTTGATTCCAGATATCTGGGTGCTTGGTTTTTCTTCCATGTTTGGTATATGCAGCTACAGTCAGACTGAGGCCAGGCCAGTTTAAGCCAGCTGTGGATTTTAGATATTGGATGAGTCCCTATCGAGCAAGGTGACTACTACACTGAGTAGTCTAATACTGCTAAGCAGCAGTAGAGTATCTGGAGGATCTGAACAGGCTAAGATGCTGAGGAACCTCTTATGTAGCATTTAGACACCTAGGGAATGATTCAGGTGCCTAAGCATAGGTTGCTAGGGCAATCTGGGGCGCCCAGGGATATTCTTTTTGTCCTCCAAATAACACTTCAGCAAGGCACGGCTCTCCCATAGGTTCTGGGTTTTGTCTGTCAGCCATATGAGAAGACCTCAGAAAGGTGGAATAATCTCAGAAGATGCTAGAGGCCTGTATTTAGGCAACAGGCTCTGCCCTCTAGGCTGGGATTCATCTCACTTAACTTCAGGCATCCACAGTGTAAGCAGTCTGCAACTCCAGAGCTACTTCCTCAGGCTCCGTTAGTCAGTGGGAGATCTGGCCAACACACTCACTATTCAGTAGCACTCCCACTGGGTGAGATGAAACACTTCTCAGGCTCCATTGGCTCTGCTGGTCAGATCTCTGCTGACTCTAATTGGGGCTTAAACGGTGCTCCCATATCTATATCTAAACTACAGTTATCTAAAGGCAGTGTAGATACCTAAAGGCAGACCAGATAAAGCTGGTTTTTCTGGTTGATTTTTTGCTTTAAAAAAGCAATGTTTTTACAGATCCAGGGTACATTTGCCTTGTGGTAATTCAATAAACAATGGTATTTGAATGATCCTATAATCCAAGCAGTCAGCACTGCCTCATGGAAAACAAGCATGGAAAACAGGTTATTCTCCTATTGGGTCAGAGTTATCTCCTTTGGTTGCAGAACCTTCAGAGCTGGAAGATATAGGAACTTAGGTCCTACATTTGAACTATTGTTGTCATGATTTTCTCATACCTACAGGTTTCTCTGCCACAGGATTCACAGTTTTACTGGGTTGGATTATCATACATATCTGAAAGGAGCAGCTGGTACTGGGAGGATGGAACCGCTTTTTCAAAAGAAGCAACAAATTGGTAAGCCTTCATAACTTAGGACCAGTGTGGTGCGATCTGATGGGCCCCGGTAAATTATATTCGACTTGTGCTTCCTCTTACTTTCCCATGTTTGTCACAAGTGCAATGACAGAGGAGCTATGGAGCTCTGAATTTGTGTCCTGTATAAGGAACAATGGACAGCAAAGTACAGCTCAATCACATGGACCAGACCCAAAAGGACCACCTAGCACAAGTAAAATAGCTCCAAGGGGGAAATAACTCTACATTCCAGTGACAAATCAGTATGATTACAAATGGTCCAAATATAGATCATATGATGTCATCGGGACATCATTAAGCCATACTTTTTCATTTCCTAGGGTTATGTTCTATGACAACATCTTCTGTGCCTCCTTATATGGTCAGATTATTTATGCCAGCTACTCCTGTTCAACAAAGCAATTCTGGATCTGTGAGAAAGTTGCTGTTCGTTTCATCTGAAGAAGCACTGCAAGAAGGGATGTGGGATCTGCCATCATAAGACACCAACTTTAGGAACAGGAATTTTTAAAGATATTTTAATTTTTGTTTGTTTATCATGCAGTTTTCTCAGAATGGTGATTCAAATATTTTGGCTGGGATAGAGTTAATTTTCTTCATAGTAGCTAGTATGGGGCTATGTTTTGGATTTGTGCTGAAAACAGTGTTGATAATACAGGGATGTTTTCATTATTGCTGAGCAGTGCTTACACAGATTCAAGACCTTTTCTGCTTCTCACCCCACCCCACCAGCGAGTGGACTGGGGGGACACAAGAAGCCGGGAGGGGGCACAGCTGGGACAGCTGACCACAGCCGACCAAAGGGATATTCCATACCATATGATGTCATGCTCAGTATATAAACTGGGGGGAAGAAGAAGAAGGAAGTGGGGTGACATTGGCAGTTATGGTGTTTGTCTTCCCAAGTCACCATTATGTGTGATGAAGCCCTGCTCCCATGGAGATGGCCGAACACCTGCCTGCCCATGGGAAGTAGTGAATTAATTCCTTGTTTTGTTTTGCTTGCATGCGTGGCTTTTGCTTTACTTATTAAACTGTCTTTATCCCAACCCACGAGTTTCCTCATTTTTACTCTTCTGATTCTCTCCCCCATCCCATCAGGGGGAAGTGAGCAAGCAGCTGTGTGGCGCTTAGTTGCCAGCTGGGGTTAAACCACAACAGTTCTTTTTGGTACTCAACATGGGGCTTGAAGGGTTTGAGATAATGACAGATCTGACTGGAATGTGCTGAAAGCAATCTCTGCGAAAAATAGAGTCTAATGTCATGGTTGGATTAAAACATTACCTGAATAAGTTCAGTGCTATCATGACATCAATTGCTATGCAAATAACAATGAGGATAATAATTATTGCTCCATTCAGAACTACACACAATCAGTACTCAAACTGATGCAGAATCCATTGCCACAGATCTTACTTGAGCTCTTGTATTATATACACACTGATTGGGATCTGCTGAGCCCAAGGTACACACTAAGCATCATGTGTTATTAAAGCACTTGTCTTACTTCTTGAAAGAAAATGATGCTTCAACTTTTCTGCGTAGAGTTTCATTGCATGAGTTCTTTGAAGTTTTGTATATCAGCATCTGTTCTGTATTACATATGCATGTGTTCCTTGTATCTATATGTACACCTTGTATCTGTGTATATGCCTTAGTATTTGGAGACTTTCCTTAAAATAAATGAACAAATAATAATGTCTTTAATATTCAATATTTCCTTGGAAAATATTCTCAAAGACTGAAGCAGTTCCTCGGTAAAAAAAATGAATCCCTCTTCCTAATGTGCCAAAAGATGCTTGTGAACTGAATAAATTCACTATACTCAGTACAGCCAAGTTGTAATTCATGGGCACAACTACCAGTTGAACTGTCTAGAATTCCTTACAATTGCAGTAGGAAATGCAAGGTACAATGCAAGTAAGGTACAATGTTGCATCAGTTTCAACCCATTCAACCTGAAAAAAAATCACAGCAGGCATCTAAGCTGCCACATTTTACCCCTTTTTCTTTCCATAATCTAAAATTTGATTTTTTTTTTCTAGCCATCTGCTATACGCCTTTGTTTGATGGCTGCATTGTGAAAACAAATGTTAGCCTCTGGATTTCCTGCTGACTGCTTGGTGTGACTTCTTAGGGAGCATTCACTATTACTGCAGGAAGGTCAGGTCAGTGGTGATAACTTGCAGGGTACATTTGTTTTGTTTCTATTGCTGGATGATCTTTATAAATGATTACTTCATATAGTAAACTCCATTTGGTCTCAGCCCAAATCTTGGCCCCAGCAGCTTGGAAAGGGCTTTTTGCCTGTTAACAATGGCATATTTCAGAGGGAAGAATTTATAGTATCTAGTGTTTTAAATTCAAGCAAACCCACTATTTCATCCAGTCTGCCTTCTATCTCAGAGGCTGTCAAATTTCTCCTGACTACACATGCGTGGAGGCCAAGACACAAGCTGTTCAGGGAGGTCCACTATCTCTGGGGATAGGGGAGGTCTACAATCCTTCCATGGCACTGGGAAGTTCAGAGAAGCAGTTCATTTGAAGCACATTTTGTATGGAAAATAAAACCTAGTACTGTATACTACGCGCAAGATTAAAGTCCTTGGTAGAGCCTGGGACATCATAAATATCGAAAGGTTTGGGAACTAAAGGGATGTTCTTGGCTTCAACATCCCTTCAAACAGGGCATGGACAGTGAAGAAGGTAGGGGTGAAGTGAATAAAAGGGTGCATTGGGGGAATGAGCCCTGCATTGCCATTCTGAAGTGGAAGGAGCATGGCAGCTTCACATTTGCCCATCTACAATGAGATAACCAAGACAATGAAATGAGAGGAGCCTAAATGTCAGCTCCTGGCTACGAAAAAGCAGAGTTCATGGATGTCAGGAAGGCAGGTTCAGAAATAGAGAGTTGAACAAAACACCCCAGCTGCACAGTGCGTCTTCACTTCATCCGCTGCGCTCTCTGCTCCAGGCCCTGAAGCGAGTGCATTCTCTCTCATTCCCAGTGGTGTCCATCACCCTTGTAATGAGCACATCTGCTGCCCTGGAGGGGGTTCAGACTTGCCAGTAGATGCTGGTGCTCACACACTGAAATGCACTGTCAGCAAGATGCTAAATGATATGGTGCCACTCTGTTCACAGACACTGTCTGTAGAAAGCAAAAAAAAAAAAAAAAAAAAAAAAAAATATATCCCTTCCCTGTGAAGGCCAGCCAATTTACTAAAGAATTTGATGCTCATCTGGCCCTGAATCTTCCTTCTCTCTTTGTTCTTTCTATTTCAAATCAGAATCTTAAAAGGTTTAACCATTATAACAACTTCCACTGATATGCTTTTAAATCATTACAAGGTGACTGAAAGATTACAAGAAGGTGCCCAGGAGCACAGCTACAACAGCAGACATGGGACCACCTCTTTATCAGCAAGTGCTCCTTTGGAGCCCTCTATCTTGTCCCTATATTCATGCTTACGCTCTGCCAGAGCTGATGAGAGCACTACGAGAGGCAACTAACGGAAACTGTAGTAAGGGAAATCCCAGTTACATGCAAGGAGAACATTCTTCACAGTGGGGGTGGCCAAACACAGGAACAGGTATCCAGAGAGGCTGGGGGATCTCCATCCTTGTAGACTGCATGAACTTGACTGGACAAGTCCTTAAGCAACT
This sequence comes from Sula dactylatra, assembly GCA_013389905.1. NCBI lineage: Eukaryota > Metazoa > Chordata > Aves > Suliformes > Sulidae > Sula > Sula dactylatra. Next base: position 31,813 of record WEKW01019704.1, read on the forward strand.
TCATCAGAATTCAAAGCTTTGAACAGGAGGCTGAACCACATGACTTGTTCCTTTCAAACAATGGCACTTGAGACATAAGTCTTAAGACACTATGGTTCTGCCACGCATCTTTTCTTGGGGGTGCCCAGACTCCTTGACACAGGTGTCGGCTCTGGCTCATGAATGTCTAATGACAGGTTTCCAGTTACACAATCTCACTATCACCCTACAGATTGACATCGCTCTAAGCCCACCTGGTCTTTCCCACACTATCTTCTGTCTCTAACAAGATCTTTCAGCTGATATAATTTTATCCATGGAGCACGGTCCTTCATTCTGTCCCTGCCTTCACTTGGTCAGTGTTTGTATTTATTTTGTGTTAAATTAAATAAACATCTACTCATCTGAAACATCTGAGGCAGCAGGTGAGGTGGCAGCCTTTCAGACCCTTCCCTCTTGACATCATGACTTTAATACATCCTATGTTGTCCTGGTAGGGGAACTTCCAATGGAAAAAAGGAAGAGTACACAGCACTGTGCAGAAGGGCCAGCAAGCTGAGCCAAGCTTTGCAGAGAGAAAAAGGGGCTCCTACTGTAGTTGGCTGGTGCAGATAATTTGAGTTTCTAAAGAAAGTAATATCCAGTCTCTTACTTCCTAAATTTTTCTCTCCGAGTTACAAAAAAGGGGAACAGATGATGCTATTTCAGGTGGTCTACTATTGTTCCCTTGGACATTCTTACCTAAAAATCATAGTGAGTCTTCCCTTCATACTCACAGATCACAGAGTCATGGAAAGATTTAATTTGGATGGGGCATCTGAAGTCCCTCTGGTCCAAACTCCTGCTCAGCAGGTCTAATTTCAAAGCTAGATCAGATAAGCCCAGTCCCTGTCCAGTTAAGTTGAGAAAATCTCTAAGGATGGAGATGACACATCCTCTCTGGGCCCCTCTTCCAATATTTGACCACCCTATCTGTAACCTACGACCATTGCTTCCTTTCCTTTCACTGTATACCTCTGAGAGTTTGGCTCCCTCTTCTCCATAGCCCCTTTATGCAGTGAGAGACTGCAGCTGGATTCCCCTTAGCTTTCTCTTCTCCAGGCTGAACAAACCCTATTGTCAGAGTCTGTCTCTGTAAATCAAGTGCTCCAGCTCCTAAGCATCTTGGTGGCTCTCACCTTGACCAGGTTTAGTATTTATATTTTTATGGGATTTTTACTTTTTTTTACTGTGAGGCCCAAAGCTGGACATAGTGCTCCAGCTGCATACTCACAAGTGATGGCAAGAAGGGAATCATCACCTCCTTCACCCTGTTAGCTACATTTTTGCAAGGTTGGTCCAGTACATAGTTAGCCTTTGCCACAAGGGCTCACTTCTCTTATTTGTTAAATCCTGCCTGTGTCTTTTTTCCCCAAACTCTGATTTCTCACTTCTCCCTCTGAGAAGATGATATTAGATTCTGGACAGCACTTCCTACTTCCTCTGTGTGAGTAAACAGCTTCAGCAGCTGTTTGCAGCTGCGAACTTTGCTCTCAGTTGAATACAGACACCTAGATTTTTAGCCCTTAACACGGAATAATGAAAAAGACATAGAGCTGAGGTTAGTCTGCTTCTGAGATGAATCAAAGGTGTTTGTTCTCTCTTAAAATGTAGAAAGTTCAAAGGAGATGAAAGTCATGGGAAGGCTAAATGGAAAAGAGGGGAACTACCAGGCCATATATTTACTGGGACTCATGTCATCCCTGCGTGTCTCTAGACCTGGGGAGGAAGACTCAGGCTGAGATGTGATGGGCAGGAAGAGAGGAGATCTTCCCCTGAGGGAGGAAAAGGAGGAGACACAGTAACACTTGAATATGAGTATCTTGTCTTAGGGCCTTTGAAGTGTGACTCATTTTCCTCTCCCCTCCCTCTTTCTCCTTTTCTTTTTGCTTCTCCTTCACAAATCATTCAGTCTGTCTTTTAAGAGGATCGTTATTGAACCACGAATGAGTTCTCAGATAATGCTTACAAATACAGAGGAAGAGGATGGATACTCTAATTTAAATCATCTACCACAGCATCCAACCAGACACTACATGTCCCTGAACATCAACCAAGGTACGACTGACACTTGCATTTTGAACTTTCTGCACTATGGCAGACAATGACTATAGGAACAGTCTCTCTTGTCCAGCTCACGAAATAAGAAATGTACTTATAGATTTAATACTATAGGTTTAATGTACTATTTCTATGGTTTTGTCTGATAAAAAACAGCTTGCATGAATGTGAAAATGCATAGAGTGGAACTACTGCCATTACTTGCCCTAAATTTCTGTAGGAAGACAGGCGGTTTCAGGACCAAACTCTGGAATGTAGGAATCAGCTGTAATGTGGTTAGGTTTTATTGTTTATATATTATTACAGGAAATGGCTATATAGACAGGATAATCTGACATTAATAGGAAAAACACTCTCACATTTTGCCCTCTGGACCTCAATTTTTCAGGAAATGCTTAAGATTCATAGCCTTTAAGGCCAGCAGGGTTGAGGCAGCACTGGGCCTGAATGCATAGGTCATGTCATTTGCCTTCTTCAAGTCCCATAGCTCCGGTTGTACTTCAAGAGGGATCCAGTCTTGAGTTAAATGTTTCTTCTTCTGAAAGGCCATGCATTGCCATGACCGTTTGGTGATGGTAACTCTCAGGAACTTTTGAATCCAGGGAAACCTCAGCAGATATTTTGGACTCCAGAATTTTCCCGAACTGGGCTTCAGCCTGGAGCTGGCAGGCAGCCTGAGCACTGTGTGCCCTGAGAAAAGGAGGGATATGTGCAAAGCGTAAGATGGTATGCAAACACTTCCTTACCTTGTTCTGACAGAGCAGAGTAATACGGTAGTGCCAAAGGAGAACAGGAACATCACCTACTTCTAAGTCAAAGGATCACTACAACATTTCATAGTTTCATCATTTGTCAAAGGCAAGGCATCTCCCACCCATTCCCTTTAAACCATGTCTCCTTTCAAACAGACCTCTTTAACAGAGGCACCACATCTTCTTCTCAACTTGCATTTCGGTTAATCCTTAAAATATAATACAGCCTGGAAGGGGAACTCTTTCAAGAGTCACCCGATGGCTCTTCATGGAGGGGTGGAGGTTTGGGAGTGCTGCTGAACAGGGTGCCTGCCCTCAGATAAACTGTTGATTTCTCCCAGGGCGCTCTCTTCCCTTTGCTGTATGGTGGCCGGCTATCTTCACTTTGTCGGCACTGTGCCTGGCCCTCACCATAGGAATGATAGTCTTAGGTAAGTGCTGAAATATACTGCGTTCCTTTATTCATATTAACACCTTGGGAATAACTGCACTGAAGAAAGGCAGCCTTCTTTCTCCTCCTAATTGTCTGCAGTGAACACTCTGCAGTTTGGTGTACATAAGGTTTTGTGGGAAGTGATTTTTTTAAGTCTGGAACTGTGCCCAGGGCAAGGATATAGAAGTCAAGATGATATATTTTGGAAAGAGTAGGAGGAATGGATTCTGTCCTCAACCATCCATTACTCATTTATTTGCTAATTCAAATTAAATTATAAAATTGTAATTTTGACTTTCATAAATCAGTTTGTTGTTTCCCTTCTCCTCTACTCCTGTTGTTCAAGTCTCTCTGCTCTACAGGAATAGCAGTTCTTATCCCATTCCTTTGATAAACGTTTCATGTTTGTAGACTAACCTTCCATGTTTGTAGACTACTGGCTTAAATTAGTTCATACTAGTATGTTAAAAATAGATGTATTTCTAGCACTCAGATTCATGAGGAAATCTCATTTTTTCTGTGTGTTTCTCTCAGTCATCCCAGTTTATCTGAGATGTGCAAGAGAACTGAAGACTCTCGTATTTATATTAGCTTTTCTCATGTGTGACATGACTGTACCTATACTTTCTATCACAGAGCATGTACATAGTCATTCTGAGTCGTTGCCACCAAAAGCCAGTATCTAAATACTGTTCAGGAAGATATATAAAAAACCCTCCCCTCTTTCTTTAGAGAAGTTTTACCAGGCTTTAAGAATAAAATGTTTTTTCAACCTGAAGTATGTTTAGAATTTTAGTTTTTTTCAAAGGCTTATAAAACCTCCTTTAAGATCACCATGATTAGTTCAAGATAGTCTTTCCTAAGCATATTTTTTTGCAGTATTTTAGTCTTTATTAGGTTACCAAATGGCCTGTGATTAAACTGCATTTAAAATTTGGAAATCCTTTTATCCATCATTTTCTCATCTGTTAATATCCTCACAATATGTGACACTGTAAGCCCCAGAGTTGCATGTGAGCATGGTTGCAAAAAGTGAATTTGCAATATGTGATGAAGCATGTACCATGCAGTAGCATCATCACAGCTTTTTTGTCTTATGAATATCTTTATAAACTCCAGGTCTCAGAGGTTCTAAGGCACCTGCGGGACACAACGAAAACTTGAACTTGCAAGGACTAAAGGAGAGATTGTGCTTGATGGGTGACGCAAACAGTAAGAATGATAGTAAGTAGAACTACTGCTCACACAGCCTGAAATCTATGTGTTAGGCCTTAAACAAGGGTGTTATATGCTATATCAGATTAAATAATGAGTTTTAAAAGAAGGATGAATGTAGATGTGACCCACAAAGTGCAATACACATTTCAGCTCTGCATAAATTTGGCTTTTCAGGCCTATGGGTGTAGAGTCCTCTACCCTTCCTTTGGCTGTTTATAAGGGACTGATGGTTTCTTTCTGTTCTAGGATCCATATGTTCACTCTGCCCTGTAAACTGGAAATGGTTTGGAGGCAACACCTGTTTCTACTTTTCAGAAAAGGAGGCCACATGGCAGGAAAGTAAAGACTTTTGCTTCTCCCAGAACGCCACTCTTCTTATGCTGAAAAGGAAAAGCGAGTTGGTATGGTTCCAATCATACTGGTATTTCTTTGCATTGGTATCAACTATTCAAAACTCCTCACCAGTCAGGGAGTCCCTCTTGATGTTACATAGTAATAGAGGTACTGTCCCCAAGGACTGAGGCAATGCAGACTGCAGAGCATTTAACCACAAATGTGTAATGATGAGGTTAGCTAGCAACACAGGATATTATTCAGCCAAACAGTGGGCACGACTGTCTTGGATCCTGTGAAAGTTATAAGCAGTGGGTCTTTCATTGAGGAAATCTCCTTGAACAGTTGCCCTGGTCTTATATTTAGTAGATGGCAGACCCAAAATATTCCTGTTTGCATGCCAAATAGAGATGTTATCTCTGGGAAACTGTTAAGAGGGCCTGATGAGGAGTTGAGAGAGTCATTGTCAAATTACCTCCTTTGGTTCTTTCTTGATCGCCTCCTCTCTCAACAGTAGTTGTTTAGGTACAGCAAAAATAATACCCACAAGCTCCTTGGTGATAAAAGTTTTGTATTTTTTATAGATTAGCTTGTCTCAGATATCACAAAAAAAATCTTATTGGATTGGATTATCATATGGAGTTGATGGCTGGTCTTGGATAGATGATACGAAACTTTCTACGAAGAGAATGGACTGGTAAGTTTTCTGAAATTAATCAGTTGGTGGTTTTTAATCTCTTCTTGCACAATATCCTCCCTGTGCGCTGAAGGAGGAGGAAACCAAAATCCCATTAGTGGCCAAGCTTCACGGCAGAATACAGCCACAGATGTATTTGGAGTTAAAACGCTCTTTTAGGTGTGAAGTCCCTGAAATAGAGAGAGTCTCAGAAAACTGGATGTGTGAGCAGGAGGAGTCAACAAACCAGTGCAATCAGTGACTGCTCTCACTATTTAAGCCCATTCACTTTATGAAACATCCCAGGACTCTCTAGGAAGCAACCCACACTTCCTTTAAGACAGCCTACCTCCTGCAAAGCCTGCCTTCACCTGCCTCTTCTACTCAGCCAAAATTATTGCAAATTCACTTCTCTCTTCCATCACCATTTTGAAACCTTTATTACACAAAAATAGCCAGCACTAGGTGGAGAGCACCGGTCTACTTTTTCTGTAAAATCTCATCAGCTTACTCTGTGTATTTCTCCTTCACTAACCATGGGGGAAAAAAATCAAATTCTCATTCTGTTCTGTGTGAAGTGATCACTGCATGCAGTAATATGAGAGTCCTCTTCAGGGTCTGGAGAACCTTCTTCAAGTGAAGATTCTCTAGTGCCTCCTTGGAAACACGTGCTCATTTTGTCTTGCAAACTCTTACACCTCCCACAGCTAGTAGACATCGGACAGAATGATCTGGCTTCTGTTTGGGCAGACCACTGCCTTTCAGTTTCCAGACCCAACTTACCACTACATAAAGCAGTGGTTGGAGTGACATAACCACTGGTTAGGAACTAGTGCTTTTTTCTGCTTTGATCATGCTCCACACATAGGCTTTCTTTTTTATATCTTTGAGCTGAAGGCAGGTGGGAAAATGATCATAGAATCATGGAGAAGTTTGGGTTAGAAGGGACCTTTAAAGGTCATCTAGTCCGTCTCCCCCCTGCAGTGAGCAGGGACATCTTCAACTAGATCAGCGTGCTCAGAGCCCCATCCAACCTGACCTTGAATTTTTCCAGGAATGGGGCATCTACCACCTCTCTGGGCAACCTGGGCCAGTGTTCTACTGCCCTCATTGTAAAAAGTTTCTTCCTTATACGTAGTCTGGATCTACTCTTTTTTTAGTTTAAAACCATTACCCCTTGTTCTATCACAACAGACCCTGCTAAGAAGTTTGTCCCCTTCTTTCTTATAAGCCCCCTTTAAGTACTGGAAGGCTGCAATAAGGTCTCCATGGAGCCTTCTCTTCTCCAGGCTGAACAACCCCAACTCTCTCAGCCTTTCTTCATAGCAGAGGCATTCCATGCTTCCAACCATTTTTGTGGCCCTCCTCTGGACCTGCTCCAACAGTTTCATGTCTTTCCTGTGCTGAGGACCCCAGAGCTGGATGCAGTACTCCAGTTGGGGTCTCACAAGAGCAGAGTAGAGGGGCAGAATCACCTTCCTTGACCTGCTGGCCACGCTGCTTTTGATGTAGCCCAGGATACAGCTGGCCTTCTGGGCTGCAAGTGCACATTGTCAGCTCATGTCCAGCTTTTCATCCACCAGTACTCCCAAGTCAGCAGGGCTGCTCTCAGTCCCTTCATCCCCCAGCCTGTACTGATACTGGGGGTTGCCCCAACCCAGGTGCAGGACCTTGCACTTGGCCTTGTTGAACCTCATGAGTTTCACATGGGCCCACTCCTCAAACTTTCCAGGTCCCTCTGGATGGCATCCCATCCCTCAGGTATGTCAACTGCACCACTCAGCTTGGTGTCACCTGCAAACTTGCTGAGGGTGCACTCAACCCCACTGTCTATGTCACTGATGAAGATATTAAGCAGTACTGACCCCAATAGGGACCCCTGAGGGACACCACTTGTCACCGATCTCCATCTTGACATTAGCAGTTGACCACTACTCTCTGGACATGACCATCCAACCAATTCCTCATCCACCAAACAGTCCACCCATCAAACCCATTTCTCTCCAATTTAGAGAGAAGGATGTTATGGGGGACCACGTCAAAGGCCTTACAAAAGTACGGATAGGCAACATCCATAGCTTTTCCCTTGTCCACTGATGCAGTCACTCCATCATAGAAGGCCATTAGGTTGGTCAGACAGGACTTGCCCTTGGTGAAGCCATGCTGGCTGTCTCGAATCACCTCCCTGTCCTCCAAGTGCCTTAGCATAGCTTCTAGGGGGATCCGTTCCATGATCTTTCCAGGCACAGAGGTGAGGCCAACAGGTTGATCCTTCCCAGGGTCCTCCTTTCTACCCTTTTTAAAAATGGGTGCAAAGTTTCCCTTTTTCCAGTCCCCAGGGACTTCACCTGACTGCCATGACTTTTTGAAATACCATGGAGAGTGGCTTGGCAACTACATCAGCCAATTCCCTCAGGACTCTGGGATGCGCCTCATTGGGTCCCATAGACCTATGTATGTTCAGGTTCCTCAGATGATCATGAACCCGATCTTCTCTCACAGTTGGAGGGGCTTTGCTCCCCCAGTCCCTGTCTTGCAATCCATCCACTTGAGAGGTGTGGGAAGAGAGGTTGCCAGTGAAGACTGAGGCAAAGAAGTTGTTGAGTACCTCAGCCTTCTCCTCATCCGTTTCTACCAGTTTGCGAGTCTTACTCATCTGGGGGGCATGCTTTCTTTGACCTTCCTTTTCTGGCTGACATACTGTAGAAGCCCTTCTTATTATTCTTTGCATCCCTTGCCAAGTTCAGCGCCAGCTGTGCCTTGGCCTTCCTGATCCCATCCCTACACAACTGTGCATTGTCCCTATACTCTTCCCAGGATACCTGTCCCTATTTCCACTGCCTGTGCATTTCCTTCTTGCCCTTTATTTTGGTCAGCAGGTTTTGACTCATCCATGTCCGTCTCCTGCCTTCTTTTCCTGGTTTCTTACACCTGGTGATAGAGAACTCTTGCACTCTATGGAAAGCATCCTTAAAGATCTGCCAGTTCTGTTCTGTTCCCTTGTCCCTGAGGGCAGTTTCCCAGGGGGTCCTATTGACTAACTCCTTGAAGAGCTGCAAGTTTGCTTTCCTAAAATTCAGGGTCCTGACTACTCTTTCCTGACCCGTATCCCTCAGGACTGTGAACTCCACCAGTGCATGATCACTGCAGCCCAGGCTGCCTCCAGTTTTGACATTCTGATTAGCTCACTGGCGTTGGTGACCAACATGATCCTTCAGACTTGAATGATATATTATGTTCTTCAATATTTTATATAAGCCTTTATAAACTTTAAAATGACTAAGCAACTTAAGCAATAATGTATGATTGTTCAAAAGGGCTTTATGGTTTGGTTTTTTTTTTTTTAATTTGTACATGATTTTTTAACAACATGGTGTTGGGGTTTTTTTCCAGGATTTATTTGTCTTCTAAGCAAAACTGTGCAAAGCTTTTTTATGGTAACTCAAGAGTTTACGGTGAGAATTGTTATCAGAAGCATCCCTGGATCTGTGAGAAGGCAGCAGTCCAGCTGATCTAAAACGATTATCAGCAAAAAAAGAACTGGAAGAGTATGAAGAAGATTTTGATGTTCAGAGTTTTCCAAGAAGGGGTGTAAAATAATTTTTAATATGCATTCAGAGCAAAGTCCGTCTTTCTTCCTAGTATATTCACACAAAAATGGAAAAGAGACAGAAAACCTTTGCAGATAAAAAGAACCAGCAGTAACAAATATCTACAAATCAAAGATGAGATATAAATTTCATTGTTCTACTTCAGAAACCACTTACTTAGCGATGCTGACATTCCTAAGCATTACTTACAGCCAAAGAAAGCAGAAGTCTAAAGACCTGTGGGGCCACTTCTTGTTACTCTGATTGGAATTCCATGTATATCTGTTTCTACCAAGGCTCTCTCTTTAGTCCATTTTACCTTACTCAGATGATGAGTCTTCTTTCACTCCTATTTGTAAAGATATGCTAACCTCTGATAACTATTTCCAGCCCTCTCTTCAGCACACTCACTTTCAGTTATTCTATATTCCTCTAACATTCCAAGGCAAGCTCTCCTCTCCTTTACTACTCAGAGATGTGTGGCTCCCTTGTTCACTGCTTAGCAGTGAAGCATCACTCAGCATCCTCAGCCTCTTCTTGAATGGGTATAGTATATGAATTTTAAATATGTTCAAATTTTACTTCCTGTTGCAAATACAAATTTGTGGATACCGCAGACTACACCAATTTGTCATGGATATGATTTGTTACATGGCTTTGGTTAGTAGTTTAAGATTTATTGATATTTTTTAGATAGATTCTTAACAGCATTTAAGCATCAGCCAATTTAAAACAGGAATTTGATGGAATTTTTTACAATCAACATAGTGACTTAGTTAAAGATTCAAGAATGGCAAGGTTCACTTTATTACTTACATAGAAGAAGTGCACAAAGGAAAATTCAGTTACACTCCAGTTAGAATGATTTACAGAGGGATCGTGGATGCAGGGTTAAGGAGGACCCTCCTGTTGAGTCACGAGGTTCAGAATAGACCCCCTTGCTTTCTAAACTCCTTTCAGAGAGAAGTCTAGGTCTGGCTAGGTCCCATCTTAGTCTCAGACTTGGTCAACAGTTTATGTGAATAGGGATAATATATAGGTATGTATAGTCAAATTGCACATACACACACACACCAAGGTTAACCGGTGATTAAAATGTCTCTTTGCATGAGTTTCATGAATTGCTTACTTTTATGTGCTGACATTCCTCAATGCACAGCTGGTGAATCTCATGAAGTCAGGCCTTTGAGTCTTCACGGAATTGTCAGCGCATGATCCTTCAGTCCTTATGAAATCTACCCTGAGAGGCGTCCCCAGCCCAGGGGGAGATACTGTGTCACACCGCCTGCTGTGGTCCGGGAGAGCTCAAAAGTTCTCCCTCTTGGATCGCTATTTATAGGATCTCGAGATGATTGGCTTTGGTCAATATTTTACATTCTGGCCACATTCTGGTACACAATTCAGGGACCAGATAGTCCTGGTGTGGACAGAGATTGCCTGACACCTAAGTCGTTATGACCAACGTAACAGCACAATAGGGCTTATGCTGGGATCCCAGAATGGCCCAGGGGGCTGCATCTCCACACTTCCAGATAATAATGCTTTTCCTTTACATGCAATCATATGATCTTCCAAGAATGCCCAGAAGTCAGTGTTAAATGAGTTTTAATAAGCAGTGTGTTATTACCATAATCACTCTTGCAGTTATGCAGGGAGAATCGTAATAATGATTGGATTTTTCCAAGGGCCATCCATCTGAAGGCCATTAGTCTTCAGCCAATATAAAATATGTCCATCCCTTTACCTAATGCATCTCATAATATGAAAGGATGGATATGTGGCATGAATGGCTGCACTGATATCTGGAATGATGTGACAGTATTCAGAAAACTATTAATTGCTGAATGGGGAACTGAATTTTCCAATGTATTGGAAACCACATATTTTTGGTATTATATATTAATTGGTTTTTGGAATGGATGATTTTCTAAATCTAGGTAACTGTACCTGGTGTATCTTTTTCAGGATCCTGAGGGGAGGGAGGTGAGTAAAAAGCAAGCTCACAACCCTGTACTTCAGGAGAACAGACTTTGGCTTCCTCAAATTTCTGCTTAGAAGCGGATACTCAGGCATAAAACCCTTGGAGGTGCCCAAGAAAAGTTGGTTAATATTCAAGGATTACCTCCTCCAAGCTCAAGAGCAGCCTGTCCCAATAAGTAGGAAGCCAGGCAGGAATGCCAGGAGGCCTATGTGGATGAACAAGTTGACCTTGGCAAAACCCAAACACAAACAGGAAGCATACAGAGGGTGGAAGCAGGGACAGGTAACCGGGAAGGAACGCAGAGACACTGTGTGACCATGCAGGGATGAAGTCAGGAAAGCCAAAGCCCAAAAGGAAATTAATCTGGTGAGAGGTGTCAAAGGCAACAATGAGGGCTTCTTCTATACATAGGTGACAAAAGGAAGACTAGGGAAAATGTGGGCCCACTACTGAATAAGACCAAGGACCTGGTGACACAGGAACTGGAAGAGGCTGAGGTACTGAATGCCTTGTTCACCTTGGTCTGTACTAGCAAGACCAGCCTTCAGGATTCCCAGGTCCCAGAGACCAGGGCAAAGTCTGGAGCAAGGAATAAGTATCTATGGTGGAAAAGAATCATGTCAGGGAATACTTAAGCGAGCTAGACAGGTGTGAGTCCATGGGCCCTGATGGGATGCACCCACAAGTGCTGAGGGAGCTGGCAGATGTACTTGCAAGGCAACTCTTGATGCTCTTTGATTGATCATGGCAACTGGGAGATGTGCCCGAGGACTGGAACAAAGCCAATGTCACTCATCTTCAATAAGGGCAGGAAGGAGGACCCAGGGAACTACAGGCCAATCAGCCTCACCTCAAGCCCTAAGAAACTGATGTAGCGACAGGACATTGAGGTGCTGGAGCATGTCCAGAGAAGGGCAACAAAGCTGATGAAGAGTCTGGAGAGCAGGTCTTATGAGGAGAGGTTGAGGGAACTGGGGTTGTTTAGTCTGGAGAAGAGGAGGCTGAAGGGAGACCTTATTGCTCTCTACAACTACCTGAAAGGAGGTGGTAGCGAGGTGGGGGTTGGTCTCTTCTCCCAAGTTACTAGTGATAGGATGAGAGGAAATGGCCTCAAGCTGCGCCAGGGGAGGTTTAGATTGGATATTAGGAAAAATTTCTTCACTGAAAGAGTGGTCAGGCATTGGAACAGGCTGCCCAGAGAGGTGGGGGAGTCACCGTACCTGGAGGTGTTCAAAAAAACATGTAGGCATGGCACTTCAGGGCATGGTTTAGGAGGCATGGTAGTGTTGCATTGACGGTTGGACTTGATGATCCTAGAGGTCTTTTCCAACCTCAATAATTCTATGATTCTAATTCTGGAAACCATTTCCATGCACATAACGGACAAGAAGGTGACTGGGACTAGCCAGCATGGATTAACCGAGGGGAAATCACACTTGACCAACCTGATAAACTTGTATGATGAGACGATTGGCTTGGTAGACAGGGAGAGAGCAGACAATATTGTCTACCTAGACTTCAGTAAGGTTTTCAACACTTTCTCCCACAACATCCTCATAGAAAGCTGTTGACATACAGGCTGGATGAGCAGACAGTGAAGTGGAGTAAAAACTGGCTAAACAGATGGACCCAGAAGGTGGTGATCAGTGGCATGAAATCTACAGCTGGAGGCCAGTCTCTAGCCGTGTATGCCAGAGGTCAACACTGGATCTGACCTAGTTTAACGTCTTCATTAATGATCTGGATGATAGGGTAGAGTTTGCTAATGACATCAAACTGGGAGGGGTGGCTGATACACCGGAGGATTGTGCTGCCATCCAGAGGGACCTCAACAGGCTGGAGAAATGGGGTGACAGGAACCTCATTAAGTTCAATAAGGAGAAGTGCAAAGTCCTGCAACTGGAGAGGAACAACCCCATGCATCAGTACATGCCAACAGTATGCCCTTGTGGCAAAGAAGGCTTATGGTATTGGGCTGCATTAGACAGAGTATTGCCAGCAGGTTGAGAGAGGTGATCCTTCCCCTCTGCTCAGCACTGGTGAGGTCACACCTGGAGTTCTGCGTCCAGTGCTGGGCTCCCCAGTATAAGAGAGACATTGACATACCGGAGAGGGTCCAATGAAGGGCCACAAAGATGAAGGGACTAAAGCGTCTCTCCTATAACGAAAGGCTGAGAGAGCTGGGATGGTTTAGGCTGGAGAAGAGAAGGTTTGGAAGGGAACTTATTAATGTATATAAACACCTGAAGGGAGGTTACAAAGAGGATGGAGCCAGGCTCTTTTCTGTGGTGCCCAGTGACAGGACCAGAGGCAATGGGCACAAACTGCAACAGAGGAGGTTCCCTCTGAACATCAAGAAACACTTTTTTACTGTGAGGTTGATTGAACACTGGCACCGGTTGCCCAGAGAGGTTGTGGAGTCTCCCTCCACGGAGATATTCAATAGTGTTCTCAACATAGTCCTGGACAACCAGTTGTAAATGACCCTGCTTGAGCAGGGGGTTTGGAGCAGATGACCTCCAGAGGTCATAGAATTACAGAATGGTTGGGTTGGAAGGGACCTCTAAAGATCATCTAGTCCAACCACCCTGTCCTGGGCAGGGACATCTTTCTCTAGGTCAGGTTGCTCAAAGCCCCGTCCAACCTGACCTTGAGAGGGCATCCACAACTTCTCTGGGCAACCTGTTCCAGTGTCTCACCACACCCATCATAAAAAATTTCTTTCTTATGTCTAATCTAAATCTGTTTACCTTCTTTCAGTTTAAAAGCATTGCCTCTTGCCCTGTCACTACAAGCCTTGGTAAAAAGTCTCTTTCCGTCTTTCTTATAAGCTCCCTTTATATATTGAAATGCCACTTCCCAGAGCCTTCTCTTCTCCAGGCTGAACAACCCCAACTCTCTCAGCCTTTCTTCAAAGGAGAGCTGTTCCGGCCCCTTCCAACCTCAACCATTCAGTGATTCTGTGCTTTTTCAAGAGCTCAGATTTTAGACACTAGTGAATAAAAATCTTTGTGTGACACCATTGTGGCCGTGTTCAAATAAGTGCTTGCTATTTTTTAGTAGGAACACAGATCACAAAAATCCCCTTGTTATTCTTCCAAGTTTGAAAGTGACTCTGAGACCTTTACTTCATGTTGGAAAATCGAGTTGAGTGGAACTGGAAAAGGTATTTTGATATATTTTTGTGACAATACATTATATCCACTAGACATTTGATGCATATTTCTATATGCATTTTGCATATGAATGCAACTGGAACCTCCACATTCAACAGTGACACATCTTGGTCTATGAATGAGTGTTATTTGTGATACAGTCCTACTTATACAGCAGAAGAAACTGCTCCCTTCCCTTGGGTTGTAATATTATGCTTCAAAATGCAGGTTTTTTAAGTTCATAAGACTTTTGCCATCATAACATGGACAGGTTGATGTTAATTATTTATTTGCTTCTCTCTACAAAATATTGCTTTCCAGCTACACAATTCCTACTAAATATCTGCACAACAATTTGTGCTATGGTAAGGCTTCAACTTAATTTGACATTATAAACAGCAGCAAATATGCCTTCAGCACAGTCATTTGACTGTCCATCACCAGGACATGTCTTACCCACAAAGGTCACCTGAGTGTCTTGTGCATTTGTGTTCTGAGTGCTCCGATTCCATATATCACCTGAGTCTGTCTGGTTTAGGTGCCCACTCTTACAAGCTATATTATTCTGAAGAAAGCCCAAGAAATCTAAAGAATGAGAGAAATAAAATACATGAAACACTGAATAGGCAGGAAATGCTGGCTTTGCTGCTGACGGCTTAATCAGACTTATGTGGTCTTTCTCTGCCAAAGTATATTTCACAACTGTGAATATTTTTGTTCCAAATCAGAACAAAAGGGCAAGCCTTCTACAGAAGGAGTGAGCGTTTATTCCTGCTCAGTTTCCTGATGGGCCTCAGGAATGGTGAGGAGCAGAGATGGCAGGTTAAATTTTCAGGATAGCAGGCATGTGTGTGATTGAAAACCACTGACTCCAAAATAGAAATAGAAATAGGCTTCTCTGGAAGCATTTAGACAAGCTCTGCATTTTAATTTTTAAATGTAAAATCGCAAGTTTCCTTTTGCTATATTTACCGAATGGGAACCTTAATCTAGCAAAAGGAGAAATTGTCACATGACTCTAACCAGAGAACTGGAGGATGAGTAACATTTCCTTTTTCACTTCTTGTTTTACCATATAATACTAGATCTTTTATCCAAGAGGGTTGGGGGAGATGGTGGTGGGAAGAGAATCAAAGATTAGGCAAACCAAAGAGAGGGCAAAAGATTAGACTAAACAAGCTTGAACGCATAGGTTTAAATGCAGGTTCCCAAAATCCTGACTCTGTCATGCAGAATTCCAAGTGCACCGAGAGTGGTTTGTGAGCGGAAGGCTTGTTTTGTGACAACATGGCACGGATACAATGTTTATACTCTGATTTTAATGGACATTGTGTTGAACTGAAAAGACTAATTATAGACTTAAGATTTTTTCATCACTGTGAACAACATAACGTCAAGAATACAGAAGTGGCTGTGCTAATAATACCTTGTGGCAACAACAGACAGCAACAAGTTACTAATCTAGCGGTGGCTATCAAAAAAATGTTCACCCTTTGTCTTCTTCAGTGTGCAACAAAACCTAAAGATTTGCCTACGAGCATTTTATGACTTGAAATTACTCATTTCATTCAATTAAAGGTATGATTGCATGCTGCCTCTTGAACTTTGTCAGTTTTAAATGCTTTCTGCAGCCAAATGACAGTAGACATGACATCGCTTTCAAGACAAATTAACGTTGAATGTGCAGTGATTTCAAAGGACCAGACTTCACAGGTAGCTTTGTAAAATGCAATGATTAGCATGACTTGCAAAGCTAAGTGGAAAGACTGTTTCTTTAACTCATTGCTTACTGAAAATATTTCTTTTACTCAGCAGCATAGAACAGACTTCTGTGAGCCAACTAGTTTAATGGACCCTGGGCAATCTGAGGAAGATTTCTGAAGAGGGTGTTTCAAAGGGAGTTAAGAAGAATTGCGTGAAAAATGCACAGAGTGATTTAGAAGACGGTCTGATGTGTATAGGTGGCTATGGGAAAGGGTAAAGTGCAGAAGACGTGCATGAAATTTCTTAGTTCTGAATTGCTTTAAAGTTTGGAACATTTTAACCCCATATAAGAAAAAATATGACTTCTGTTAAAATAATTATTGTATTGTGACTTAAGTGATCATCTTAGATAAGGCTAAATTTTTCTCTCCAGGTTTAAGCCAAAATACAAGAACTGATTTATGCTACATATCAAGGAAATTCAGGGTTAGGTATTACTCAAACAAACACAGTAATAGGTTGTACACTGCACATCTCAGGGCAATTACTGGATGGCACATGCTCTTCTATTCTGTGCAACTTGACTCATCATGTAGCAGTTATGAGTCACTGAGGCATCAAGATGTGGTATAAAATGAAAAAATCCAGACAGCAATGAGGACCAGCAACTTACCCCTTTTGTTATAAGTTCCTGAGCTTGTGAATATTCAGCAGCCAGGCACAGGGACCACTGCTCATGTGTCGGACAGGGGAACAAGACAGGCTAATGGATTGTCCTCCCAAAAGCAGTACAGAACAGCAGGCTTTAATTAGGCATTTTCCTTCATTCATTTTCTGCAGCATTTTGCCCCCAGCAATAGTCTGTGATACCAGTGCTTTTCACAGGCAACACTTTTCCCTTAGCCAGGCCCCTACAATCAACCATTGATCCCTTCACTGGTCTGCTGACCCCGTGCCCATCAAAGCCATTGCCTCGCATCAGTTTTGCTCATTGCTTCAGCTCTTCACCAGCTTCTCCTCATACCAGCCCCCTCAGGGTGAGC
This sequence comes from Sula dactylatra, assembly GCA_013389905.1. Classification (NCBI taxonomy): domain Eukaryota; kingdom Metazoa; phylum Chordata; class Aves; order Suliformes; family Sulidae; genus Sula; species Sula dactylatra. The sequence continues at coordinate 48,777 of WEKW01019704.1, forward strand.
TCTCCTGCTTCCTCATGGTGATCTTTAAGACCCTCTTGTATTACCAACGGTTATAAGACGGGGCCTCCCACCATGCCCTGCATGTGTTAGAACAGCAGCCCTGTATGGGTTACCCCTCCCATCATTCACGTTGCACCTGCACCCCCTGTAGACCAGTCAGTGCTGGGATCCCAGGTAGTATCTCCACGGCTGCTGAGGCCCTGTGCTTAGACTTACAAAACGCAGCATTTCCAGACTATGAGATAGCTGTGTGGCAAGAACCCTTCTGTTTTTCCTGACTCTCTAAATTACTTCTTCATATACACAATTAAGGTAATTGCCGTATTGCTAAACACTCATATTTAGTGAGAGGTACAGCACACTTGTTGGCTGTTGCTACTGCAGACTTCTGATGAGCAGCTTTATGTCTGAAATGTAATTAGAGGCTTGCCTAAATACCTCCACTTTCTCTGACTTACAGTTCCATTTTCATTGAATGGCTCAAATCAGTACAAATTACACACAGGAACAAAAGTCCTAAAGATAAACTTGGCTGTTCCTGAGAGATTTCAGAGATGTCTATTTTTTCCTAGTGCCACAGAAGAGAGATGCTCGCTCTGATGCAGTCTTCTCTTTGAACAGCCCCCTAAAAAGCAGCGGAGGAGGCTTTGCATCATCAAAGGCCCCGTATTTGATGGCTGTTGACTCTACTGTGGACAGTGACTTACTAAAAAGACACACTACAGAAAAGGTCAGAGGCAGCAATATTTATTCCATTTGTGGAATTCTGCAACAGAATGGAAAACGGATTTGAGAAATCAAAGAACTGGATTAGATGTGACATGGATAATTATCAAGACAGATGTCTTAGAGGAATGCAGCTTCCCCCCCCCGTCATGCAGCAGAACAACCCACTAGCAGCTGGACTGGCATTCCGCACTCCTGGGCATTAAATATTGTTGACTTTCCTCAATAAAGATGTGTTCTGTATTTGCCTTCTGTTTTTTGAGCCCATAGGGCATACAATCCCATTTGAAAGCTTTTCTCTCTAACCAGGAGAACTATAAATATTTTTGTCTTTTAATGCAGGCTCTGATTCTGTTGCACTTTCTAGTTATCAGTAGGTGGGGAGTGAAATTAAATCAAATGTTTGGAAATTTATCGTAAATTGGGAGCTCACATCTGTGAACACCCAATGGATGGATTTTGAAAACATGATGTGTTGCTTTTACAGTCATTGATTCCTCTTTCTGGGAGATAGGTACGAATCTTTAAAATAGAGTTCTGGAATCATATACTTAATTTCATTTAGAAAGGAATTTATGAGAAGTGGATAGAAGTGGTTATACAAGAATGCAAAGACTGAAAGAAGAAAGAGGGAAGGAAGTTGCTGAAGAAAAAGCCCAAGAAGGAGCCTGGCTGATGTGCATTGCCAGAGGGCAAGTTAACCTTAGATTATCCCTGATGTTACATTAACCTGAGCTTAGACTTGTTTTCCCTATTGCAAACCCTGGGGCAGGACTCGCCCCCACAACAGCCTATCCCAGGATGGAGGCCTCTGCAGAGCACTGCACATTAGTGCCTGTCCAAGTAGCTCACTTGCTCGACCACTGCAGGATCTACCACTTTCTCACAAACATAGAATTTGTACTCGCCACACCGTGCAGTGTCTATATTTGCACCCTGAAGACACACACAATCTAGGAAAGAAATTGAGCTGGCTCCTTGGATCTGAAACCTGTGAAAAAATAGCAGAGATATTCATCAACCCATGGAAAAATTCACAGGCTGATACAATAATTCCCAACTGCTACCCATTTGACCCACAATCGTATACAAGCTCTCTGATGGGGCCTTGCCTAGGTTAATGAGTGAGTGAGTGATGGGTAACCTGTCTGCTGGCAAGCAGGTCAGCGGGACAGGCGATTACTGGGTGGCAGTAAAAGGTTGCTGCTTCTGGCTCATTACAAATACTCCTGGACATAGGTCTGCTCCTACCTATGCAGCAACTTACAGATCAGGGGAGAAAGCTGATCCATCCTCCCACAGCCAGGGCCTCTCAGTTCCATTGCGAGACAGCCCAATCCAGAAAGAGTAAGAACTGTAAGACTGTGCTGATCGCATTGCGAAGTCCTGTATGGAAATAAATGTAAAGCCTGTGAATCACATCCCTGCTTCCGTCATAGCAGCCTATGACCTGGAAAAGAAGAGAGGCAAATGAAAGTGAACTGCTCACACATGTGCGTAACAGACTGTTTCGCAAGTGAATCTGCGCGGTGCCTCCTACTTCTGGCAGTCAGAGCTGTTTTGGAGATAAGGAAAATGAACCTGCTGAGAGCTTTCGGTAGCTCTCAGCTGAAAGGACAGTTGAGATAACTGAAGCCTGCATGTTAGCTGGGTAACGGGTATAGGTATTGACATCCTTCCATCCTGGTTGCATAAGTCAGGCAGGAAAAGGCCTTTGCATCATTTGCTGTCATTGTACACAGGAAATTCAAAATACAGGCAATAAAACCACAGAGTTCAAGACACAATCCCATTGCCGTTAAGGGTCTGGGTAGAAATTCCTTCACAGCGAAGAGCTCTTCTGGCTGTGCTTTATCTGCTGCTTCATCTACAACTTAGGAGCCAGAAAAGGGAATGGATCCTCTTCTGCTCACGTGGGAGAAGAGGCCCAGGAGCCGGCCAGGACCACAAGCTTTCTAATTGTGGACAGCAAGAAGCTGAAGGCCAGGCTTCTGATGTTTGCTGAATAGTTTGCTCCAGCGAAACAAGAGAGTTGCCAACCAGTACTAGCTAATCTATATTTGCCCTGAGGTGGGATGAGGATCTACATGTAAATCCCAGCCGGTGTGTCGCAGTTAACTCCCCTGAAGTCAGTAGAGATGCACCAGGGAGGGTGAAGCCACAGCACAGGTAGAGGGGCCCCAAAGGGGCATGGGGGGGTTTTGCCACTTGTTCCAGCACATGCATGCCATAGCATACTGCACCAGTGGAAGGACGGCGTGGCTGTTCAGGCCACAGTAAAATGCAGAGTGTATAATTAGAGTGAGTGAAAAAAACAATCTTTACCAGCTCTTCCTTACTCTCTATCTTAAGAAGTCTGGACTCCAGAGCAGAGCATTGATCCTTGCTTTCTTGCCAAGTTTTCCATTCCTTTGAAAAGTGGTAGCAGTTCTCCCCATACTGTAGCCAGTTCTCAGGACAAGGAATACATCTGTGTCCTTGAAAACAAAAGAGCACTCGATCAGGTTTGTCAGTGACGACAGTCTCTAGTGGCCTAGGGGATCCCTGCAGGATCACCAGAGCAGTGCACAGCCTTTCTATCACAGAGGAGCAACAATTCCTTCTTCATTCTGCAGCTAAATTCATGTCTTCATTGGAGACTTAATAAACCCAGTTGCCAGAAGACCAGAAAAAAAGTTCTAAATAAAAATCAGAAAAACAAATAATACAGAATTTTTTCATCTGACCAGCAAACCTGGAGGGTGCTAGTAAAATGTAAATACAAGAAATTTTGGAAGGATGACCCATGTTCACAGAGACGTGGATCTAGGTGGACGTAAAAGGAAACTCAGACTTTCAGTCATATGGGTACGTCTCTATTCAAGTGGACTTACTTTAACTTCTTGTTAACAACATCAGGGCCAGCTCTTCCCCGCTATACACTTTACAACACAATTTATACTTAAAATTCTCTAGTCGTATTTCATACTTGCTGTGGATTCAGTGTGCAGACATCAGATAGTGATGGCCAGCCAAAGTGAAAGATAATGAGCCCATTGCTCTTAAAGAAATACCTTTCTGACAGCTGCACTTTGACTCTTTCTGCCACATTATGCTGTTAGCTGCCTCCTGGGACCTTGAGTAATACTAAAGCCAGAAAGAACGCAAAATGTTTGATTTTTCTTTCACTCTTGCACCGTTTGGGCAACCCCATTTCTAGTTTGAAACTGAAATAATTGGAAGCAGCTAAAAGACCTGGCAGGCAAAATATTTTGGAGATCTCTGGGAACTGGGTCCCAACTATACAGTAAATCATGTTTGTTGCTCTACAGTTCACAGAACCATTTTATATTGTAACAAACCAGTGCCAGCTGGGAATGCCAGCACTTGATGCTGGATGGCAATAGATAGCTCAGCATGGTGCACTTGACTCTTATAAGTAGCTTCTGGTTTGTGCTAAATTCAAATGCAGACATTTACATAGATAATAACTTTGCCACTCTCTCATGAGATTTTAATTTATTATGATTCTCTTCCCTCTGCTATATGATGATCTAGCATATTCAGCTCACCCATCATTAAAGTTTGCACAAGAAAAAAAAATACCCTCAGCATATAGTCTGTAAATTCTTAAAGCCAATTACTACAATCCCATTTGGTAGAGAGCAGCAGTATTTACACTTCTGCATCCACTACTGCATAACAGAATGAGGCTGTCTTGAGGAGTCAAAGCATTCCAGACAATTAAACCCAGTAGGAATTTTCCATCAACATTTTTTTACTATAATTCACCGAAACTGACTGTGAAAGAAGGAATGGTAGCTTCAATGAATTCACCTATTAGAAACATATTTTTTTTAAAAAAGGCGTCATCATCATGGTATTTTCTGAATTAAAATGTTTGGTTTAGGGTATAAATCAGTTCCATTACAAAAATTCAATAAATGTACTTCAGAAAGACTGATGCTTAAAAAGTGATCAAAATGGAAATGCAGCCTTTTGATTGACTTGGTTAAAATTTGTTTTTAAATGAAATGATTCAGGGCAATTTTAGAGATTTTGAATTTTTCCGTCCAATATGGTTGATTAAAAAAAAATCAATTTGTAGCTACCATAATGTGAAGAAATCACCATCTTCCCACCACTATGTACCTTTGGAGGTGGCAAGTTGCTTTACAGTCTCTGTCAGGTTCAAATTCTGAGCCTGGAGGAGCTCCAGCTGCTGGTTGAGGCTTTCCGTAATTGCCTTTTGCAGGGTGAAGTTCTCATCCCTTTCACATACAAGGTGGCAGACCAGGATGACTTTTATCACAGTGAAATGAGAATGAAATTGTTCCATTACTATTAAAGCTAAAATGCTCAATGCACCTGAATAAACTCACCAAAGACACACATACCTCCCCATGACTGAATATACTTGACCTACATACAGTCTGTGCACACCTACGAGCAAGACATAATACATCCCAGTTGCAAAGACTGGGAGATCTCTTGAGTGGGTAAACTCTTCCAGCAAGGGAGACTCTTCTGCATCATTAATCCCCACGGCTAATCCTTTTCCTTAACTAATTTCCTAGACTTCTATGCGTTCATACCGAACTCTGAGCACCCTTTCTGTGGCCATACTTACACCTGGCAGCCAAGACTCCTGCAGCTGCCACTGAACTTAGGCAGAAGACCAAAAGCGCCACTGTAGCCAGTCGCCAACAGGAAGATGGACTGGTGGAATCTGGGATAAACAAAAAGAAGGAAAGCAGCAAGAACAGGAACGTCTCCTCTTTGTGTCTGCAGCTCCTACATTGCCCAAGACAACATGACTGGTAGTCTGCCCAGTGGATTGCTGAGTTTCATACCAGTACGTTATGAAAATTTTCCCATCGTTGAGCTGTGGCCAGTCCTCCTTAGGAGCTGGGGGCTGGGAAGTGAGCAAGCCATGGAAACTAGCTTAGCCAGGAGCTTTTAAGAGAAAATTAATTGGACAAATAAAGCTGAACAGCACAGAATTTCACATGTGTGGAAAGAACATCAAGGAAGTATTTGTGCTTACAAGATGGCTGAAATTTTAATACGCAGCCAGGTATTGGGGTATTTTTACTCTCGAGTGCCTAATCTGCCAAATCGGGAATGAATTCACCTTTTCAGAAAATAACCTCAGAAACAGCCAACAACAGAAGCCAGACCCCTGTGAAATAATCTGAAATTAGGGCATACAGGTGTGAACAAGCTCACGTACCTGCAGTTGCACAGAAAGAGTTTCACACCTGGAAATGCACACACCCATTCTTGCAGTGTGGGCAAATGTAAACACCTGTGTGAATTTACGCAGTCCCAAAACACAGAGGAAAAGATTGCTTCCACTTTACAACTTTTGTGTTCTTTTACTGGACGCCAGCATGAAATTTCCGTGGGAATCCTAATAATATGTTGAAATCACCAATAGAAATAACTGGCATACCAACCTGTGGTATTTCTGCCTTTTATTCCCTGTGCTCCCTAACCCTTTTACCAAACAGTTGAGAAGAACCCTACTAGATTACTGGGAGTTCAGCTTCAGCCTCCAAGTATAAAACTCAAGGACCCCTCAACAAGTGAGAAGGAGATACTCAGTGGGTAGCCAATAAGGGGAAATCTCCTTCAGAAAGAGCTCTTTAATTTACTAGATTATTATCAAATTTATCAAATTCATCTCCAGACATTTAGTCAGGCTGGAACATAACATCTCTTTGCTTTGCTACTACCTTTCATACAGAGCGATTCTATGCACAGCATAAAGAATATAGATTTGGGATCAGTCACAATCCTCCCTTCCTCTGTGAAGCTATGTAGAAAAAGTTTTATGATTTTTAAGTACTAAAAAGTATTTGTCCATCTATTCCTTCCCTTGAGAGAAAACGTTTTCCCTAGCATTTACCTCGTTCAGTTAGTCAGATTTAAATGAGCAAAGCTGAAAGACTTTTGCAAGGTCCCTTAGGCAGATTACTTCACTAGCTTCCAGGAGCTGACACTTAATGTCTAACTGGAACATGTTTATTTTTACTTAACTGTATCCCACAACCTTAATTCTCTCTCCTCTCAAATCTAAACAGTTTTTCCACATTCGCCAACCTTCCACTTTTTTTAATCTCCTGGTCTTTTTCTGTCCCTCCAATTTCTTAGAAGATTTGAGTCCAAAGGGTTCCCAGAAGCTAAGATGCAATATGCAGGTGACATCCTCCTCCGAGTGTCACATAAAAAACGTCCTCCAAGGTGAGACTTTGCCTTGGAGAGAGCTGCCCCCCAACACCACCACTACCTTTCGCTCTGGCATTCTGGAGCTCCTGGTCCTGGGATTTTTCCAGTGTCATGAACCTCAGGTCTGCGTATGTCACTTCGTCACTTGTCATTTCTGGCAAGGTTAGAGGAGAAGCCAAAAGTTTGGGTGCTCGCACAGGAGAAACAGGGATAAGGTTGTGGCTGGGATCAAACAAACGGTCAGTGTCATTGGGAGCTAACAGTGATTCATGCACAAGTCAGAAGGGTTTTTTTGGCTCATACTACTGGATTTCATGACACAGTGATGGTGGGGGTTGTTTATGTGCAGCACAGTCCTAGAATAGTATGTAACTCTCTTGTGCGTGCAACGATGCAATGGGGCATGGAAATCTCACAGGTCTCAGTTCCCGGAACAGAAGCATAGAGTTAACCAATTTGGGGCTACATCCTTTCTTTAGAAAGAAAAAGAAGAAAGGGGACAGGTGAAGAGGAAATTACATTAATTTTGGATCAAATCTAAACAATTCTTTGAAATTTTTCAGCATTGGGGGGGGGCGGGGTGTGCTTCCTGGCTTTATGATACAGTGCTCAATATTCAGTAAATTCAGCCAGAAGGGCTCCTCGGTCTCTCTCAAGTGGCACAGGAGGAAAAGTGAAACAAGAAATATATTGATCCCCTTTGCTTATTGCTTGCAAGCAAATCGCGCTCGTCCTGGTGGAGCAGCACATAGACTTGTCACAGCCGTCACCCGTTCCTACGACACAAAGCCATGAGTCCAGGTTTGCCAGCTGCCATTCCAACTACGTCTGCAGTGTAAAAGGGAATGAGCCGAAGAAATCTGCTGAACTAATGGGAGTCTGGGTAAAAATTTCATGTACCAGAGTATGATGGTACACTAAATGTACCATCAGAGAGTATGATGCCTCCCGGACTAGCTCTGGCCTGGAAGCAGTCCAGGTGAAGTCACACATGATAGTCCTTGCCTTTTAGCAGAATTGATTAAGAGAGCACAGCCAGCATGCCATTGCACCAGGGCTGCCGCTGCAGCTTGAGTGCCTGCACCATGCTCTCTCAAACTTCAAGCACCAGGAATAAAATGGAGAAACTTCACTGGTCCTATGTTCCCTGGTATTTCTAGGTCTGCTGACGAAATGACAGGAATGAGACCTGAACTTTGAGTTTTATTTCATATGGCTCTACCACACGCAGCCTAAGAACTGCTGGTCTCACCCACGGTTAACTCAGGAATAAGGATGAGCACCAGGTAGCAGAGAATACTACTCGTAGCACTGCATCTCACTGGGGGCTTTCCCAGCCTCTGCCAACCCAGGCTGCTGGAGATCAAAGCTCCCTGGGTAGACGGCAGAAGGCATTCCCAGGCTTTTATCTTACAGCAGAAAAATTGAGCACAGTGACTTAGACTCCAGCATCTGGGCAGACACATATAGACCAATACGTGTTAATGTACAGGAGCGCCTTACCCTGTCTCCTATGGCCTACTGCTTTTGCACCCTATGTCACATTTTCTGTCAAAGGGAAGTAACAACCGTAATGTCCTCAGTGGAAAGAGCATGAAATGTGAGAGGTAAGTGTTCTGTTTCTTTATGCACAGTTTATTCAGCAATGATCTGGATCCCTTTTGGATCATCATCATCCACTGTAAAATACATGAAAGCTTTGATAATGCCTTACTACACCTTCAAAAGTATAAGGAGTCCTTGTGACCCCCTCATGTGTTCCCATATTTTATATCTCTAAATGCCCATGGGGAAGTATTGTGTATGACTAATCAAGTTGGCTCTAACGGAATATTCCTTTGAAGAGTAACAGGGAACCAGCAGCCATTTCTCAACAACTTCTAAGAGCATTCCAAGAGCATTTTTTTCAACTCTTCAAGAAGCTTTACTCCCAGTTAAGACCATGCTACATAGGAAATAAAAGTTAGAACAGGCTTGAGATTCTTCCCTTGATACAACCGGAACAGGGATGCAGAGAGGACAGAAAATACTTCTGTCCATACTACAGTCTGCTTTCTCTGGCATCCAAGGAAGGCTATCTTCAAATCGCGTAGCTTACTATGGAATGGACCCTTAGATTTTAAACAATGGCAAAGAACGGTGGAAAGTCAATGACGGGATATCTTTGTTTCTTTTAGCAGTTCTGTAAGAGTCTGATCACATTTTTAAACCCTTTTGAACGGTGGCAAGGGGGAAATATGACAGAGAAAAGTCACTTAAATCTAACAAAAAACAAATAAAAATAAAATGTGGAGATAATTGAGGCAAAATACCAGGGCAATGTGGAGAAATTTAAACCACTGTTGGATGATAGGCTGGCAGGGCCATAGGTGGATTACTGGAAGCACAGTATTAACAGCAATGCAATAGAAATAGAGAAAGAATGATCAATAAGTTTCAGTAAGAATGACTTATGATACGCTTTTGAAGGGGTCACTGTTTCATGCCACACTGATGCTTTTTCTTTAGAGAAATTTTTTATCACTTTATCTGATACCTCTCCAGTTTGATCCTTCTAGATTTTGAAATTCTCATGAGGCTGAATTTCAGTTGTAAGCTGTACATACAAGAAAAGCTATTTTGCAGCTCTGCTGGGTCTTTTCTTCTAAAACTCCTATAATACACAAAACAATTTATGGAGAAATAGAGAAAAACAATATTGGGTAATTCCCATGTAATTACAAAGCCCATAGCCCATGTTTCTATGTTTCTTATTTGTCCACCAGGACACAGAAACCTTCTTCCAGCAGCAGACTAGTTTAGAAAGACAGACAGACAACAGATAGATAGATGATAGATAGATAGATAGATAGATAGATAGATAGATAGATAGATAGATAGATAGATAGATAGATAGATAAAGAAGTGCATGCTAAGGCATGTTTATACTGCACCACTACTTTTATAATTAGAGAATGGTAAGTGGTTTTTAGCCTACCTTGGGAGAATACATTATGTTCATGAACCCATTGGTTCTGCTCTGCAACTCTAATACGCATTACCAATGCTAATGATTCACCAGTTTAATGTGAATGCTTTGTGATTGCAACATGGGGCAACAAGTTTCTCTAGTTGCTATCCTGCCCTTAACATATATTTATGCACCAGTCCCAGGTGGTTCCTAAACACAAATAGTAACACATTACTGCAGAGCATTTTTTTCTCTCTCAGCTTTTCAAAAGAGAAAGAGAAGGTGAACACAATTATAGGCATGTAATAACATTCTGAATAGCCACGAGCAGTAACAGAAATTTAAAGCAGTTCTACAAGAGAGAGAAAATTAATGGGTCGTTGAATGGAACCTACTAATGTAACCAGCTGCAGGACAAATAGTATCCAGGATAGGAGAATCAACATGTATTCCCTGCGATTCAAAGTATTTGGGGGGACCTGGCTGGCCATGCAGGAAGTTCAGGAGCGGGCCCTGTGACTGAGCAGGCTCTCAGTTGTGGGACTGACGTAGCAGGAGACTACCAGGTAAGAGAGATGGTGGCAGAGCCTTAAAATGGGAGATACAAGAGGTATATATGTGTACATATATGTTGCATTGATATACGTACACATACACATATACATATAACTATATATATAATGCTGTATATAATTATTATATTGCGGATGCTTTCACTTCAGCAGGAACATCTCACTTGTAACATACACTCTGGATGTTGATCATATGGCTAAAGCCAATAGATTGGATCCACAGAGGTAGGACAATGTGAGTGCAGGGACAGAAAAGGTACTGGAGGAGGGAGAGGAATCTGAAATCCATTTAAACAGGTCAATAACACGACCTTCAACCCACTCCCCTCAGGGTAGGGGCGGGGAGAGGAATAATTGGGAATGAACAAACTCAGAGACCCTTTTTTGTACTCACAGAAAGGAAGGGTCAGGTCTACAGAGATCTCATGATGCCCTTCACCGAACTAGTTCCACATCTAAAGCGAGAACTCGTAGCCACTGCTTTTCTCCTGATCTGACTGGAAGGCTTCAGAGATCCCTTCAAAAGAGGGAGAGAAGCAGACCAAGAGAATAACAAAAGGAGACAAGCAGAAACAAACAGGAACTGCCAGTGACAAAGAGGGAAAGCGAGAAAGCAAAAACCTGAAAGGCAGAGAGAAATAAACCCAGAGGAGGACAGAAAGAGGCAGAGCAGGAAGACGACTGAATTCAACACACAACAAGAAACCTGCTCCTTCTCCTGGTCAGTGGACTGGTGAGGATGAACTGAAACAAGAAGACATCAAAGTAGCTTGAAACAGCAAGAGGCCACAGAACCACCCTACGGGCATGCACAGCTCAGCCATGATCTGCTTTGTTTTAGGGTGTTTCTTATGGGTAAGTCAAACCACAGGTTTCTTTTTATGGGGTCTCTGCTAAGTTGTTGTGTTACCTTGAAAAGATGGAGGGGCATTAGCAATTGACAGTCACAAGAGTTTCCCTGATATCAGAAAGAACCGGCGTGTAAAAGGCAGATGCACAGAAGAGAAGAATATTTGCTGCTATTCCAGGGATGGTAACTCAGGGGTCAGGGTACCCAAGGCAAAGGAACGAGATGGGCAGGAGTGCTGGAGGGACAGAGCAGAATTTAAGTCAGTGTGGGTATAACATGAATCAGGACGTTTAAAGGCTCTTAATATTGGAGCATGGAGAAGGTTCTATATCTGTAGCGTGGCATAGCTTGTGGTGGGGAAAGGGAAACTCGTAGAGAGGGTGAAGGTAAGTCATGGTCTGTGCTGGGAACAGCGCTAAGTAGGATTTTAATGACTATGGGAAATTAAGATATAAACAATGCAGTTGGTATCACAATACTTCAAATCTACAGCAGAATATACGATGGAAACAATGGCAGATAGGTAACAGTAAGTCCTTACCGTAGGAGATTCAGACTGGTAATAGTCCAGGTGACAGAGATCAAAGTTGCATATGACAAAGACTTAATTCACTCTAGCTGTGTCTTGTTTGGTTTTCTCCTTCTAGTTCCCCCAAGTGAGAGGTGAGGAAGGCTGCCTCAACACTGAACCGTGAGTATTTGTCGATCTTGCGCTCTTTCAAGAAGACAGTGAAGGACAAAGGCAGTAATGGCCATCAGTGTTATGACACGGTGGCTGACATTTTCCAGAAAAGCTTACTTTAATTGCAACTATTGAAAACTCACGTAAAATTTCCGCTGCTTTGAATGTGAAGTGTATTAATTACTATCTATTCAACATACTGATCATGCGGTACTGTTCCTGCTACCTATTTGGATAACTGTAATGATTAAGAGCTATCTGGTGTCATTTTGATTGACTGAGATTATGAATTTGGAATTGACCTTTCCTTGAAAAACTGGTTTGAAATATACTGCTTTGGTGAATATTAGTCATGGTGATGTCATTTATAAGAATGACAGAAATTAAGACAAAATATGAATGCAGATCCCTAAGGTTTGCAAACAGAATTGGGCAGGCACAAAAACCAGGGAAACAATAAAGACAGAAAGCCAAACAGAAGGGAAACTCAGCTAACGGGGAGACTGATGAGGCCAGACAACTGTCTCCTCTGCAGAGCACGGTGAGTTTCTCATCATCTTAGAAGCTGTAAGCTCCTGTAAGTGAGGAGCGTGAGGGGAGCCGGAAGAGGATACAGTAGGGATCTTCCCATTTATTTGGTATTCTGTGGCTAACTTATTTCTTGTACCCTCTTCTCAGCTGTTCAGGTACAGAGTGGGACCGTTTGTGGTATATCTGGTAAGATGGCATACGTTTACTTTAAATATCTGCATCTCTGGACAATTTCAGTAGCAAAGAGAGGGGTTAAATCTGACCTGCTCAAGTGCAATGCCACCCCCGCTTTGCCTTGGCACCCTCTAATGCTCTACAGTAGCCATGCAACGCCTTAGTTATTGCATCAGCTTGGATAAACGTTGACTTGCCAATACAGGCCTCCTTTTTTATTCCATGTATTAATTTAGTTGGGTGCACAATATTAATAAAGCGTTCATGGCACAATATGCCTTTTTAAAGGCCCATTTTTTAAGTAATTTCGGTCTGATTCCTTAGCAATTCTCACCAGGATGAGATTAAAAAGGATGGTAGTCGCTGGACCTCTACAAGGCTGCATTAATACAAGCATAGCCAGCAGACTGAGATACAATTTTTCCTCTCCACTTGTCACTTATGAGGACATACCTGGAATACCTAGTCCAGTTTTTGCCCCCCAGTACAAAAGCCATGGTGACAAACTGGAGCAAGTCCACTGGAGGGCAAATAAAATGGTCAGGGGTCCAGAGGACATGATGTATGAGGAGGGGCTGAAAGGACCAGGTTTGCTCAGCCTGGAGGAGGCTAAGGGGGCAGCCTACTTGCAGTTTTCTGCTACCTAAGGTGGATCTAGAGAGAAGTCAGGGCCAGAGACTCCTCAGAGGTGCCCAGCAGAAGGACCTGAGGTGACTGGCCAAGCTGCATCCAGGGAAATTCTGAGCAGACAAAAGGAAAAAATGCTTCCCCCAGGAGTGGTGCAGCACTGGAATGGGGACACGTGATCTCCATCCCCAGAGACTGTCCAAACTCTCCTGGACAAGCCTCCAAATGACTCTTTCTAGCTTTGAGGTTAGCCCTACTTCGAGCAGGGAGACACCTTAAAAGGTCCTCTTCAAACGGTCTTTCTGTCCTGATTCCGTGTCCTCTGCCTTTCCAGGCTGGTGGTGGCGATTGGTGGGCTCCTGCTCCTGTGTGGCCTGGTTTCTGTCTGTGTGAGGTGCTGTTTTCACTGCCGTCAGACAGGGGAGGAATCAGGTCCTCAGCCCTACGAGGTCACCGTCATTGCTTTTGATCATGACAGCACCCTCCAGAGCACCATTACCTGTGAGTTGGCTTCGACGGAGACCGGGGACCTCGGCACAGCCCACAGTGAGGGCTTGCGCTGTAAAAAGCCCAGATTGCGGCACCCCAAGGCTGGCAGAGGGAAGCTGGTTGCAGGAGGCAGGGAAGGCAGCATCCGCACGTAGTACAAACGAAGGTGCTCACCAGGCTCCACGTAGCTAGATGGTGAACCAGCTGTGAGATGCGTTTGGGTAGAATCAGGGCAGCTACAGGCCTTGGAGGAAGGAGTAATTGTGGGATGCTGCTGATGGGGCTTCACCTCCCCCGCCCTGTTTAGGAAAGGATGAAGGGGCAGGAAAAGGGAAACGTTCAGGCTGCGGGGAGAGAAAAGCCTGTGTGCTGCAGATGTACTTGTCCTTCGCTAATCACAGCTTTCGTCTCCTCCCTTTCAGCTCTCCATTCCGTGTTTGGGCCTGCTGCCAGGAGGATATTAGCGGTGGCACACTCCCATAATGCTGCGCAGGGAACACCACCCCTCTCGGCATCAGACACTCCTCCAGTCTACGAAGAAGCTCTGCACATGAGCAGATTCACAGTCGCCAAGGCAGGACAGAAAGTGCCAGACCTGGATCCAGTGCCAGAGGAAAAACTGCAGGCATCCGCCAAGGGCAAGGATGCCCAGCCAGCCCTCCCAGGACACTAGTGCCTGTTTTTACTGAACGGCAAATAATACAGAATAATTATGTGCAGAGACTAATTCTTCTTGGCAGGGTTGGGAATATTAGGTTAACTTCCTTAGTCTAATGAGAAAGGGAAAAAAAGAGACTAACATTCCAAATATTTTCAGATCCAATATATTTTGATGGCTCCTTTTGACACCTCCTTCAGACATTTGGCCATTGGCATTCTCCATGTCCATTTGTTACATACACACTTCACTAGTATCACAGTTTGCACGAATAAGCAGGCAGCAGGATCAAGGTGCTGAGCCACTTTGCAGGCTAGTGACCTGCAGGGAGATTGCAGATGTTGTCTCATTCTGCTTGCCTCCAGCCTAAGTTTCCCAGGTAAGGCAGAGAGGTTTTCACAACAGGGAAAACAGAGACATGTGAGAAGGTCTTAATACCAAATAATAACACCAAACTTCTAGAAAGTGCCAACCATTTGTAGTAGATTAAAAAAAGAAAAAAAGGACCTGTGTAGGAACACAATCTGCGTGTAAACAAAAGACAGCATACATTGGTAGCATGTGCAGTATAGTCCCCTAAATGCCCTACAGGATCTATAGAATGAACACAATACAGTCTGGATATGATATATAGCAGTTCTGAAACAGTAGTCACAAGTTCTTATATTTGAATTAAAAAAAATATGTGTGCAAAACCAGATCAAACAAGGGGAGGAGCAGGAACACTACCCCTGAAAAAAAGCTCAATCATCTTTTAGTTACATTCGCATTGTATCATTTATTAATTATTTTAATGTTGCTGTCAAAAGCAGATCAAACTAAATAAGAGCATTTAAAACATTTAAGCCATTTCTCAGATGGAAATAATTAGTGAGTGTTTCCTGATCAATACAAATATGTTGAATCATCCAGAGATATTAATCAAACTGTTTGGATGAACATAGGTACGGACCATCTGTAAAATGTTTTCTTGGACTAGGACTCATGAGAAGGTGGCTGTTGAATTACATCAGTATTGCCTCTACCCCAGGTTCAGCAACGGAAAACATGAAAGCAGAAGGACATCAAATATCAAGTGATAAGCAGCCATGAATTAATCACATATATGTTAATGTTTCTGTGAAATCACAGGTCACAGATATCACATCATTCTGAAGTGCCCTTCCTACTGCAGTACCCAAATTCTCACAGTCCCTGATATGCTGATCTTCACAACGTTCCTGTGAATTACCAAAGAGTAGGGTTGTAATGGAGATAAGGAGAACAAGGACCAGGTCCCCAAATATGTTTAGGAACCTAACTGCTGTTGAGATTACAGCCACGGAGATTTTTAGAGAAGGTTGGTAAGATAGCTTCAAGGATAGCATAAAGCAGAACTTGACGTCCAAAACACCTTTGATGATGTCCCGGACCTTGCTTAGTCACAGGAATTTTGTATCCAAGGGAATTTAATGAGGGTCTTGACTTCCTAGGTCACAAACTTGTCCTGAATTGCCGAGTCGTTACCTAATTGTACCACTAACGTGTGATAAACTGGAATGGAATAAATAAATTACATATAAGGCTATGTCTCTTCTGCTATACAGCACACCTGAAATAATAATAACTGTTTGTGGAACATCTACTAGAGTGACCTATTTCATCAGCCACTCTCTGAAGTCCAGTTCAAGCCTGACTCCTCCACCGAACTGCAGAATATTTCCTGGAAGGGTCTTGTTTACTCCACAGTAAAAGCCTGAAGCAGAGCCACGCGGATCCGCTGAACATGCTCCAAGCGCTCTCAAGCCCAGAACCTTGCTGGAAGCCTTAGCAATCGTTTCCAGAGGGAACATACCGTTCCTGGGGCGCCTCCACCCCTTCCCTCCGCCTACGAGCTGTGCATTTAACACGAGATGGCAGCCTGGCTCCGCAGGGCAGCGGTTCTGCCCCGCAAAACGGGCACGCGCGGGTGGTAATAATCTGCAATAATGACGACGCCGTGATTTTTATATAAGACGTGCAATGAAAAGGAAAGTTTTAAAATTGTTCCTTTTCCCCTCCTCTGCAGTAAGTGACCTCAGCTACCCCCTTTCTCAGCTTCAAGGAGAAAAGTTACAGGTCACTTGTACCCAGAGCTGGGTATTACCTGCTGATTTCAGCGTATTTCCCTTGACCAGAACCAGCAATGTCTAACCCTCCTGTCCCTTCCCCTCTGCTCACACCCTTCTTTGCTTGTCTCGCTCTTAGTCGTTAGGTGCTACAGCAGGTACCCCTAAGTCTTTTGCTGGCAAGACATCCAAAATATTTCAACTCCACTTGCTCAGGGATTGTTTCCTACTACCTTGGCTTCAGATGAGCAATTTCAGAGAAAATATTTATAACTTTTGCGAGGGAGCAGCCACTCAGAGCCCCTAAGACATGATAAAACACCAGAATAAAACAAACAGAAAACAGAAGCAGATCTACAGACACTCTGTCTAACCATACAAGGTTGTGTATGAAAGCAGAGACCAGGTGTCAGTGGCTGGAAACGCTTCACTCTCGCCCTCAGATCTGTTGTGATTCAAAGACATTCACTCCTCATAAACAATCCAAAAGTGAGGACAGAGTCAATAAAGATCACATGTGCTTCGTGAAAAAGCAGGACCACACCCCATAAAAATATAGCAGGTTTACTTATTTACAGAAATAAACTGCTACTTGGTCCTGCAATTTGCTGTTATTCAGGTGGGGGGGTTTACTCCATTAACAGTGGTTCCTTCTCACTGTTGAGTCTGGCCTTTGAATATACTTTGTGTGTCATATTATATCAGCCAATAAGCACTTTGAAATCTTTCATGCTTTCAGGCTGAAATTAAGTACAAATATTAAATATTACTAAACATAAAGAACTAATACTTTCATGCAACATTTAAATAAATATTCACGTAGCAACTGCTTCCCCACGCTATATGAACTGCTCACAAATACAGAATAACATACATTCTAAACTAAATAAAAGGTATCACCAAATCATTTTAGGGTTTGTTGAGCTGCTGTGTACAGCCACTGCTGTCAAGTCAGCTGCACTGGAGTACCTGTTTTCTGCAGAGCATTTCAATATCCTGCACAACAAGGGAAAGTACCACTGAAAGCAATGCTCTTCAGTTATGAATAATTATCTGCATCCAAAGACCCCCATGAACTTTAAGATTTTAACCATGTTGTCAAGCTGCCTATGCGTCAGACAAGCCTTAGCATTGATTTGCAGATGGGGAAAATGATGCACAAAGTTCTAAAGATAATTATATCATAACCAAGGCACTGACCCTTGGCTTGGCTTTGGCTCACTTGTTCACTCAACCCTTGATCAAACGCTGAGAAAAGGGTGGGACCCGAGCAAGCACAGGACAAGGGACACTGAAGGAGAATGAGCAACCAGTCTCCCCTGGCTACCTTTAACCTGCACATGGAGTAATCTGGGCTGGAACCACATGAAGGGAACAACAGTACACCGACACCAGGAGCTGCAAAGGAGTTGCCCACGCCACCCTTAGGTTGAGAAAGACTGGTCTTCAGAAACGCCCCGCTGGCCCCACTGTCGTGTTGCTCCTTGGCTTTCACAGGACTGTAAGTAACAACGATAGCCGTCCCCAACAGGCCACTCCATGGGCTGGAACAAAGGGATCTCAGACTTGTGTCATTCAGATCTGGGGTTTTGTCCTTTACTGCTGCTTTTCACCACGCAACGAGGTGTTTTCCTTAATCTCCTCGTATCATCATTTGTATGCATTTAAGCAACCTGAGATGAGGGTGGGCCATGCAGTCAGTTTGGGAGGAATGAGCAGCTTTTTTGTAAAAAATAAGAAGCTGTAGAAAATCGAGCAGTGAGATGGTGGTTCAGCATAGACAATAAAGAGCCATTTCCTAGAGGAAAGGAAAACATCTACACAATTAACCATTGTTGCTGGCAGTGACTAATCCTGTGCCCTCACCCAGGCCCTCACACAGGGCCAATGTGCCCGTAGGGGCTCTGAGGCTGCTGTGGATCCAGTGTCGTGTGAAACTGGTGACCAGTTATAAGTGGTGCAGGAGACACACCAGCAAGGACTGAAGAACTATCCACGTGCCATGGACGGACATTAAACGGAGCAGAATCACAAGTGACTTCTGGTATGCCCCTCTGGTTTAACCACCATTCAAACTGCAAAGTAGAAGTTTTCTGACAAGAGAGGCTTTGATATGCGTAAACCACACTAAAGATTAAAAAAAAAAAGAAAAAAAGTCAGCCTATGGAGGTACAAATGGGATTAGTACCCAAGGGCAGGTACTAAGGAAAGAAATACCCAAGAAAATCCAGAATTATACGTAGCTGAACAGTAGCTCCAGGGGGCTCCCAAGAGACACCCACCTAGATGACATCTCTAAGAAACACAGGGCAAATAATGGATATTTTTAATCCTTAATTCACAGAGTTTTAGCCAGCTGTGTAGATATGCCTAAGCTAGCTTCACCTCACAGTAGTGCACTGCAGAGCTCCTATCGGTGCCCCTGGAGCACTGTGTGGTACAGCACAGGCTGCAAACCCTGCCCCCAGATTCCATGTAAATATTTTTATCTCCTGCTTCTATGACTACAGCACTGGCAACACTTGGGGAATCCCTTTTAAAGTGAACCTCTGCCTACATGAGCTCAGAGACAGCAATACACTACGAGTATATTATTTTGCCACTCTGTGGACCACTATGTGCTGGCAGTCCAAGGTAGGAAAGCTGACCAACCCCATTTCCAGTTCCTCCCTCTAGCACATGGACCCAGAATGTGGGGTTTGTCACATGCCCATGGGCTGACATTTTAATAAGAACTCTAAGTCAGATGATTAGCTGTTTGTCACTGCTTCTGCATGTATCATCTTCCTGCCTGCTGTTGTGCCAGTGACTTTATTGTTGTTACTGGACTGGAGGAGAGGGCTGGGAATTCAGTGCCTGATGGGGAGGAAGCAGGGAAGTGGGAGGAGCGAGGCTTGTGGCCGCACATCCAGGGCTGCATCGTCAAGATGGGAAGAGTTCAGTAAGATTTGTGGTCCTCACGTGGGATTTGTTGGAGGAGGAGAAGTCACCCAGCAATGCTCTCACAGGCCATGTCTTTGCAGCAGACCAGGGAAGAACCCTGAAACTCCTCTCTGATTTGTCAACAGAAATTCAAACAAGATGCTAGCTCAGCTTGTGTATAGTCCTGGAGGTGGAAACAGCGACTTTCAGAACAGGAGTTTGACATCAGTCTGTTAAAATTGCCAAAATGGGTTGGTGGCCTGGGTGAAACAGGCTAGAAAATTCTCTCTTTTGTCCTTGAGGAAGAGGCATCTACATCACTACAGACTTTCAATACGCTTGAGCAACTGCTATGCCACAGGCAGTTAGGAAGCAAGGAGGCCAAACACAGGTATTATAGAAGGGTGCAATACCATGACACCAGAATTTCCCCCAGGTGCAAACCCTGGGGTTCCTTCAGCCTAGGCTAGTCGCTATGGCACTGCACAGAAATAATGCCTTCCTTCTGACTCACCCTGAGATCCTCACCCTGAGATCCTCTGACACTACCTGCAACCATGGGGGAATGTTCACGTGTCCTAGGACAGACAGAAACAGGTTGATGATGCTTCCCAATATGAACCTTATGCACGTGAACTAATGAAGGCTGAGACACACCGGTCTATGCCATTCCCACTGGGGGCTGCTCTATCCTTAAGGGATTCGGGCATGCACCTCTTGGAGCTGACCATTGAGCTGTGAAGGAGGACACACTACGCTATACTGCCGGAGTTCTTGGGGAGCACACTTTGGCCATCCAAAAGTAGTTGTCTTGATTCAGGTGAGGAAAATCCCACCCCAGCATGGCAATTTATTGCCATTGACAACAAAGGCAGTTTAAAGTGACAGGCTCAGCTGTACGTGACCACATTATAAGCGTAGGTGAGAATTCTATCCCATGCCCGTTTACACTCCTGTGCCAGGCAAGATTTTCTGGGAGCTGCCACCATCTGAGCATATCTGCAACTAAGTAAATGTATTTCCTCCATAATTTTCCTACTTATGTTCAAGATGGGAGATCACAGTGCACCAGGGCTTGGAGAGGGAGCATTACCAAAAAGCCTCTGAGTTCACGCCGTGTGCTATTGAGTGCAAAGGTGAATGGTGGTCAGTATATGAATCGGCTCTCTGTGAGGCAGACAACAGAAGCTAACACCCTGGATCTGCTGTGGGGATTTGTAATAGGCCCTCCCTACCCCTGGTGCCAGCACGAGGCCCGCTCTGCAGGCAACTGAAGCGTGCATATGAGTTTATAGGGATAAAGCCACCAGTACTATGAGTTTGTTGGGGCAGCCTAAAGGATTTATAAGAGTACTTCCAGAAAAAGACCAGGGCTTTATGTTCCCCTGATCCTGGTTTTATCATTAAAGAGCATCCAGCTTGCTCTTCAATTTCTTCAGGATTCAAGCTGACTCCTCGCTGTAGTCTGGATGTTTTCCATTCTAGCCACAGTGTAGAAGCAGAGTGCCAGCAAAACAGCAACGATGTCTTTTCCTACCCGTGCTCCTTCTGAGTCAACGCACTGGCACAGGGTTGAATCAGATATAGGAAGCCTGGGACCTCTCACCTCTGCGACTGGTGTGGCCTTGGAGAGTCACCTTATACATCCAAGGCAGTCTGCTGTCCCACTCAGCCTCTACCAGTATACCTAAAACTACTACACAAATAAAAGATTATCCTTGGGAAAGTTCTGCTTCTCTGGACGAGGTACGCAAAGAAAGAATTATTTGATAACGCTCCCGTTCGTTGTCCCCAGGGCAGCAGCAATTAATTTTTGTGCTGATTTGAGCATGCTGATCCATTCTCTTTTGCTGGTCAGTAAATAACTGTGAGCCCAACTACTCCTAGCAAAAAACCCAAAGATATTCCAAGTATGCATCAGCTGAGTAACTGGGCTAAAATTGGCTGGCTATTTTGGCTTGTTTGCAGACAGCTCCCTTTAACTGCCTGCCGTCTGTAATGTGCATCTGGTCTGGCACATTACCTGACACACTTTCTGTCCCTTGTTGTTCATCTGAGATGTTATAAACGGGAATAATCCAGATCCAAAGGCGACAGCGACAGTCACGAAAAGCAGCGGGTTTTTGGTCTCGCATCTCACAGCCACTTTAAGAACAGGCCAGGCTCGTCACCCCGTTTCAGAGGAGCAGAGGCGTTCAAGCCTCGCACGGGGGACACCAAGGCCGGGACCCCCTCCGAGCCCCGCTCCCACGCGCGGAGCGCCGCCCCACGCCGGGCGGGAGAGAGGGAGGAGCAACGCGGCCATCCCCGCAGTCCCGAGTGGATTATGTGCCTGCTTATGCTGTATTTATAACCCCTGAGTCACGCTGCGGGGGTTGCGGCGTTGCTCAATCGTGTGTTTATGTTGCTGCCTTTAAAAAAAAAAAAAAACCAACC
>WEKW01019704.1:70750-99162 GCA_013389905.1 Sula dactylatra
CCCCCACGGGCGCGGACCCCCCCAGCCCCGCCCGCCTCCAGCGAGAGCCCCCGCCCCGGCAGCACCGTGACGGAGGAGGGGGGTGTGCCTCCCCGTGACGTCACAGCGCCCAATTTGCCGTCAGCGGCTGGTGCGTTCCCACGGCACGGCTCGGGGGGGCGCTCCGCTGCGCTGCGCTTTTTGGGGGGCGTCCGGGGGTTCGCTGAGTAGCCGGGCGTAGGGCAGGGAGCCGCAGCAGCCCTCGGGAGGGAAGGTGACAGCTCGGCAGCATGAAGTTCCAGTACAAGGAAGACCACCCGTTCGAGTACAGGAAAAAAGAAGGGGAGAAGATCAGGAAGAAATACCCGGACAGAGTCCCTGTGAGTGTGGGGGCGAGGGCGGCGGGCGCTGCCGGCCCGGCTCGCCCGGCGGTCCTTGTCCTCGCTGGCAAAAGAAATGAGATTAAGAAAGATGACTGCGCTCGTGATGTTCTCTTCTCATTCCAGGCTGGTTTTCTCTTTAGCGCAAAGCTGTGTGTTATGTAGGAAGGTCTGCGCTGGTGGGTGGGTGCGGGGGCGCCGGGGTGCAATACACCCTTTTTTCTGGGATCCGCGGTAACTCGGCAGCGGGAATGCTGCTCATCTTTTTCTGGCAGCTTGCGTGCGTGGGGTTGGGGGGTGGGGAAGGAGCTTACCATTCGCTCTGTAAAAATGGAGGAGAACAATGAGCGAGTTAGCCGGGTACTCTTCCTAGAAAACAAGGTCTGCATCCCTGTCATCTGATGCTTTCCCTCGATTTTCATTTTACCTTCTTTTGGTCCGTTTTTCGATATAGCCTTGCTCTGTTCTTTTCCTTTGCATGGGAGAAAAATGATACTTTTTAGTCTTTCTGCCCTTCTGTTTAATCATCCTGTGGAAAAAACGTCACTTGGAAAACAAGGTCATCTTCCAGCTAAACTTTGCTTCCTCATCCTGAGGTCCCTTTGGAGTGCCTGTGGGAAACTTCTAGCTTTATAATTACTAATAATAATTGGGGAAAAAGACATGACAAATCAAATTAATTGTGATTTTTTTTTTTGTTCCTTTTTAATAAATGTTTTGCAAATGTTCTTTCTTTCCATTCCCACTGGAGATGTCTGTCCTAGATTTACTGCCCAGGGGTACTGCATGCAAAATAACTTAGACTCCCCTGTAAATCTGAGGGCAAGGGGGAATGGTTACACCACATGTTTTCCCTGCAGGCTAACACCATTTTTTATCTTGGGAGTGGCCCTCAACTGGATTTGTAAAAGTTTTTGGAACTCGGTATGTGGGTGCATTTGTTCTGGCTGTTTCTGGGACCCCTGGCATAGCACAGCAGGTTGAGCATGCAGCGAGCCAGGGCTGAAGGGTGCGCGGTTCTGTGGTTTATGATGAGGACCGCAGAGGGCTCTGTAGGTCACGAGTGAGACAAGCTGTAAATTGAGGATTAACATGGCTGATTGTACAGTAGATCACGATAGGTGTGTCTGGAAGAGCCGTGTGGGGAGCCCGGGACCAGACCCAGACTGGCAAGAGGTAAAAGAGGTCAAGATAGGGGTGCATCAGCAGACCTTTATGGAGGAAGCCAGGACCAGAATAACAAGATGTGCTGTAGTTAAGGATGAAGGAAAACGATGCATGGTGAGGCCCAGATGTGAATTGTCGGGGATAGCCTGTGTCAGAGCTGCATACGGGGCAAATGAATGCAGCAGACAACTGTACTTCACATCACTTCTGTCTCTGCCCTTCCCGACAGCAGGATCCTTGAAGATGACGTCCGTTTGGCTGCCTACACTGCAGTGCCCTGATACATCCCAGCATTTTGCTGAGATTATACTGTTGGCATGGTCCTACATTACCACGGTCACCACCCAGCAGCAACAGACACACAGATAATCTGTATCTGCCCTTTGGATCTTCTTTGTAGGTTTGTGTGTATGAAGGGTTTAGTGCTTCAGAAGACATACCTGTGTTGTCGGGGACACTGACTACAGCTGGTACTCAGATTAGCAGAGCACCTCCATTCCTTCCCTGCCTCTTTGCAAGAGAGACATCTCTCTTAAGCTCAGTGATGAACTGATTTAAATGTTTCCTAGGGGCTTAGAAGCCCCAACGCTCTCGCCTCTTCCTCATAAGCATGACTTCTTTTCCTGTGTTGTCTCATTACCAAGCTACAAGCCACCCTTTTGAGTCAGGGTGGTCACATCAGTGCTGCTAGCTAGCGGTTCTGCTTGTCAGTAGTTTCTGAAATTGGAGACAAGAACTAAAGGTTTCTTTCCACTGCAGTTTATTGTGTTAGATATTGCCTTGTTGGATGTGCAGGTAAAAAAATGTGCAAAGTGCTCTTGCTGTTCAGCCCGCACCCGTTCAGTGAGATTGTGGAACTGTCCTTCCTTCACAGCACTTAACAACTGCATGTCCTACCACACGCTGCCTGCAAGAGCTCGAATGCCTTGTACTAACTGAGGTGCTTGAAGTTCTTGAAGTAGCAGAGGCGACCACGTTTCTATTTTAAAACCAAATTTAGAATTTTCAGGGGGTTTGGCCGTGTTGGCAGTACCCAAACGGAGCACAGAGAAGAGATGTCCCAGCGAGCAGCTCTATGGTGTGACGTGCTTTGCAGATATTCACTTGGGTCTAGAAGGAGTCGAGCTGAATTAGCATGGCACTTTGTCCAAGCTAAATACACCGAGCTCATCGTCGTAGCTTTTTTTCTCTGGCATAGTGTCTCACTGATGTGATACCACCATTTTGCTTCCAGAGAAGGCTTAGTCCAGCGCAGTCCAGCCTTTTCTGTTACACGTTAGATACAGCTGCTGAGCTAAGGGAGCATGGAGCCCAAAGAAATTAGTCCCACAGTGTCTCACATGGAGTAGTTAAAATTATAAGGTCTAACAGAATTAAAAAGCTGAGGAGGTTTAGAAAATCCAGCTTCTTGTTTAGATGGCCAAAATGGCTTCTGCAGAACAGCAAGCCACATAGATTGAATCATGTAATATATCTCTTAGCAGTTCAAAAATACATATCACAAAATAACCCAAGAAGCTGCCTTCAGTATTTTTCTGCACAAGCCCAGTAGTTCCATGGAAACATACCTCCAACCTTTGGAAAGGTTTCCAAAGCTTTTCATGGAAGGAGATCAGGTCACTTTGGAATACCTCCTGCTTCTGAGGTAAACATTTTGCCTAGCTCTGGTAACAAAAATTTTCCTGTAGCAGAAGATACCTTTGTCTGTTTGACCTTAAAGCTGCTGAGCTTCATATTTTTCTATGTCGTAGTGACATTAGAATATAATGAGAGTATGTTTTGTGCTGAAGGTCTCTGTGGGTGCAGTTGCCCACATGGTAGCCTGTTTTTTAATTATATTTATATGAATAAGGAAATGTCCATAACTATATGAAGTGGGGAAAATAATCTTAAAGGATATGAATTTTAGAGCAGAGGATAACTACTGAAGAACTGGGAATTAAAAAAAAACAACGTTCCCCAATGACCTGTAGTTTCTCTTTAATTCTTTGCTTCGTTCTGGAGGACTTGGTGTTGGTGAATGCAGAAATTAGGATGTGGGACTACTGGGAGTAGGGCTGATTTTGTGCTAGGCAGTTTGGAACTGTAACCTGGAAACAGTTCAACTTGTGATACTTCTTGCGTTCATATATTACCCTCCTGGCAGCTCCTTCATACAAAATTAACCTGCATTGGGACCATCAAGGTGACCTGATTTATTTTTTTTTCGGCTATTATGGTTTATCTTTACGTCTGTCCCAGTCTCCATTTTTTTACTCAGTGTGCTTACTGCTGCAGTCTTGGGCTCCCAGCACAGCTATTGCCAGTGATTTTCAGTCGTCTTCTCACCTATCTGTTGTTTAATGTGGTGTATTTGTTATAGATTAATAAATGTCTAAAGGCCTGGTAGCACTGTCTCTCTCAAAGGCTAATATCTTTTTCCACTGATGCTTTTTGGTCCATTTCATTTTATGATACTCACGGGTTGTTTCTTGCTTTCTCTCTCCAGGTAATTGTGGAAAAAGCACCAAAAGCCAGAGTACCCGACCTAGACAAAAGGAAGTATCTTGTGCCTTCTGACCTCACAGGTAACAAAGCCTACCTCCTTTTTCCCTGATTTTCAGTGAGAAGGTCTCAGAAGTGCTTTTTGCTCTATGATCAGCACCAAGACAATATCCAGACAGGCTCAACATCTTATCATTACTCCAGTTTACCTGGCTGTCCTTGTTATATTTATGTACCTCACAGCCTGGATTGCAACATGCAGAATTCTCTGAGGTCTTCTGAGGTACCCCACTGACTTAGCTAACATGCATGTGTCACAGCTGACTTCCAGCCATGATGAAGATGACTGAATTGTGTATCATAGGCGGTAGCATAACCATCAGTCAATGATGACCTAGCTGCAGAGTTGCCAGAGGCTGTATCCTTGTTGTAGGAAGAGACAAGTTCTTGAAATACTCCCCATCATTTTCCACCCCTGCAGTTGGAGTCATGGCTACAAAGTTCCTTTTACGAATGGTCATGCCCATTTTGTGTGTAATTACATTTGTTTTCATTTGTGAACAGGAATGAGTAAAGGGAACAGCATTTGTTTTTCTTGCAGTATATAATGGATTGCAGAATACTTTCTTGTGGAACGTAGCTCAAGCAAATAGTAAGGAATTTGTTTTCAGGAATTTGTTTTCAGGAACAGTATGATCATTTACACCAAGGCTAAATTCTCTTAAGGGGTCTTTGATCTACTGGATTTAAAGGTTAAGCTAGTTAGAGGTCTTCCCGCCAATCGCCGCAGTAGAGCATTTCATGCCATAGTAGGTGGAGTGTGGATTTAGAGGGTACACGGCCTGAGGCATGTACCTGAGGAACTGCCAGCTCCGAGTGGATTGTCTCCTAATGTGGTTACAATCATGAAGTTACTGCTTCTTTTCCTGCATTGTTCATTTTTTCCCTACTTTTGACACGCAGCGTGTGACTTCCACCACCAAAAGAAAACAACCATGGTTAGGGTAAAAAAAAAAAAAACAAAAACCAAATCAAAACAAAACCAAAACCCAACCAACCCCAAACCAAAACATTTTTTCTGCATCTAAGGCATTCTTCTCTGTTCCTCTTCAGTTGGCCAATTCTACTTCTTAATCCGAAAGCGGATCCACCTGAGGCCAGAAGATGCCCTGTTCTTCTTTGTCAATAATACCATCCCTCCCACCAGTGCTACCATGGGCCAGCTGTATGAGGTAAGCCTGGCCCATCTCTTTCTCCTTTTGTTGGAGTGTCCAGAAGAATGCATATCCTCACTGAAGGACAACTGAGCACTACTCAGCTGCCAGAGGGTGCAGCTTGGTCACAGATGCCTGAACATGGACCCCCTTGGCCTGGGCTTTATCCCATCATCTGTTTAGGGAAGTTCCATCCTACGGTTATAAAGAGGAACATGGGGAGCCTCATCATTTTAATTGTTTGTTTGCTAGTTGAAAGGATTGTCATATCAGGTAGTTGCCCCAGCAGTGATATGTTGGTCCTATGACTTTAACAAAGTACTGAAATTTCAGAGGAAATACAGTGTCTGGGGTGGAGGGTGGAACATAGGCGCTAGCTTTCCTGTTTGTACAAAAGAGATTTCTTTTTAGCCAGTAAAAGAATACAGTATCACGGGGCAACCAACTATAAATACATTGTCAAAGAACACTTATTCTTTGTTCAGAATTACTTTTTCATAGCTTGCTCTGTATATGTGACGATCTTGTAGGACACTGTGAACATTGCCACCCAGCATTTCTACTGAGCAGTGTTATTTGATCGTCCTTAAAGGTGTATTCTATGTCCATCAGAGGAATGTTCCTCAATTATATATCCATTGCATCACGGCTGGTTTGCAGCCTGGATTGATTTCTCCTTGATTTCTCCTTCTGCCGTGTTAGAGTGTTTTAATAGGAGTGCTTCGCTATGGTGCTGTGAGCCTTATTTGTCCTATCACTTTTTGAGTATATCTGGACAACATGTATGTGGACTGATGAAGATAATGTAAGATAACACATGCAGGGAGTTTTCCAAATCTGGACGTGCAGGAGGAAGGTATGTCTAACTGTCCAGAGCTGAGATCAGGACTCTTTTCCTGGCACTCTGCTGACTTTTTGTGTCAGTGTAATCACTTAACATCTCAGCTTTACTGACCGTATGTAAAACGGGACTAGAAATACAGCCATTTGTCAAGGTGCTCTGAAAAACGACAAATATAACCACATTTACCAAATACTGAAGTATTGAGAGATGATTTTTGACTTGTTAAAGCCTTCCAAGTCTCTCCTCTCGACCTTAAGGCTGCACCAGCACTGGGATTCTGCTGCAAAGCCTGCAACAGTCAGAGCTGTTTCTGTTGCATGTTTGCAGCACGCTCTGGCTATGGCTTTTCAAGTCAATTCACTACGTCCAGAAATGTGACATGCCTGAATTTAGAAGCAGAGCTGTGGCCAGAGAGAGGAAGTTACTATACACTGTCTTTGGTATGAGGCTGTAAAGGGGGAGAAACAGTGAAAGGGAGGTTATGCCCTCTGGTTGTTACAATGATCTCTTGGTTGGGCTTTTTCACATGTAATGAGTTACAGGGCCTTGGTTTGATGCTTTCTCTTTCTCCCCTTGCAGGATAACCACGAGGAGGACTATTTTCTCTATGTGGCCTACAGCGATGAGAGCGTCTATGGCAAGTGAGCACCAGCCCCCCAGGCGTGCAGGCGAGATGGACTGATGGAACGGATTGTGGGGGGGAGGGGGGTGTTGGAGAGGAGGAAGGAGAATGCCTGAGAAGCGGGGAAGAGAACTGGAAGTGAACCACATGCACAATGCCATCACCTTCCATGCATTAATTATAACCATTATTTTTTCAATTGAGGGGAGGGAGGGTAGGGGGACAGTGTATGAAAGGGTGAACTGAAAGGCTAATGAGGGGTTCTGCACTGAGGGATGGGGACACTCCACTGTTCGTAGTTTTTCTCTTGCCACAGCTGGAAGTAGTTAGCCAGTACTGGAGGCTGCTAGACAAGCCAGTGTGGTGGAGCTCTAGGAGAGTGGCTGGGCACGATGGCCATTTTTGTGTAACCCTTTCACTGGATGAAGAAGGCATGCCATGTATTGTACACTGACTTTGTCACGCCTGGCCAATGGCATGGGCTGCACTCCTGTAAGCATTCAGTGAGCTGTGAAATACTTCACTCTGCCCACACAAGGCTGTCCTGTGCTGACAGTCCTCACTCCAGCTGCTACCTGTGAAGCGTTTCAAGAGTATTGTGTTTCCCGTCACTTCCATCAGTATTAGAAGGGCTAACTCTGAGGGCTGGGAACTCCTCGGCTGTGAGACGTGAAGGTTGGGGAAAAGAAGGAAGGATTTTATTTTTTTCCTTTGTTGCTTTAATTGCAAGTGCTGGACAGAAAAATTTGAGACGACCCTTTTGTTCTTTTCAGTGAAGCCAACTGATAAAGCATAGGGCTAGAAAGGACCTCAAGAGAATGACTAGCCCACTCCAGCTCTGAGACAGGACTGAGTACACCAAACATGTCCACCATGGCTGCTCATCTAACTCGTTCATAGTGAACTTCACTGAGGCAGATCCTGGAGGCTGCTGAGATTGTCTGTTCAGTTCCTAGCTAGCCTACAAGTGAGAGAGCTTTTCTTGGTACCTAACTTTAGTCTCCCTTGCTGTGCATTAAGACAACTAATTACTAATGCTCTTGTTATTGGTGAACACAGAAAATTATCTATATCAGTGTCATCCTTGTACCAATCTTCTGCAGAACTGAAGATGGCAGAAGTCCCGTGGGTTTAGCCTTCCCTGCCATGTCTCATTCCTGTACAGCTCTTGCACCACATGCACAAACGGAAGAATTCAGTTGCTCCCACATGTGTTTGGCTGGCTTTTTGTGATTGGACAGCAATGCCACTCTTCGCCATAAGAGAGATGCTTTTAGACTTGAAGGGGAAGGGGAATAGACTCTGTAGATTTTTTTTTTTGTTATTATTTTAAGCCAGTGTTGTTCTTAGAGAGTTGCCAGATAGATGCTGTCGTGTGCAAGCCTTACGCTGCCATGCCAAAGCAGTTTCTTCCCGGTGGCACAAACAGCAGATTTTCCCATAACTGCCATAATTCTGATGAAAGGATGGGGTTTGGGGAGTGAGCTTTCAGGAAAATTCTGGGGTTTTGTCTAAAAATCAGAGAACTGGACCTGAATTACTGTAAACATTCCTACACTTAAGGGAGGGACCAAAGGAGGGAGAAAAAGACAAGAAGGATGAAGAAGACAGGCAGATTCCAAAATGAGTTGAGGGTGTTTGCTCTATTTACGTGAAGTTAGATCCCAGTTCTCTGTATTCCTCAGGAATGAGAAATCAAGATGAGTGCTCCTCTGATTGTGGGAGACAGGAAACCAGGTTTCAGCCTTCTCCGACTGTTGTTCCACAGAGGTATACAAGGCTGAAGAGCAAGCTGGGAGTGTGAAGTGGGACTCACTGGCAGAACTGTGTGAAGGGCAGGGAAGGCAGTGTAGTGGTGTTTTCCCAAAAGCGGGATCGTTCCCCCAGCGTGCGATACGCCAAGATACACACGGAGCGGAGGTACTTTATTCATTTCATATTTGCGCAATGATGGGTGCTAGGTGGTAACTCCACAAAGCTAGCACACAGCACAAAGAAACTACAAGGTATTTATCTTGTTACATGATTAGTAAAAACCCACCTAAATTCATACTCATTGGCTGGTAATTGTCATCTCATCTGCTATTGGTTAGCTATATTTTAATTAGCCTTGCTAGCTACGTAAATTAACAAGCATGCTCCTTAAAGGAATGGGGGGACAAGTCTCTTCAGTCCTGAATTGAGCAGGTGGTCGTGATCTCCCCCTGCCGCCTTTACCTTTCCCTCAGTTACTGCAGATTTGACTGACTTCACACTTCTTTGTTAATCACCCACCTTTTGGCAGGATGTTTCCTTTTATCAGTCTTTCAGTTCTTCTTCAACGATATAGTAGTAAAACAAATGCTTCCTTATCTCTCAGCTCCCTCCTCTAACTGCCAGATTCTGTTGGTTCATTGTTCTTACTTAGTGGAAAATTCCATTTTCTGTGGTATATCAGCGGGGCAGAAGGGTCGCTGCCTGTGTGGTATGGGAAGCAGCAGAAGAATGGGAGAGAACGGAGGGAGCGCAAAGGGTGTAGACAGAGGAATCATAACGAGCAGGCAGAAAATGGGGGAAGAAAGAATTAAATGAGTGGGTTAGTATTGCCCAGTTTTTCATCCTGAACTTCAGGTTTGCTGCTCCATCATGTGCTCATCTGGAATAAATGCGTTTGAATGAGTTGTACCTACTGCCAACTTAGATAACTTCAGCATCTGCCTGCAGTGCTCAGTCCTCTCTTTTTGGCCCACTCTCCTCCAATTATCAGGCTCTTTTCACATCCTTTGGGTGCAAATCCGCATCAGTCTCTTGTTTTAGGAAGCTCTGTATGTTCCAAAGCAGAGAACAGACCCAGGAGGCTTTCTAGGATAAAAGACAAGATGCGAGCAGATGGTGTGCATCTCTCTGCCGCTGTCCCACTTGCTCATGCACATGCTGCCAAGCACGTGGTTGTGTGTTGTCTCAAATGAGCCCATGCTTAGGCACGCTCAGGGGAGAAAGAGTTGGCATCTGGGGTGCTTGGTTTTGTGTTCAGACCTCCCCTCCTCTCCCGCTGCTGGGTTTATAAGTGACATGTGTGGGACTACTCTCAGCCTTTTGTTACATGTAGAGTTTACGGTTTAATTTAGTTATTTTACGGTTCTTTTAACTGGATTGTGGCATTTACTTCTGTTTTTGCGCTAGTCCGGTAGTGTACGAGGTAATGATGGTAATTCTTTTTTGTGTTGGTTAGCTGCAGGTTCTTGTAAAATCAAGTTCACACTACTTGAGCTAAATCAACCAATCAATAAAGATGCATTTGAAAATCGCAGGCTTGGTCCAGAGTGGGTGACTGTAGCATTTCTCCTCCCATGTGTGCTTGTAAATAAAGGGGCAGCTTTGTCAGAACTTCTTGCTGCTGCTACTTTTTCCCAGAAGCCCAGATTCCTCTGTCCTGTCTATCGGGGACGAGTCACATCTCTCCTTTTTTTGGTTATGTTGTCACACACGCACCCGTCTATGTCTTGCTGTGCCACCAACATGAATTTTAATTAGACCTGGATCACCTGAGAAGGTCGTAAGGAGCGTAATGGATGCCCTGAGGCACTCTCTGCCATTTTAAGGCCCTGAACGGTCTCGTAGCCAGCTGTCGGGGCCCCGAGGGCACTGTCCCTGCCAGGCCACCCCAGAGCCACCCCTACCCTGCCCATGGCCCAGGACGCCCGTCACACCTCCCCAGGGCCGTCAGCCCCTGCCCCAGTGACTCCAGCTCCCGCAGCTGTGCCCTGCCCGGCCAAAAGCCACGCCAAGCCAGGCCCGGCCTCAGCCCGTCCCCGTCCCCACAGCCCTGCCATCACTGATCGTGTCCCTAACCTGCCGGCGGGATTCCCGCCGTGACCCACCTCGCCACCGCAATGAGCCTTACGGCTGGCGCTTGTGGCTGGGCCTGGCCACCCCCTCGCGGCACCGCGTCGGGTGCTGCCGGTGGGTCCCATGGTGCCCTGCTGGCTGTGCCCCGCCAGGAGCTGCCAGCCCGCGCTGCCTCGTGGCAGCTCCGGCGGAGCTGGGACTCCCAGCCGTGGGCACGGGCGGTAGGGGAGGCCCCTCGGTGCCTTAGGCCCCTCTAAAGATAGTAAAAGCGGAGACAAGGAAATCTAGGACTCAATGAAAAGTAAGCCTGCAGCGGCGGCAGATCTAGGCCGCTTTTCCTTGCAGATATTTGCACGCTGAGAGGGAAGGAGCCCTGCTGGGAGCTGGCAAGACCAGCGGGCACCATTTGCTCAGCGCCATAACTCCGCACCAGGCACCAGCAGCACATGAGGAGGAAAGGGAAGTGTGATGTCGTCTGGGGATGTGGCGAGGGACGTGCCGCTTCTTCCGCCTCCTCACTCCTTCCTCCTCCTCACCTGCAGGTTTGTGCAGGCGCTGCTGGCCGGAGCAGCGGAAACAAGCTGTGCCGCTGCTGCAGAGAAGCGACCATCAGCTCTCGCCCTGGCGTGCACTGAGTGAGTCGCTTGGAGCGCTGAAGTCAAGCGTTAACAACACCGAAACTCAGGAATAAAACTTGCCAGGCCTAATGGAGCTCCTGTTCCCCACTGCATACAGGGTGGAGCCACAGCATGAGCTTTTGTTGCTGGTGCTGAGGGAGAGGCAGTAATTCATCCTGCACCGTATAAACTCGAGCTTGCCCATAGCAGCAGTTTCTGCATTTAGATCCATAATCGTGACTTAACACAAGTTCCCCCTGTATGTCAGAAGGGTGCTGTGACTCCAACCAGATGGGCAGAGATCAGCTAAAAGCTTACACTATCAGCAGAAGTTATCTGAATTTCAGCTTCTAACAATGCATGTTTTGCTGTCTAGGTTGTGGTATTGTCTGCTGGCTCAAGTAGAAGGCAGCTATGGAGTTGTATCCACATCCAAACAGGCCTCTCCCAGTCCCCCTCTCACCCCTTCCCTAGGAAAATGGTGCATCGGTGATGTTTGTACCTGCCTTGCTGCTTTGTATGTGCGTGTCAGTGCCACCACTGAGAGAAACGGCAGGCAGGCGCATTGCTGAATGTGATTTGCCTGGTCCATATGTGAAACGTTAGCTTGTGCTCAAAGGCTGTCACATTTATTCTGTGGGTTGTGGAGATGGTATTGGAGTCAGGCCTGCGGGAAAACTAGGGGCTCAGCTGGTTAAGAGGTTAAGTAATTAATACTCTGCCTTGATCACTATCATTGCACCTGGGATCCTCTCTCCTGTCATTCTGATGCTTGCTTCCGAAGAAAACATTCTCCTGGGAACAGAGAGTACCTAAGGAAAAAGATGGCCTGGGGCATTAGGGCCTCACATCATCGCCGTGAAGGATATCTGGGCTAACATAAGAGGGCCCAAATTATGCTAAAGACTGATGTTTTCACTTCCATAAAACAGTCATGTCTGAGATGCAAGAAACACTGATTTAAACAGAAATAAGATTACCAGAGGGAGAAAGTCCAGCTTATTCCTGTCCCTCAGTCTCAGATAAACACTCCCCCGGGATGAGCCACAGAGTGTGACTAGAGAGCTCATTGCTGGCAGGGCACTCGCAGGACTGACCCAGGCAGAGCACAGCTGACCACGAACAGCAGCTGTGCCTGCTTGCGCTGCCAGTCTTTAGGAGGATGTTGCAAGTCCCATGGTATTTGTGTTCCTGGAAGCTTGCATGCGTCCCAAAGCACATGCCTGGGAATACATGTGTTACAGGAATTAGTTAATGTTCTCCTGAAAAAGCTGGATCTTGCAGCACCTTTCTGGAAAGTAAGGGTCTGATTCTCCTGGATTTTGCACTTTGGCCAATGTCAGCTGGATATTGTACTGTTGTTTGGAAATTAAAAATTGTTAATAAATGCCATAAAAAGTGATATGTGGAAGCAGCAGAAGAACATAAAGATCCTCATTTTTCAAGTGAGGGCGTTGCTAGAACTGCATTAAGGTTGAATGTGCTGCATTATTAGCTGAAGGAAAAACTGGTCTGATTCTGTGTCCCGCACCCACACTCTGCTCACCCCAGACACACTTGTACACGCACACGCACCTTTTCTGCCACAGCTCACACTGCATGAAACACATGAACATCTTCACATGCTGCACTGGCCACATCAAGAATATTACCGTGTCAAAATCCAGTCTGTGTCTTCAGTTGTACCCCATACCACAGTGAATTTGCATGCATTCCCATGATACACTGTCAAAAACCACGCACTTCCTATACTGAGCCTTGTATCGCAGCAAATATGCAAAACATACCAGCCCAACAGTGTTCACCTGTAGCACATGTAAGCAGAAGGGATGTAATGGAGAGAATGATGTACACTGGATATTTAGAGTATGATTCAACTCCCCACATAGACAGCACATATGAAAAACACTGCAGAAAGGAAGGAAAATGGAAGATGCATGCACACACCAAATATGACACTTTACAGGCCTGAAGTACAGCCACTCCATCAAATATAGCATACCCAGGCAATCAAGAAAGAAACACAGCAAAATACGTGCCTGTGCACACTGGTTTTCACCCAGCCCTTGGGATGATGGACAAACATACATGGTGCGCTAACATGTATTCGGTGAGACTGAAGCCAGCAGCCACGTGGCAAAAATGGCCACTGACAACCACTTCAATCGACAGGGAAACCCCGGATGGAAAAAATGCCCGGGGTAATAATACACAGTCACAGGCTTCAGGTGATTACACAAACGTTTGCAAGGGTAAAAGTAGGAGTGAAAAAAAGAACCTGGAGAGCTCAGAAAAGGTGCTGCAGTCTACACCCACTAAACTGCCTCTTATCTATGGAGTGCAAAGGATGCCAAGAAAGCATGAGGTTGTAGGAAATGTTGGAAGGAAGGAGCCCACTAACTACAACCATACTTCAGAGCTGAAGAAACAGCGGTCCCTCTTTCTTCTGTCCTTTGCAATTGAAGGTGGAAATTAGAGTCTGGAAAAGCAGGACCCTTCTGACTAGGACTGGATTGGACTGGGAGAACGGGAGGGAGGTAAAACTGGAGTATCGGCAATTTGTGGAGTGCAGATGAAGGTAGGAGGCAGACAGAGCAAGGGGTGGGAGGAGAGCAAGAACCAGACTAGTGAAAGGGCTGCAGAATATGAGTGAACCTGGCAGAACTGCATGAGAAGCTGAGCGCTGGAATAACACAGTGGCTCCAAGGCAGGAATGAAAATATATGGACAGGTTAAACTAATGCCAAAGGTATTGCAGAAAAAGCTCCTCCTAGATCAGGTGTGTGGTGGCTCCGACAGGTCCCTGTGCACTCAGACTGCTGTCACTACCAGCAGAACTGCAGCTGCATGGAGGGCTTATTCGCAAAGCTGAGTGTCTGGTGAAGCCGTGGTTATTTACATACCTGTCTCTCTATCTCGTCCTTTTGTGCATAGTCATTACAGCAGCCATCGAGCTCCCTGTGACCATTTTGCTACCTCAGTGCTATCAGTTAACCTATTTGGCAGTGGGGGGACAAGGGTACAGGACTGATTATATGCCTTTGCCTGACATCATAAAGGAAATCTGTGGCAGCACGAGGGAATTAACAGTTATCACAGGGATGATCCTTTTTCTTAAGAGCTATTCTGAGCCCAAGAGCAAAATAAGTGTATTGTTAAAGGAGTGGTATCACCATGCGGATACAAAGGACAATAGAGTCAAATATTTAGGAGAGAACCACTAGAAGTGGGCAAAACAAGCCTTTTAGAAGGAGAGCCAAGAAAGGCAGGAGTCAAGCTGCGATGCGCTATGTAAGAATGTATATAAAAATGACGGAGAAGATGCTAATACAGATTAGCATCTGAAATAAGCATTTTTCCATTTTACTGTGGTCGTTCAGATGTAACATCGGAATATTTCAGGTCTCACTCACAGTTCATTTTTTCCAAGGGGCATACAACAGAAAATGAGCAGTGGCAGGTCTGATCACATTTCATTAGTTTGCATTTTATTACTTCACACTTATATAACAAGTTCTGCATGACAGTCTCAGTCCTTTCAAAAATACTGATCTATTCAGCCTCACAGCGGCCCAGTGGGGCGGCTCTTATTGTCTCCGGCCTGCTGCTGGGGAAATTGAAGTGCGGAGATGTGGACTGGCTTGCCTCAAGGCCACACAATGAATTAGAAGCAGAGTTAGAAAAAAAGCCTTGTCCCCGTGATCTCTAGCCCTCTAATAACAGGATTATACTTATTACACTGTAAAATTTGAAATGTGAATTCTGTATATTCATATTATCTTTCATTAATGAAAGAAACCCCTCATCGTCTTTGGGAACACGACATTGTAACGTTTTGATGTTCTGCCATTGGCAGACTGGAAAAGCTCTGATTTCTTTGCCAGAACCAGCAACAAGAAGGTAGCTCTTACTCTTGACATACTGCCAAAAAAACACTGCTGAATTGTCTTTGAGCAATAGCTCTCTTCAAAGCTCATTGATACATTTATCAGTGCGTTCTTTCTCTGGAACAAAAAACATCGCAGTGCAAGCCTGGAAAAAAATGTGCATTTTCTTCTTGTCATTTGCATTTTGTTGGATTTTCTGGCAACTTAGAAGTATTTCGTATCTGCTCTTCTATTCTATTATGAAGAGTTTTCATAAAATTTGCAGAAGGATTCAAATGATTTGGAAGCCTAAATGTCATTTTGAAAAGAATTCAGGCATTTAGCTCTAGATCTTCAGGGCTGAAGTCCCACTCACTCTTGAAAAATGCTGAAATAAACAGAACACTGTAGCCAGAGATTTTCAGTGATATTTTGTTCTGTAGTATTTTTAAAGACATAGTCACATGACAAAGCAGAAAGAAATCTTTATGTTTTTGAAACTATATAGCTACCTGTAGCTGTGATTGTCTAAATAAAAATCAGGCATAAGAGAGTTTTGGAAATGTTATCCTTTTGGGATAGCATTTCCTAAATGTTATCCTCTTGGGATAGCATTTCCTGACCGGAAAAAGAGCATTTAAAAATCTATACATTTGCTGTGGATATTATGGACATGAGTGTTAGAGTATTTCACTGTTAGAGAAAAACGTCATACACTCCCTCGGCCGCAGAAGATGAGAAAGCACTTATCCAGTGGTAGAGACTGAAGGCCCTATGGCTACCTAATAAAATGGAGAAGTGACATTAGGTTAACATCACTGCAGTGACTGAGATATTTTTGCTTCTTATAAAAGGTTTCAGCTCATTTTGCTTTGATGTCCTATAAGAAAACTGCATTTCCCCGACTCAACCACAGGGTAAATACCTTTTATTAAAACTCTGACTGTTCCAGAAGCCAGAATCGAGTGCATATTTGGACCAACTTCTGAGCTCCAGAAAAATCACAAAGCTGCTAAGGCAGGTTCATATTTCAGCATATTCTTATAGTCTATTTTAGCATATTCGTTTACTGTAATATTATAATATTTTTCCAGAAAGCAGAAAACACATCCAAGTGGTACATCCCAGGTAGCATGAGCGCAATTTGCTGTAGTGCACTGACACTTCTCTTGACTCAGGCATTGCAGGTCGGTTGCTCCCACAGCATGGACATTTCCTTCTCTCTCTGCAGTTGGTGTTGGGCTGTCCAGACTACAAAAAATCTCCTTGAAGGTAGCTCCCTGCAAAGGATTCCTGGTCAGAGCCTGCCTCCCAGAGAGGATCTGAACATGCCACCTGGTCTAGCAGCGTATTCTTGACCAAGACAATAAAGAAACAATCTTAAAAGGAAAGTAGGCTGTGCTGGGCAATTTAGGTAGCCACAAGAAAAGAACACCACTCAGTGACTTAAGATCTAAGATTTATTTACTAAGGGTAATGGCATCAGCAAGTAGCTGGCAATTTCTAGCTATGAAATGCATGTGCACACACACTCTCTGCAGAACACACACACCCCCCAACCAAAAACTCCAGTATGACTGTGAGTGGCACCGTGGGCTCAAGGCAACAACACTGCACTGAGCATAACTGGCAGGGTTTCTGTAACAGGAGGCTGCAGGGCTGCTGCATGCGGGAGGAGTCAGTAAGCTGCCCCATGCCAGGCACAGCTACTTCCAGCTAACTCTGAAATGGGTGTGAACAGCCCATGGCACGCCAAAAACCTCAGCCTGTCAGAGCCAGTCAGACGATCCATGGCAGAGCACGCGGCACCCCTGCTCAAAGAGATTTAAGAAAGAGCAGCACCCACAAAGGGGAGGAGATATGTGAGGAGACACGTGGAAGAAGACATTGCTGGGTACATGGCTGGAGATGCACCCTTGGAAGGAGAAGCTCCATGCCAGAGCAAGGACACACCTGAGGGACTGTGGCTTATGGAGAACCCATATCAGAGCAGGGACTCCCCCAAAGGGACTGCAACCTGTGGGTGACCCACACCGGAGCCGAGGAAAATGAGTAAAACGCATGGACTGGCAGAGGGAAACCATTACATTCCAACGTCAGCCTCCTGCACTGCCCATCACATCCCTGAAGGGATTGGGAGAGACTGAGTGTAATACATGACAAAACCAAGGGAAGCTGGGACCAGGAAGGGGTGGGAGCGGTGTTTGACTGAAGTTGAGCCAGGGGACAGAGGAGGAAAGGTATTTCCCTAAATGTTTTTTGAATTGTTTACTTTTTCTTTTCCTCAATATCCAAACCAGTTAATAAAAGTTTGTGCTAGTTGGCAACAAATCGAATTAAATAAAATTCCCCAAGTCCAGACTGCTTTGGCCATGACAAGTATGCTTACTCCAGTTGGTAGAAGTGTCCAAGACCTGCCTGGCGGCCCAGCTTGTACATGTAGCAGTTCCAGCTCAAGCTTAGCCTTCTGTATGATGCTGTACATCCGGAGATGTGGTTCCTTCCCTCAGCAACAATTGTGTTCACTATTTATTGCTGCCTGAGACAGCCAGTAAGTCACCAATTACCCCATTTTCAGGTCAGCCCAGGCTGCTTTAGCTTTCTCCATACATTAAGCCAATTAATGTTCTTTTCTGTGGTCACTAATATGTTACGAGGATGTAAAGTTGTTACGAGTTTCTTTGTGCTTCTTGTTTCTTTCTGTTGCATACCTGAATCATTTGGAACAGGGCAGGTCTAGTTCAGAGCTTCGGGTGAGCTTTCTCCGTAACAGCTATTTGTGCTTTCCTGATTTTTCCCGGTACATACCAAAATCATCTGAAGTGTTAAGGCCGGCAAAGCAGTTCAGGTCTCATTTTGTCTAAGTGATAGTTTTGGGCACGTTTCACCACATGACCAGCCTAGCCTCCAATTCCAAAAGATCTGAAAGCAATCTACAGAAACTGATACTAAAATGGTCATCCTACTTATGGAAAGGCAGCTGTTCTTTGTACTAGCTACAGGGTAGAAAAAGCAGAGTAACATCAGGTCTCTGAAGCAGGAGGTGGGGGGATTCTGTCTGCTAGAACTGGGTCAACACTTTCATAGACTCATCCACTTTCAGAAATACTGAAGACAATTTACTAGTATTCATAAGCTTAGCCTGAAAATTATTTTCTGTCTCCAGAGAGCATGGGGTTTTTTTGATTGGAAATATGAAAGATGTAAACCATGCACAGTGTGGAAGTTTTAAAAGCAGAAAAATGGAAGTCTAAATTATATAATGAAATAACAGGGGAAAATAATATGTGCTGGCTACAGTTTGGGGATTGTGTGCTTTCTGGGGACTTTTGTACTCCCTCTTAAAAAGTACAGAAAAATAGGCAGGGTGAACTAGTGTAACCCAATGTCAGTGAGACAGAAACCTCCCAGCTGTTCCGGTTTTCCCCTTTCAGACAATTGTTATCATAAGCATTTTCCATTAAAAACTCATGTTTCAGTCAAAGAACTCAAATATCCACTGTTTATGTAAGATATTTATTTGTCTGCCTGATGGGGTGTAGGAGTTGTGAATCCCCAAAGCGTAGAACACAGATCGTGAAGTCATCCAACGGGACAGATTCAGTAATGTTAGTGCAGGACCCAAGACCACAACTTTAAGTAGGATTCACTGCTATGAAGTTTAGAGGCTGTAACCAAAACTTGACTCTCCTGGGATTACAGCATAGAGGAGAAAGAAGGCCTTAGCCTTCCAGCTAGGTAACAATGAGAGTAACTGATAAACTCCTGTGGAGCAAGAAGTAGCAATGAGCCTCTAAAGGGTAGGAAAGAGCATCAAAGGAGACATAAAGGTTTTACACTGGAAGAAAAATATTAGATGCCTGATCCTGCTTTCACTGGCACTACTGAAGAACTCCAGTTTGGTTTCTATGAGAGCAGACTCTGCGTTCAAAAGCAGGGAGAGGATTCCGCCCTAGGCTACATTCATGGCACTGAGGTTGGTAGAGTTGCGCAGAGACAATTGCGTTATTAGTAAATAATGGGCATTATTAGTAAAGATTATTCCATTTACTTTTTGCATAAGGAGATATTAACAGATTTCATAATGATCTCATTTCATTATAATTTGCAAACAAAACTAGAACAACAGAATTAATTAGCAGGTCTGACTCACCTGTGTGCATTATTTGACGATAACTGACAAGGCTCTGGTCAAGGAGTAATAAAAAAAATTAAGAGGGAATTATTTTAGCCTCCTGCAGAACGAGATGAAGGAAAATGAAAAGAAATTAATTAAAGATACCAAAATACAAGTCTGCAGAAATATTATGCTTAATTGGAAGTTTAGTTCAAATAAATTACTTACTGTTAGTTAATTACTG
Source organism: Sula dactylatra (assembly GCA_013389905.1). Lineage (NCBI taxonomy): Eukaryota > Metazoa > Chordata > Aves > Suliformes > Sulidae > Sula > Sula dactylatra. The sequence goes on from WEKW01019704.1 coordinate 90,113, forward strand.
TTGCCAAGCATATTTTAAAGGTTCAGAGTGCTAAAAACTGCCAGGTCTGGCAGGATGGTGCTCATTCACATCTGCTCCTGTAGGAGGTTGATAAGCCAGGGTTATTTTATGCACATGATATTTTCTTCTTCTTTCCAAAATAGCTGGATAAAATAACACCTCCTCTCAGAAGTTCTCAGCTGAAAATCAAGTTGAAAGTTCCACCCAAAACCATGAGTAGTGGAATAAATGGATATTTCACCCTTCCGATACCCAAAATGCTGGCAAAACTGAAGTTCTTTGTTTCCAAGCAGAAAATCTGTTCCTTCTCAGAGTTCAGTGAAAAAACTCCTTTCTTTCTTGGGAGTCGAAATGAACCCAAGAAAGCTCTGTGGTGGTTGTCTGCAGGTCTCTGCTATCAATGCTTCAGCCTGTGGATGGTGCCACCCTCTTTCACTTCCCATTTCAGTCATCATCATATATGTCAGGCTGGAAAATGCTGTTGAGAGGTGTTTAACACTGGATTTTAGACTGGGTAGATCCTACCTGGGGGTAACTGGCTTGAAGAAGTATAAAGCAAGGTTGCTGCTTCTTTGCTTTTGTGCTCTCAGTGGACCCACCTGGGAAATGATGCAAGATTTAGAAAGGAAGCTAGGAACTAGATGGAAAAAAACATGTTCTGATTGAACTGATATGTCATGACAGATCTTATCGGCCAGCAAAGCAGCAGACAGGAGACACTCAGCTGGGTCTGACATACGTCACCACGTCAGGGCATTCACAGCCCACAAAACCTCATCCATTGAAAACCATTGAAAAATATATCAATATATCAGATTATTAACAGTTGACTCTTAACAGCTCCTGAGAGCATTCTCCACCACATTTCCAAGCAACTAGCCCTTCAGTGGACATGTCTGCATAGCATTAACTATCACAGGTGGTCCAAAGAAGTCAGATCACAGTGAAAAAAATCTCTTTTGCCTTTGTGATTAATATTATTAAACAAAATAGACTGCAGATACAAATTCTTAAAAAAGAATAGGGTTATCTAAACTTTGTGGTTTTCTCCAGGGTTTGTTTTTTTTTCCTGGCACTGTGTACACAGCAGGACTGCTTCAAATTGTATCAAACGCCATAAGAAAAGTCCGGCCCCTTTTAGGCGTTTGACACACTGCAGGCAGCATAGAACAGAAAGCTAACAAGGTTTCCACCAAGTCAGTCAATAGCAGAGATTGCCAGATGGCATAATGCTTGAATGGGTATTGTCAAAAAATATCAGGGTTTAGATGTCAGTCTTGCAAAATTACAGATAACAAGGAAGTAGGTGACAGACCAATTTCCCATTTCCAAGATGTCTGTGGCAGCACCATTCTTGTAACAATAGCACCCATGTAACTGCTTCAGAAAAGAGATGAATTAAACTTATGTAAATCCCCTTTTGTGGCCCACCCTCCCCTGGGTTGGGAGCGCCTTTTCCCAATATAGCCCCACCTTTCCCACACCACTACCTTCTTAAAAAGCATTTTGATCTTTATGCTCCCTGAAGCACAGGGACTGAGGGTCATACACTGTTTCTCAGTGCAGCCATGCTTCTTCCCTGTTTCCATCCCTCTGACAACCAGTGGAACAGCTCAGCAATGCACAGTGCCTTTAAGAGAAGGCTGTGCTAAAATATTTATGTCTTAGAATGTGCAAACACTGGTTTTCATTCCGGAGCCCAAATAATCTCCCACCCCTCCAGTGCTGGTGGTATAGTTTATGGATTTAATAGCTGGTTACGGAACAGTCACAAGCGATACAATCTGCAGAAGTAACACAAACCCATTCCTCTCATTCCTCAGACTCCACAGGGAGAACAGGGCACAAGTTTCATGCGCTGAGAAAAGACTCGTGTATTCATGAGGTGCTATCGTACATATTAAACAGAAAAGTGCCCCTCAGAGGCTGAAACAACACCCAGATAAGAAGAATTTACTTGCCAAGAACCTGCCTCGTTCACTTTACATTGTGCTAGGAAGAAATACAGAAAACAACAGTATTTATCAAAAGGCATTTGAAGAACCTGTGCTGTTTTTCTCACATGCTGTGATAGTTTTTGTACCTCAAAGTGAATAGCTATTAAAGAAAACTAAGGAGTAACATCTGCAAAGTGTTAATTAATTGCTTCTGAACTGATTATGCTTTTAAAATAAAATCCTTTTGTATCCATTCAATAAGTATGGTCATGGAAGAGTTCTCCGATTGGAGAGTGACTTGCAGCATACCGCGTAGGGCTGAAACTGCTGTTTATTCTCTACTGTAAGGCACAAAATAATCCTGGAAGGTTGCTGTGATGGCTGCTGAAAATTTTTAAATCCTTCCAAAGCAATCAAGATTATTTTGCAAAGCAGAGGGGCTACAAGCACTGTAGGATTTTTTTCCTCCAGTGTGTTATATCCCTCAGTATTTTTCTTAGTAGCACGATTTTCTCTACCTCACTGATGAGGGGTTTGCCTTAGAAAGCCCTTTGTTCATAAATATGAGCTAGTCCTTATGTAGAGCCAAAGGAATAAAGGTCTTCTGTTCCAAAAGCAGCCTGGTGTCCTATGTCATCCTATTTTATCTGAAATCTGAAATTGGAAGACATCTTTTATTGTTAACTTTTCTAATCTTACTATAAAAGGCACATAAAAAATGGTCCCTCATTTGCTTCTCTGGGTACTCTTAGTTGTCTTGGAGTTTATAGGGATTCAGCATGGAAAGGGCAGATAGGTAAGCCATACCAGGCTCTGCTCCGTCACAGAAGTCTGTACACAACGGACAAAAGGTAAGGCAGATACACTTCATATTCTCCTAAGAGAAAGCCCGTGAGCTGTAGCTGCTGCTGTAGTTTGCACTGTCAGACATGAATACATCCCAGTATTGCTTCACAGCCCTGGAAATGGGGGCTAGTAGACAAAGAGGGTAAGATTTAGCACAAGGAAGAGCTCATGGCTCTGTACTGGGAGCTCAGGACAGCAGAGGGGAGACAAGGGACAGAGACAAGGACAAGGGCCATATCAGTAACACTGTCCTAACTACTCAAAATGCCTTTGTCTGCCCAAGCCTTCAGACAGAACACTCCTCCTTCCTGCTGGAAGACAAAATGCCCAAAGGCGTCCACCTCTCAAAGCAGGCTTTGTAAAAGCACTAAATAACAAACAAGGATAAGATAACCTTGAAAACAAAAGAAACTCAGATTTCATTTGGGNTACCCTGTCAGGCTGGTCCAGTTCTGCAGTTTTTTCAGTGATTCCCTGCATTAAGTAAGCAATAAGCACCCTAAGCCCCCGGGAGGCATCAGGCTGTGCTAGAGGTCTGCACCCAGAGCAGATCACCTTGCTGTGCTCTGGTTTCAGGGCTCCCCCTTGCTGTGTGACCCCTGCCTGCCCCATCCCACCTTCTGGAAGCCGAGCATGTCCAGCCAGCTGCAGGGAAAGTGCCACCTCCCCTCTCCTCAGTGGGGTCCCCTTGACTGAGCATGCAGCAGGGATGGGGTGACTGAGCGAACTTTCTTGTCCTCCCACGTCTGCCATCTGGCTATATGCCTTACCTTCCTCTCTTGTAATCTGTGGCCCTTCAACACAACACAGCAGAGACAACGCATCCTACAGCATCGGTGTATGTAGGTCTGGGACAGAGAAAGACATTGGACAGTTTTCTAGACTCCCTGTCACACAAAGGTAATACAAAACTTGCCTAAGGAGAGCTCCAGGCATCCTGAAAGAAGAAATTCTTTTTCAAATAAATACCCCTTTGACATAGAGAAATCTAGTTATGGTTCCTCTCGTGTTCACTTAACCCTTTAGCAGTGCCTAAGCTCCCAGCCCTACATGATGTGTTGCACCTTCCAACAACCTGTGTCCTCACCTTCCACATAAAGTCAGTGAACACTAGGATTGGTGGTCTTGCATGCCATTCTCACCTCATCGGGTTGCTGCTTTGGATGGTGGGATAGCTACCGGTTAACTGCCCCACATATCATCATCTGTGAGGTGATCATCCCCACATTTCCCCTATGGCACTCTCTGCAGAGGTTTCACCATTTCTCTCCATGCCTGAAACTTTTCTAATTCTTGGAGACACTGATTTCTTTCCAGGGAAAAGGAAATATTAGCAGCTTTCTGAAGTCCTGTGGGGAGCAAACTGCATCTCAGGACTGATTTTTGGTGACTAGATCTCAGGGAAAGGACCAGGAATAGTGAGTCCAGGCCAAAGACCAGATCCTCTGGTTTAACTAATAATTCTCAACCAAAAGCAACCCTCAGTATATAAAATCTGCCTTAGAACTTGTCAGAAAAATCTCATCTCAAACAAACCAGTAAGTCCTGTAAAGGTATCAGCCCTGCAACGTCCTCATTTTGTAACAGACGAAGAATTCTGAACAGACAGAATTACTCATCTCCTTGCGCATCTGCTAAACGCTGACCTGGACCCAGCTCCCTGGCAGAACCACACAGAGCAGCGTACTTCAAAACCTGAAACCAAGTCTACTGCTGCTTTTACCAGCACCAGCACCTGCAGCCTGTCAAGGCCTCCTAGATAGTAAAATTTTCAGGAAAGAGACTCTGGGGGAAATATGGCCTCATTGAGATTAGTGGAAAAGCTGCCTTATAAAAAACACATCCTTATAAAACCAATTTTATAAAATTCTTACAAAGGTCCTATCACAGCCTGGAGGTGTGGAAAAAGAAATATGAATTATATTTATGAGATAATTTATATGGTAATGATACCAATGCTACGCTATACCAGTGTAAGGGCCTTATGATCCTTGAAAGTGCCTAGTAATATCTGAATCCTGGAGAAAATTAGTTGAATATATACCTAAGCAGATTTTGCCAGAATTTCTTGGAAAATTATTTGCTTTCTTATCAGATTATGGATGGGAGCTGATTGCGGAAAAATATCTTCGAATAAATGATGCAGTCCTATATTAACCTTGAATTAAGATTATTGGAAGATGAAGTAGTGTTAAAACAGAGTTTAGGAGAGAAAACCCAGGGGTTTGGTTCCAGGGAGGCACCTCAGCTGCGGTGGTGGCTCAGCTCCTGCGGGAGGCAGCTGAGTACGGGCTTTCGGCCAGGAACCATCCGTCCCCCTCGGGTCGGGCACAGCCTTCCCTTCCCATTGGGTTAAATAGTGGAGAGAGCATCACTGCTCCCAGGGTGTCCAGGGAGAAGACAGCTTTCCAGGGCTGACCTTTCCTCTGCACAGCCTCTGAGGGACTCGCCTGGGAGACGCAAAACGCCGTCCGTTTTCTTGCAAACCTCTCGCAGGATTTGTCGGACCCACGGAAACACCCCACAGTTTGGGCTGCTCGGGTGGTGTCGGTCTGCATTGGTCTCATTGGAATGAAAAACCACCTTTCAAATTGGCATTGCAGCGAAATGAGTAATGTAAAACAAAACTGCAGTTTTACAAAACTGTCTTTTTTATCTCGTTACTTTCTGAGTTAACAAGTTATTTCATTGCAACAGTATTGTAAATATAGGGATTGTGTTCTCTTTACATAGCAACGTCTGATGTTGCTGTATTGATTTTGAATAGCAGAGGGCACCCTTAAGACTTTCAAATCAGTAGAGAAAAGACTTATACGTATGGATTATATACTGTAAATTTTGACAGGATTTTCCGTGGCCTGCTGCTGTGCTGGAGCTACACTTTTATTGTGCTTATGGAATAAGTTTCCCCGAAGTGGCACTCGTCATTCCACTACGCAGCCAGTGGACATAGCAGGAGAAGGTCGATTACACAAATTCCTGCAAGGCAAAGCACTAAATGCTTTGATATCATTCATAAATACTTTCAAAGGTTTAAAAGCCTCACAGAACAATGGTTGAGAGCCTGCTCTGATTTCTAATCCTGGGTTTATTCCTAATAATAAACAAAGTACAGCAGAATGAATAACTGGTGGTTGTTTATAAGTCATTAAAAATTATTTGATCAAAACATCTGTTTTTGCTAATTGAATAGATGATGATCAGGAAGTTGTTGGTTTGGGGTGGGGTTTTTTTCCTGATATGTTCTATAATAAGAACATAGATGAAAGAGTATAATAGCAAAATGACTTTAGAGTGACTGGCAATTCATGCAGTCATCAGTGTTGAGAAGATAGAGCTCTGCCCTAGCAAGCTTTAAAGATATCTTATCTTTAATTGGCATAGACTGTTTGACAAGTTTAACTCTGAAGAGCTTGAAAAAGAGGAACATTTCTCCACCTTATAAGAGGATACCTGGGTATGTCTTGTCAAAAATCCTACTGCAAGCTCATATTTGACTTGTCTGGTCATGCTAGGTTTCATTCTGTGCTGTTCAATACCGAGGATGTCCCTGGTAATATGTATTTGCTGCACCTGAATTTAGTGTATACTCTATGCATTACTTCTGCGCTGAGCATTTACACTATAGCAAATGCTAATTAGTCATTACATATAATTGATATAATTTTTTCATCCTTGAAATAATTGTTCGAAATCTCTTGTTACGGGACACATTTCATGAATCTCTATTAGATCACTGGGTTTCTCACTCCCGTAGATTAGTGACAGGGGTGGTACCTTCTTACAGTTTGTTCAAAACATTTCTAGCCACCCTGGACTCTGTATTGGTTAAAGTGCTCGTATTATAACCATTTCTACTGATGTCATTGCAAGGGCACTCTTGGTTATTTTTGAAAGGTAATGGCAACTGGCATACGTTCCTGAGGACTGGAACAAAGCAAATGTCATTCCTCACAGAAGGGCAAGGAGAATGCGGGCAACTACAGGCCAGTCGGCCTCACATCAGCCCCTGGGAGGCCAATGGAGCAATTTCCAGACACGTGGAAGGACAAGAAGAGGATCAGGAGTAGTCAGCATGGATTCATGAAGGGGAAATCATGCATAACCGACCTCGTAGCCTTCTACAATGAGGTGACTGGTTTGATGGATGAAGGGAGAGCTGGGGACTTTATTTGTCTTGACTTTACTAAGACCTTTGATGCTGTCTCCCATGGAATCTGCATAGAAAAGCTGATGAAGTATAGGGTTAGATAAGTGGACAGTGAGGTGGGTTGAAAACTGGCTGAACAGACAGGCCCAGAGGGTGGTGATCAGAGGCACAAACTCCAGTTGGAGGCCAGCGATTAGTGGCGTAGCCCAGGGGTCTATACTGGAGTACTCAGCTGCATTAAGAAGCATACGGCCAGCAGGTCAAGGGAGGTGATCCCTCCCCCCTGCTCAGCACTAGTCAGGCCATGTATCAAGTACTGTGTCCGGTTCTGGGCTCCCCTGTACAACAAGGTTATGGACTTACTGGAGCAAGTCCAGCTAAGGACCACAAAGGTGATGAAGGGACGCGTCTCTCATAAGAGTAAAAGCTGAGAGAGCTGGGACTGTTCATCCCGGAGAAGAGAAGGCTCAGGGGCATTTTATCAATGTACGTAAATACCTGTTGGGAGGGAATGAAGAAGAGGAAGCCAGACTCTTCCCATTAGTGACCACTGACAGGACAAGAAGCAATGGGCACAAATTAAAAAACTTTAATTACAATCTGAAAAGCAGGAAAAAAAGTGGTCAAACACTGGAACAGGTTGCCCAGAGGGGTTGTGGAGTCTCCATCTCTGGGGATATTCAAAACCAGACAGGACACAGTCGCAGGCAACCTGCTGTACCTGAGCCTGCTTCAGCAGGGGGTGGTGGGTCCCACTCAACCTAAATGATTCTGTGATTCTGTAAATGAAAATCAAATTTCTTACTAAGACATAGCTTGTGATTTGCTGAGGTTCAGATATATCATTTCTTTTCTTGATGCACTGAGGAAACTGTGGAAGTAAGTTTTTGGTTTCCGGTCATTTTCCAGTCATTGGCTTTTAATATGTGACCTGAAATCTCACAGCAGCTTAAATGGCAGGAGGATCAGCTAATGAGTGGGAGAAAAATGTGAAAATAGCAGAAATTTGCAAGTTTTGTTGAATTATATTTAAGTTACTGCTTTCTTCCTATTGACTAATCAAGGATATTCCATTTTTCTAACTAGTGCAAAATGTAATTTGGAACTGATATTAGGAAGTATCAACCCAAATATGACTTTCTAGACATAGTAGGTTGCTTTGAGAGGCTACTTTTACTTGAATACATCTCTGTACTAGCACTTGTTTTATTTACAGCTCTCTTTAATGGTACGATGTTGATTTCCAGATGTTTTGGTGTACATGATGAAGGTGATACAGATGAAAGGTGATCTGTGCAAGCAAAGAGGAAGATTTATTTGCCTGGTGATGCTTTCAGTGGAAATCACCACTACTAATATTAGAAGAACTACCGAGATCCAGACTGCTCACCAGGTCGAAGATATAATCTCAGAATAAACCCATGCGGATTAGGATAGAGTCCCAGGTTAAACCTGTGAACATGTTAACTTTGCACATTGACTACAAATGCCTGACTGCTGAAGGGAGCTGGCAACCCCGTCTGTGAAACACAGAACAGCAATCCAAACAGATGGTAACCCTGTGTGAAAAATGAGACAGGATTTCTTAGGCTACATCCATGTTGGTCAATCAAACAGTTCTGGAACAAATTGGATTTATATTCTTACCTTACGCCTCTGTTGTGTGCCACAATGCTGGTGCCTCTATTCTCCACTCCTATTTGGCTTTCTGAATAGCAAGCAAAAGAAGGTCTATTTCTGCAGATGACAGTGTATCACGGAAGCCACAGCATCCACCAGGCCTTGAGGGAAAAGCTGCAGCTTTCCTTCCATGAGTCAGAAACTTGTCCTACAGTTACTGACAAGAGAAGAAAGTGGCAGGGACATGGACCACTGCCTCTGCCAGCCATGTTACTGCTCTCAGCTCTGTCGCGTTAAGAGTGTGAGTCCGGCCGCGTCCGACACCACAACTGGACCAACGCACACCACAATTTAGCAAGAGTGTGAGTCTAACCGTTCGACGAGCTTCCATGGCCAAAATACTGGTCGCGCTCAAATGAACTACCACGATTAGACCAAGCGCACACGATTTATTTGAGCAACAGATATACAGATTCTTTGGATTGCCGGCGATAGGG
>WEKW01019704.1:103315-114166 GCA_013389905.1 Sula dactylatra
TGAGGGAGCTGGGGGGGTTTGGTCTGGAGAAGAGGAGGCTGAGGGGAGACCTTATTGCTCTCTGCAACTGCCTGAAAGGAGGTTGTGGTGAGGTGGGGGTCGGGCTCTTCTCCCAAGTCACTAGTGATAGGATGAGAGGAAATGGCCTCAAGCTGCACCAGGGGAGGTTTAGATCGGATATCAGGAAAAATTTCCTCACCAAAGGGGTTGTGAAGCACTGGAACAGGCTGCCCAGGGAAGGGTTGAGTCACCATCCCCGGAGGTATTTAAAAGACGTGTAGACGTGGCGCTGGGGGACATGGTTTAGTGGTGGGCTTGGCAGTGCTAGGTTAATGGTTGGAGTCAATGAACTCAAGGGTCTTCTCCAACCTAAATGATTCTATGATTCTGTGACTCTATGAGTCTATGTTTCTAACTATATGGATAGTATCAGTTTCTAGAAACATCACTAATATTTGTCCAATAGATAACTGATGATAATCATTTATGGCTGAAGTGGAAGTTATCCAAGGATGAGTCACTTGTTCTATAGCAAAAGTAAGATTTGTAATAGAAGGGACAGCAGCATGTAAGGGCTGCTTTTCATTCAATTCTTTCAATATTTTCATTCAATTTACAATAATCTACCATCAAACGCCAGGTGTCGTTAGGCTTATGGACAGGCCACATAGGAGAGGTATATAGGGAACAAGTATCCTGAAAAATACCTCGTCATTCTAAATCCTGAATGAGAGCAGTTATGCCTTGTGAGGCTTCAGGGCAAATATGGTATTGTTGTACATGGATTAAGGTACTTTTAGGTAATTTAGCTGTGGCCTGTAATAGAAAAGTAGTAGACCCTCCAGCTGGTATTTCATCCATAAAAATTACAGAAATCTGAGTTTGATGGTTTGGCACCCAAGTGCCTAAAGGAGTCTCAAAAGTCTGAGATTTTAATATATCCATATCTAATATACTCAAGGCTCCTACTGCCACTAGAGGTCTCAGTATTCTTCCATGGAGCAGGGGAAGAGAAACCAATTTCCGGAGTTGCACTCTGGTAGCCTGGCTCCTATGCTAGGACATCCAACACCTAAGTTTTCTTTATTGTTTCTGAAATCTTGGCTTTGGATTAAAGACCAGAACCCAGATGTGGCTGCCCTCACTGTAAGAAAATGTATTAATGTTTTTATGTATATAAAAGCGAAAAAAACCCTGGTGAGTGCTTGGTTTGCGTTTCCTGTCTTGCATGCGGTATGTGCTTCAGGCTGGGCAGAAAACAACAGGGGCATCATGCAGGAGCCTCCCTTGGCATTCAGCAACTTAAATAAACACTGAAGTGTTTATACAGTGAATAAAAATTGTCCTGACCACAATTGTTCTCAGTGTTATGATGCTTACTGCCTTCAAGCCTCAGCCAAAACCTTGCAGAGAAGCTTCTGTGTAACTACACTCAAGTTTTTGATATCTGCATCTTGCATGTTGCATCATGACCTGCAAGTAATTTGCAAGCGTTTTCAAGGCTGCATGCACATGGATGGGATGGAAAACCAGCTGGTAATCAGGAATTTTCAAAACGTGCTCACAACACAGCTGCTGGCTGAAGCCATGTAAATATTGACTTTGATGTGAAGTTCTGTGTCTTCTTTTTCTCTTCTGTTTCCCATTTTAGGATTTTTCCTTTTTCTCATTTTTGTTTTGGTGATGAACTGCAGTAACCACAGGCATCCTCTGCCTACTGTTAACACGAGCATTAAGATTTTGAATACATGTGTCCATGAGAAGACACAAATGAGAATATCGTATATTCTTGCCTGACCGCAAAATGTACCTGTGATAGCATGCCACAAAATTCCAAGTCTTAAGTGAAGTAAAGCAACCCTCTCACTATTTCATCCCTTACATTTTCCTAGACCTGCTCTCCGGAGAAGAAAAAAGAAGATATAATTGAAGGTCAGAGATGGGCAACTGGTGCTGCAAGAATACTACAGCCCTGGTAAGCGTACTTGGGGACGTGCACCACAAGTACATTGCAGGTAGGATATAATGGCAGGACTATCAGCCACGCGTCTGGCTGCTGTCAGGTCCAAGACGAGCGCTGAGCAATCAGCAATCCCACTTCAAACAAAAACAAAGCAACGGATGCCCACAGGCCACAAGCAGACCATCTGGAGCATCTCAGCATGCGTGCTCACACTGTGCCAACCCGAATGACAAACCAGGACAGGAAGCAACCATCAGGCATCATGGCCCTCTTCTTTTCACAAATGGTGCTTCATTTCAGGTCCCAGCTTCAGCCAAAATGATGCCAAGCATGGCTGAAAAGACAAATTCGGTGCTGTTACCTTATCCATAACCACAATCCAGAGCTGCTTCCAGTGGGCTTGTAAGGCAGCAACCCTCCCTGGCACCATCACCAGGAACCCCAGTTACAGGACAGGATCTCAGCGCAGGCAAGGGCTTTGGCCAATGTGAGGTAACTTGGCAGTTTTACCTCTGGAGTGGAAAGCAGGCTCTGTTCCAGGCAACAAGATAACCTACATGGGAATTACAGTGGGGTGCGTGGTAAAAAATAAACTATCAGCTAGGGGATTGTTTTTCTAATTTAATTTCTTCTTAGTTCATAGAAGAGAGCTCTTTCAAACACTTCCATCCTTACCTTTGCCATGTAAAGCAGCGCACTGAGTAATCACATGGCTGTAGCCACATAACTCTGGATGTGCCCTGAGTCAGAAGAAACATACAGCTCCTCTCGCTGAAGAGGTAATTATGTTTGCATTTAGCAGCTCCTGCAAACAAAAGTTGGTTTAATTAATATGAAACACACTAGCATGTCTTCCTACCCTGAATACTCCTGGAGGAGTTACTCATATCATAGCAAATGTTGCCCTGAAAACAAAATATCCTAACACATACCAGCAGAAACAGATGAAGAAGCCAGCTAAGAAACAAAAGAAAGTGTTTTCCATATAATGTCCTGGTTTAAGGTTAACATGAAGAATAGTTCAAATGCAGGTACTGTTCTACAATCTCAAACCAGACAACCGTGTTCAAAATCACTGATTTTTTAACAAATTCATCAGAGTCTTAGCTTGACTATCTCAACGTTCCTCTACTGCACTGGCGGGGTCTTCCAGATCCTGTTCTGACATATCGGATTCTCCCTGGGCACTGCACTGAAGGGCTCCAGATGCCATTCCAGGAGGGAATGTATCTCAAAGAGCAAACATGCATTGTGCTATTAATGAAGAAACGGAAAGAATGCGTCTGCAGTGACTGGCAGGAAGCAGGAAGAAAGGCGAGTGTGGGTCTCATGACAGGGTTTAGTCTTCTGCTATGATCTTAACACCACCCAGCATGTGAACAACAAGCTTCCTGATAAGCAGATCCAGCACCTTTGGAAGGTACTGGATGTAGGAAGGGACATCCTATAGCAGCAAGAAGGCATGCTCTTTCTCTCCATGAACATCTCCTCAACTTTTTTAATCCTACCGGTGCCCTTCAATTCCTCTTTAACAGTTCTTTTGCTCTTAAACCCTGGATGCTGACATCTTTCCTTCTACCAAAAACTTCTCCAAGAAGAAAAACTTCAAATTTAGAGTCTGCACAGAAGTAATTCCTTGACTCATGTGCACCAATTTAAATTCTAATCTAAACAGGATTATAAATATTTCATAACATGCCTTGTTGGTAGTGTTGCGGCTCGAGCCCAGCACTATTAAACACTGCTTCCTCACACCATTCTGCTATAAGTTTCCCAAAATCAGAAGTAGTTACTATAAGAGAAAGAGAGGGTGAAGAAAGGAAGGAGAGGGTGCAGTAGTTGGTTTGGTTGTAAGAAATTTTTGTATTGACCAAGTTAATCCATATATGACAAAAAGGCAAGTTTCTATTTACCTTTTTTTTTTTTTTTTTAATTTACACTTTGAGATGGAAGTTCACACTCAAGGTTGAACAGAGATATTTGGAAAGGAGCGATTTCTGTGAATGCAGTGTACCGGGTGATAAAGCAGGACATGCTTAGAAGCAGGCTCCGGAAGCTGCCCAGCTGCTGGGAACCTGGAGAGACAAAAGGCTGTATATCTGTGCACAGGCTGGGGCACTCCCCATGCACGCTTCCCTGCCTGACAAGATAGCAGCCATAAATACCATGATAGAGGCATTTTCAATACACAGAAAGAAACCTCTAACACAGGACACCTCAAAAAAGCGCCCAGCACCGCTATGTAAAACAGCAGCAGGGGAGAAGAGTTTTCAGCTTAAATAATACTCAGCAATAAGCCACTCACTTGCCAGTGAAGGCTAAGCCTCCGCACTCACACATCACGCTCTGCAAGCTCACACAGTCTTAAGAGCTCAGAAACGAGTCCAGGATAAACTTTAAACCTGCGCCTCCAACAGGAACAGGAAAATAAACAGTGCTGGGTAAGAAACATTTATCAAACCCAAGAGGGAAGTAAGAAGGAAGATCCGTGAGTTGTGAGACTCTTGGGACAGCTGGAGTCCAGCAATTTTTGCTTCAGCTTTAAAGGAGACTATATGGGATGCAGGATCTACAGATATGCGTCATCCTTACTAAGACCCAGCACTTCAAGACCTTGTTGCCTTATCTGGTATAATAGGGTATTTCACATGCCAGTTGCATCCATGTCAGATTCACTCTGAGCATACAGAAGCTTGCAGAAGAAAACACCATGGCTGTACTTTCCACACTGCATTTCTTCATCTGCTGCTTACTGGCTGCTCACCTATAGCTCAAGCACATGGCAGGGAGCTTACAACTCACAGATCAACAACCACCAAACTCATTGTAAAGAGGCTATAAAAGCAGCTATCCAGCACAGCAGGATTTCAGTAATGATTTTCTGAACAAGTTATTCATAGTCGAGGTGTTTCCCATCACTTACAGCAACAAAGGCTAGGTCAAGTGCCATTCCAACATTGGACCATCACAGATGGAGAGTGATTTGCAATCATACCTGATTATAAACACTTCTAACGGGAGCAGCAAAGCCAAGGTGGATAAGACACGACAGATATTCAGGAAGCATCCTCTGATTCCAGTGTGTCTCTTGGCCTGAAAAAATAGGGATTTGTTGTCAGTCCCGAATGATTTAATGTCAGTGTTTTCCAAGCGTTCTTTTTTACCTGATATCTGTCCTGAGTCAAACTCCAAAGTGCACTGCCATTACAGATCTGAAAAATCACCCATAGCCACCCACATCTTTCATGTTGTATGCACATCTCAAAGAAAAGACTGTGATCTCCTCTCCTGGTTTCACCTGGCTAAAGGCACCTACATTGGCTCAAGGCAGCTCCTTCCCTACAGCCATTAGCTGTATCTAGCAGCTTCTATAACCTCTGAACAGAAAAGGCACTGCCACACAGAATGAGGCTTGCAAGCACGCATTTTGGCTCCACACAGTATTTAAAAAAGATTAGTCAAAACTACCCTACAAACATTTTAAAGCTTTCCTGTACAACTCTGCGTATATGTGTTTAGTCTATTTTAACCACCTCTCCAGAGGATAAGGCCTCCAGCCTTCTGCCTTCACTTCTTTTTGGAACGAATTCCAAAAATATGTAATTATTTTAACATGCATAAGTCCAGTCATGGACTACACTGATCATGTTTCCTGGTCATCTTTGCTTTCCTGGTATGTTTTGTACATGAGCCACATTCAAAAGTCCTTGGATTACCAACAAGCCTTATGAAATCCAGCTGTTTTGCTGGGTATTGAATAACTACACTCTACAGGATTGCTCATGCCATACAAAATAAGAGTTAGTGTATTTCTCTGTGTGATATTAAATCAAGAATGGTTTTGGTGTAGTACTCAAGCCACTGTTGCTAGAAGTCAGTGAGGTAGCTCAGGCTAGCTTGCTACGTACTCGTATGAGATTATTGGGAATAAGTTCTGCAGGGGAGAACTGTAAGAAAAAGAGGAAGGAAAATAGCTTCCAAGGGTAAAGTTGTGGGGAGCAGGTGGGGGGAACCAAACCCACAAAGGGAAATACAGCACTGAAACACAACCTGCACAGAAATAATTTCCACAAGAGATGGAATTTGAGATAAAATTATTATAATCTGAAAAAATTTACAATAAGAAAACCAAGAGAGCATTCATAAACAGTTGGAAAAAAATACTGGATAACAAGCTTTAAGCCACAAAAAACTCAAACGTTTTCATGAGCATCACCGAACAAACAATTTAAAGTTTTGTATATGAATTACCAGTTTTACACAGAGTAGAAACCTATCAATGGCCCAAAGGGTTGGCTAGAAAAGGCTCCACCGAACCAGTATGCATGTGGGATAACCCAGAAGGAGAAACAGGAATATGTCAATTCTTACAGTCGTTCAAATGTGGCAGGCTTCATCTGAAATCTCAAAGCATATTAGAAGATAGTACATCTACTACTGTTACCTGAAAAGTATGAATCAACTACATACGGAGTTGTTTTAATTGTATTCAGATTCACAGTTACATCTAAACAATAGCAGATGTACATACAAGTCCTCCTCTAGCATCACAGCATTCATACTTAATTTTAAAGTAGACTACCAGAAGGCAGATGTGGTAAGATCAGTCGGTCGTACTGTAGGGAAACGAGGGCAAACTCTGCAGCCTGTGGGATGGGGCTGAGTTTTGTCACACTGCTGCCAGTTTCTTATATCAGAAAACATGCTGGCACCCTTTATGAACCCGTGTAAAGTAAAGGCACCCATCACCCTGTAACAAGGATTTTTTTGACATCCATTTGGTCTGACATCTAAGAAACTTCCCCTACCTTAGCCAGAGCGACTGCTGCAGTGAAGCGTGACCGATCCTTGTTATTAGGATGCCACCTCAGAGCAGCTCTGACAGCAAAGGCTGCTCCAGCAAAGACAAATAAAGAGCAAAATATGCAGGGTGATGGCAGCAGGGGGAAGTAAACTAGATCTAAAGTACTGGTAAAAAACTGTAAATAAGCTTGCAAGGTGAATGAGCTTGCAACTTCTGAGCTACAGCTATAACGTGCTTTGTGCAAAGCATGGGAACAGAAGAGCAACACCGCTAATGCAAAACACAAAGCTGCAGAAGTAAAATGCCTCTTGCAGAAGTGGATGACAGTGGTGGCTGTTTACAAACAGGGCAAGAGCAAAACCCCAGTCCACCTCCTCCTTTTGTCATAGGTAGAAAGACCCTTTAAAGCATTCTATAAATAAGAGACTAATGTGAAAAAATTAGCACTTTCATGAGTCTTGAAGAGTTTTGGGGGGGGGGTACGTTTGTGAATTATTGCTGTTTCTTGTAACTGCTATAAATAAAACCACAAGCAGTAGGAGGCAGCATAAACAAATGCACTCTCACATCCTCATGCCTAAACCACAGCCCTCACCAAAAAGCAATTCTGTGACCACAGAAGAGCAAGCTACACGCCCACTGTAGCAAGAAAAAGATTTATGGAGGCCTGGAGAGTTCAAAAGACTCTTAAAAAGCCAATGGCTCTTCTGTGGTTTTGTGAAATTCCAAACACGGTGAAGCCGAACCGCACCGTGAATATTTAGTATCCGTGCATCCTGTCTGTTGTCACTTTTTTGACCACAACCTTTTTTTCTCTCTGCCTGCACTGGACAGAACTCCCTCATCCTTAGGAGAGCTGTTGGTGCTAATTCAGTCTCTCACTGAAAAGATGACCACATGGCTGCCAAAGGCAGGTAGCAGAGATAAACCTTTATCTGTAATGAAAGATATGCTACACCTACATTTGAGAAGGTCAGTGAAACAATCTACTCTTCTCCAGTCTCCAACCCTATACAAATAAGTGCATTCAATGCCAGTCCAATAAATACTCAGATGCATACAATTCACATGCTGTGGTGCTAAACTGCTCCTTCCTTGTCCTGTCAGAAGCAAGTCCAGGCAAACTCACGCTCTGATGAGCAGCAGAGCGAAGCGACACAGCCGTTGCTGACCCCAGCACTCGCTACCTCTCAGCAGACCTAATCTGCTCAGGCACAGGGTCCCCTGTCACGGCATCACTGCTCCAAGTTTCAGTACTAAGTTGGAGGGTCTGCGTTGCCTCCCACTGTACGGTGTACACGTGCGGTATCTCTGTAGAGGAGGTGCCAAGAGGTGGGTCTGCAGGATAGAGCAGTGGTATATTGGATGGTAAATGCAGATAAATTCCGATTCATGTAATACAGCGTTCAGCTACTTCTTACTGTCCTGCTAAAACACCAAATAGAATGTGTTTACCCACTTTTTGTTTCTTCAAAAATGATTTTACACAATTTTTAATTTATAATTATATTGTCATGGTAAGGGCTTGAGCCCTGGCTTCAAACATAAAGGAGACAGCAATGCAACAGCTGTGTTGGTTCTCTGCATGCGTTCCAGATGGAGGAAGTGTTCTCTCATGTCCTAGAAAAGGTTCCAGGCTTACACCCTAAGCCTAGCGCACCACCATATGGAAAGTAAAAAGTTTGTTTCAAAGAAACAGTAAACTTATGCTTTTGGTGATGGCAAATTGTCAGTATCACAAATCAGAGAGGGAAAGTCCGGGTGCAAAATCCATTCTGCCTGTTCTACAGGAGTTGTGGCTCCTCTGCTTCATGCTAAGCCAGCAGGGACTGACTGAATTACGCAGATGGCCCTGCCCTCTTGGAGAAAATTTCAACATAATTATAAAAAGTCAACATTTTTCATGGGAACAAGATATTCCAGTTAAACAAATAAAGTCTTTCATTGAAAATCCACACTTCTCCACAAAACAGCTATGAAAAATTTTCATAAAGTCATCAGTGGTTTCACTGCAGAGGAATTCATGCATGAGTCTACAGTGATCCTAAAAATTTAGACCCGTGCATGAACAAGACTGCCATGTGGAAACTATTTCTATATAGACTGATTAGCATTTAGTGTAGTTAAACTAGGATAACTCCACAAGTATAATTCCGTTTATGCCACTGTAAAACTTAATCTGATTTAGATGTGGTCATTTCCAAACCTATATAAGCTAACCTGGGGAAAAGGCAGTCAAACCAGAATAAGAATGCTCACATTGAGAATCAAGCCACTTTATTGAAAGGAAATTAAATTTAGACCTTATAACAGATCTTTTGTTAGAGGCTGTGAGGTGCTCAGTATCCTGAATTCCCACAGATTCCCTTGATCAGAGCTTTGATAACAGAAACAAAGTATGAAGGTTCATGTAAACCAGAACATTGCTTTCTGCGATGTAACAAGATAGGGAGCTTTGAGAACAGCGATGCATTTGTCACATTTATCTCTCCGTTTAACAAAGCTCCCTATGAACCACTGTGCATTATTCATCAGGCCTGCCGCAGCACTATGGATGCTGTTCACAGTTCTGAGATTGTATTACATACCTAAAACACACCACTTTTCACTGGTAAGACCTTTGAGAATATCCCGTTCTTAGTGAGAGGTGTGAAATGTTGTTTTTTCATGAATAGTTTATTCATCAAAACAATAACATCAGCTGACCAGTAGCTGTAAATTTGACCTAAATTTACCAGGTAGCTTTGAACCTGTTTTCAAATGAGGGAGAGAGAAGAGGATGTTATTATACATACCTGCTTTAGCATTTTGAAAAGAAGATGTTTCAATTCTTCAAGCTAGATTTACACCAACGGTGGTTATGAACATTAAGGTGGCGATTAGCCAACACCACAAGAGAAGTCAGAAAGCTAAATGAGCACTCTTCAATGGAGTTTGCAATGTTCTGGCATATAGGGGCGATATAAGTGCTGTATGAACTAACATTACTTTTATTTCTGGATGGAAACATAGTTTCTTACAAAGCCTAAGTGACAGAGGAAAAACAACCATTCCATTAATGTTATTTTACATTTAAAAGAGAAAACTTCTTAACACTGTCTTTGGAAGAAGACCAATACATTTTGATGGAAACCAGAATCTAAGCTCCTTTTTACAGCTTTATGTGTTTAATACCTAAAGTGATGGTTGAAGACTTCCTTCAGGGTAAATAGTCCCCTTTAGAGGAGCCATCATTTATCATTTTTCACAACACTGATTTTCAGCCTTGCATCCTACATGGCTAACACACCTAATTTTGGCCTTGTACAATGCTGCAGGCCTGCAACTTGTTCTGAAATTATCAGGGATTCAACTACATAAAAGACTGAAACCTAAAGCATATAACTGACTGCAATTAGCTTTTTGCAGGTCAGTATGCCCTTCGACTTCAAACACATACAAGGGTCAGGCTAATTGGAGGGATACTGAGTGACCACTGAATCCACTCTTCCCACAGAACAGTAAAAATATTCCTTTAATGTGCATTTGTACTTTTTTTACAAGAACTGTTATTGCTCGAAGTGCCAAAATAAATAAAGAAAAAAAAATTTACTGCACTGTCACTGGTGACTATGGTCAGTTCATCACATGTTCTCTCTGCTGCTCTTCCTCCTCACACGCTTCCCCTGCTCCAGCGTGGGGTCTCTCCCATGGGAGACAGTCCTCCATGAACTTCTCCAATGTGAGTACTTCCCATGGGCTGCAGTTCTTCATGAACTGCTCCAGTGTGGGTCATTTCCGCAGGGTGCAGCCCTTCAGGAACAGGCTGCTCCAGCGTGGGTCCCTTCCACGGGGTGCAGCCCTTCTGGAACAGACTGCTCCAGCGTGGGTCCTTTCCACGGGGTGCAGCTCTTCTGGAACAGGCTGCTCCAGCGTGGGTCCCTTCCACGGGGTGCAGCCCTTCTGGAACAGACTGCTCCAGCGTGGGTCCTTTCCACGGGGTGCAGCCCTTCAGAACAGACTGCTCCAGCGTGGGTCCCTTCCACGGGGTGCAGCCCTTCTGGAACAGACTGCTCCAGCGTGGGTCCTTTCCACGGGGTGCAGC
>WEKW01019704.1:114718-133989 GCA_013389905.1 Sula dactylatra
GACCTCCATGGGCTGCAGGTGGATATCTGCTCCACCATGGACCTCCGTGGGCTGCATGGGGACAGCCTGCTTCACCATGGTCTTCATGGGCTGCAGGGGAATCTCTGCTCCGGCGCCTGGAGCACCTCCTCTCCCTCCTTCTTCACTGACCTTCTGGTGTCTGCAGGGTTGTTTCCTCTCACATATTCTCATTCCTCTCTTCCAGCTGCTGTTGCATAAATTTTTTTACCCTTTTTAAAATGTTATCACTGAAGTGCTACAAACATCACCGATGGGTTCAGCTTTGGCCAGCGGCAGGTCCACCTTGGAGCCGGCTGGAACTGGCTCTGTCGGACATGGGAGCAGCTTCCGGCATCTTCTCACAGAAGCCACCCCTGTAGCCCCCCGCCACTACCAACACCTTGCCTCGCAAACCCAATACACTCCTTTAACTCAAGTTTCTCGTTACATTTTCTACAGCTTCCTAAACCCACTTTGCTCCCAAATTGCCACTGGCAGAGTGATATCAACAGGTTGATTTAATAAGAATAATGATAACAGTTCGTTGTTTCAGGCGTGGAGGAGAGATCTGATATACATAACATGTTTGAAAAACAAAGGGATCCCTCCCAACACACACACCTCATTCTGAGCTTGCAAAGTATCTAGAAAGGGCAAACTCAAAACAATTCTCTTTTACCAACCTATGAAAGGGTCCTTCAGAGCACAGTGTATTCACTCACTAGACTGTGCACATGAACACCAGCAACACTAGCATAGAGTTCAGGCACCACTAGCTCAGGCACCTGCAGTACTGCATGGTCGTTGCTGCTCTTCATAGCTCTTTGTAGGGACTGGATCAGGCCTGCTGGAGAAGGCCGGTTAGCTGCATTCCACTGCCAGCAGGACTTCATGATGCCGTACCTGTAAGACGGAGAAGTAAAGAGGTGCTGGGAATGAAAAACACCAACATAAAGTTTTACTACCATCAAGTCATCTCATATTTAAAATATCTAGAGACCTCTTCTTTTTCTGCTTCATATAAAGTTCTTTCAATGACCCTTTGAAATTTGCAACCACATAATAATGTGTGGGGACAAAGGCATGCAGTTGTTTGTGAGGATGTCAACTGTGAGTATGGGAAAAGGGAGAAAGATTGTTTGGTATTCCCTTTTTGAAACAGCAACTGAGATTCCTTATGGAAGAAAAGGCCTCTGAATATTAAAAGAAATTATGTCTTCACAAGAGGAAATACAATGCCTTAGATCTTCCCTGTGGATGCTTTGTTCACTTCAGGGAGAATTCCACAACTTAGAGGAGACAGATTACTCCAGAATAGTCCTGCACCTTGCAGGGAAGCAGTGGAGCAACAAAATGCAAGGGCAGAGATGGAGACAGAAACAAGAGCAATTTTTGAACACAGGAAAGAGAGGTTTTGGCAATCAAGGTTTCATGCAGCAGAATCCATTAAGGAGATGTGACAGACATGTGAGAACAAGTCACTTCAGCTACCAGGTTACTGTTTTATATAGTCTAGACTCAGAGATCTTCTTTAAAAATCTAGTTTTGTATGTCTCACTTCCATTTAGCCCTGCAGATCTCAAGTTCAATTGTCCATAAAGCAAGTGGCTTACATGGCTTGCTGGCAGCTTGAGGGCTGCTTCATAATGTTCTGTCTCTGCAGGTGTGATAAGATGTCAGAAGGTAGCACCTCAGGATATGGTGGAGCACCTGGAAGGGCAAAAGGAATTAAGGTAATCGTTGCAGATAGCAGCTTCTGTGTAAGAATGCCTTCCTTCCCTACCAAAATCCATTTTTTTGCTACCACAATTCACACTGACAGAAAGTCTAAAAGGAGTTGTCAAGACTTTGCAAGTTGGAAAAAACAGGATGCTTATTTAAATGGTTCAACTTTACATTCTGAAATTTGAGATTTTGGGTCTTGTTAATTTGCTGCTTCCTTACATATTTTTTTATTACCATTAGATCTTCTTACCTAATGTAATCATTTCGTACAGTAGGATTCCAAAAGACCATCTGCAAGAAAAGAAAACAAAACAACGTTAAGTTTCCGTTCTAGCTAGCTAGCTTAAATACATATAAATGACTAGGCATGACCTGCAGAAATGAGAAGAGAAGGTATGAGCTATAAAGTGGAGCATTATGCTGAGAATAGATATGGCCTACTGTGAACTTCAGGACATGGTGTGATACAGAAAGGAGTGAAAGAGACAGGGCTGACAGAGCGATGGACTTGTAGTCCAAAAAGTAAATCATACATGTCTGCCTTGATGCTGGGGGGTTTCTTCAGGAGCCGCTCTGGAGCCTGCCACTTGACTGGCACAACCTGCGTGACTGAGTTGGCACCATATGTGTGAGTTTCATAGGCCAGACCCAAACCACAGAGCTTAGCAGTGAAGTTGTGATGAAGGAGGACATTCCTGGCAGCAATGTCACCATGGAACAATTTCTTCTGTTCAAGGTAAGCCTGAAAAGTTGGAAAAGAAAGAGACCGTGATATTTTTAAAAGGAATTTTAAATGACATAAATTTTCATTTAGTTTATGCCTGTCTTCCATGCTGGGGAATAGAGGTGTATGCTCACCAAAATAATGCAAGCATATTTGGCTCAGTTTTAACAAAGCACATCCTCAGTGCTTAGGCCGAGAAGACTTAGGCCACCACGCAGACTTGTGTTGCAATCAAGCAAGAATGGAAAAATGCAGCGAATGTGAGCAGGCTTACCAGAGCTGCTGCAACGTGCCGTCCAATTTCATATACTTGCCTCTCAGTGAGGTCATAGGGGATACCATCCATTGTCATTACACCCTAGAAACAAAAGAGCAGACCTTGGATCAAACAAATGCCTTAGCTGTAGGGTAGTGGGGAACATTTCCTTCTAATCTAATAAACTCAGTACTATCTAATCTTATGCTCCACCAGCTAATTTCACAAGTGGTCATAAATTGACTGAAATATAAGGGTACACAGATGGGTGATGTGGATGTATGGATGATGTGCTGGGTAAGACAAGTACACTAGAGACAAATGGTGGGTAAATTGAAGGGTGGAGAAGAAATAAATCGGTTAGACAGAAATGGGCAGAATGACAGTGGAGAATGACAATCCATACAGATGAATGGAAGATCTATTATAAATCATTCTGATTTATAACACATTTATAACATATAAATAGTTATCTGGTATGAGACTAGCAGCCCACCTCCCTTACTATCCTGCCTGTAACAGTGACCCTAGGTGGATACCCAGATGAGAAAAAGAGAATAAGGTAAGCACACAATGCTTTTTCTGCGTAGTTTTCCAGCCCCCAACTATTTTTAACTTAAGGACTTCCTGAGATGGTTATGGTTTCAACATGTTCAGTAACCTTTGAAAGGTTATGTTCCACAGATGTATTCACTCTTGTCCTGAATCCATGCAAAGTTTCAAAATCCACAGCAGTCAGTGGCAAGGAATTCCATTAGTCAACTCCCCACTTCATGAAGAACCACCTCCATTTGTTTGTTCTGAACATGGATTTCCTAGCTTTATTTGCCGCCACCTTGACCCTCTGCTGAACAAGACAACAAACAATCTCTCTGAATGTAGTGTTACAGCTGCAGGAGAATGATGGATTTATACAGCGACATGGCAGAGTTTTGTTTCTATGCCTTTCTTAATAACGCCTAATATTTGGCTTCTTTTTTGGCTTGAGTTAACATTTTCATCAGACTGTATATTTTCGTACAGTCAGTCCCATGATTTCAGTCCTTATCACCAATGGACAGATACGATGCCATCGTTACATATGTGAAGCTAGGATTCCTTTTCTACATGGGTATCATTTCTTTTTTAACCATATTGAATTTCATCTGTTCTTTTTATTAGCCAGTCTCTCAATCTTGGAAGAGCTTTCTGCAATTCCTCAAGGTCAGTTCTTGCCTTTACTGGCTGGTATCATTGGCAACCTTCATCATCTCACTGTCATCCCATTTTCTAGGTTATTGATACATGCAACGAATAGCACCAGGTCCTAGCATATATACCAGCAGAACTCCGTGGGTGACCTCCCTCCATGCTAGTACCAACCTTTCACTTTTACGCTCTGCTTCCCATCTTTTAATCAATTAGTTGTCATTCAATGACCTTCTCCCTGGTGTCATAACTGCTCTTAAAAGCATCTGGAGTGGGACATTATTTAAAACTTTTTAGAAATTCAGGTAGCTTTATCAACTCTCATTCCAATGGTGTGCAAAGTAGGACTTCACTTTACAAAAGCATGTCACCTTCTCCAAACTATATCATATCAGTCAAGATATCCATTAATTCTATTCCAGTTTAGACTTGTGTAGAACAGCTTTGGGGGACAGAAATAGTTTAGACTGATATAGATAGATGCATGGAGAGATTAAAAGAATCATCTATGACTTATGGATAGATAGGTACCTAAGGAATTTAGGAAGATATTCTGTCATCACTTCTTTTGACTCACCTTCCGACACGTCCATAGAAATGTCAACAGGTCACCAAGAGACACATCTTCCATGATCACATAAAGTGGGAGCTGGTCTACACAGCATCCAACCAGTTCAACCAGGTTCTCATGATGGCCAAGATTTTGATGGAATTTAATCCTTCCCAGGAAATCCTTTACTTTCTGGGGACTAGCCAGGTCTGAAAGAACAAAAAACCCACAAAAAAAGCCAAAACCAAAACAAAAAAACCAACATAAAAAATCAAACGGAGGCAGCAAAGAACAGGGTGAGTAGCTTTTAAAATCAACATGAAAAGCAATCTTCTTTAGTCCTACCAAGACACTCCTACCAAAACACCACTCTGACTAGCTAACACGATACTTAACACAGCTTGTTCTTGCCCAGTCATGACTGCAAAGTTCTGCCCAGCGTCACGCCTTTGATACAGAGATCTGTACCAAACTGGATCCTGGCCATGTGCCTTACCTTGTAAGGCCTTCAATACTACAGTCTTAGTCTCCCCGGGGTTCCTGGTTTCCAATTGTGCTCTGTAGATGCTTCCATAGCAGCCATTTTTTATCAGCTGCAAGGTGCCTGGTAAGAGTTTCTCTCGCGGTACCTCCAGTTCTTTCAGAGTCAGGGACGCAGAATTTAGCAGGTTTTCCACGGATGTCTCACTCAGCTGGATACACAGGTTGTCTGTTAGGCTGGATTCCTGCTGATTCTTGTCATTCACTGACAAAAACAAATACACATGATGCATAAAAGCAGACAGATGAACGCTTGTAGTAGGTGGCGATGCCCATCCTTCTATCCTCTCTGATTTTTGCTCCATACTGTTTTGGAAATCAGGACTAAGTAAGGAACTGTTATTGCATCTTACTTGAAGAGGTAAAGGAATTTATCTCCCACTGAATGAAAAGGCAGAATGAGTCTGGAGATCTCTACTATATTTAGCTACGTAAACTTTCTACACAACATGCATTTGTACTTGATTCCATGTGCTGAAGCAACGACCATTTTCTTTTATCACCAGCTACCAATTGTTATGGAAGTGACATGCACAGGATGTTCCCAAAAAGGCCCCATCTTTGTTCTTAATTATCTACCTTCAGCTTAGATATAAGCTGAAGAGGCTTTTTCCTCTACAATACCAAAATCAGTTCAGAACTGGATTTTCATTTCCACATTGGAACATGTGTTTGCAGTATTGACAAACCTTTCCCTACCCCCTCACCGGTCCCTGTTCTACTTCTTGTTGTCCCCATAGGAAGTGGGAGACAGCAGCTTGAAATTAAATTTCTTAAATGACAGTATAGAAAATGGTATGACCTACATCAAAATTACTGTCATTCATAATTGCCCCAGTGAAACTCTCCCTCTCAAGAGATGTCTCCACAGTACATTAATCAGCCTATAGGGTATGTTGCTTTAGGTTTTCTCAGATCCGTCTGTAGCACAGATTCCACAGTTACTACTGAAAGTGGGGTGAATCAGGGTTCTCAGTTTTTCTAATGTTCACTGGATTGCTGAAAACCTCTCAGGCTCTTCATAAATGCTATTGCCTAACAGCTCAAGCAATGGGGAAACGGGATTGACTTCTGGCCACTGAAACCAACACTCTTTCCTCTGGTTGAAACACGCTTTCTTACCTTGGCCTCCAGATGATAACAGTTGCTCTCGCTTTGCTCGCAAGCCTCGACAGTGGAGCCAAAGGATCACGGTTAGCATGATGACAAAAAACCCCACGAGGAATGCTGGGACAACAATCACTTCAGTCTGATATTCACGCACAACTATCAGCAGAAAAACAAAATGGGAAGCCGAGGAATAAGCACCACTGCCTGATGCACATTGGTTCTATGTAACAAAGTAGTAATAACCCATTTCAGTAACTTTCAACCCCAAAAGCATGCGTATCCATCCTCTGCTCCTTGGAAGAGCAACTGAACGCTGTTTGTGCTGCCACCCTATTTTTCAAAGGTGCTGAGCATCTAAACTGCATGAAACGACTGGGACTTCCGCACCTAAGGTCACTTATTTAGATGCCTTAATACAGAGGCTAGGGATTGTAGCCGTGTGTAGGGGTCATCCACCAGTGAAACAGAGCAAGCCCTGGCAGAGGGATAGAAGGGAGGTGGGAAGGGCTGGATATTACTGTGCCGTCACAAACACACGTGCAATTACAAGTTCAGCTCCTTCCATTAAAATTATAGGGAACATTTTAAAGAAAAGAGGGCATGGTCACCTGGTTTGAATCTGACCGGAAGACATTGCAATTAACGAGGATGTTGCAGGTAACTAACTCTCTTAGGTCCCCAGATTTGGAGGTGGTGCTCTTTTGGCATAGGGCAAGACCACATTTCAGTTCCCAAAGACGACAGAAAGTCATGAAACCAAAACCTCCCAAGACTGGTCCTTAGGGAAGCAGCAGGGAATCTTTAATGACTATATTATGTCTCATTCAAAGTAGAAATACTCTAGAATGGCTAAAATTATGTGAGATGTATCCCACCACAAAGGCTGCACCCCCTTAGAAGTTTCTACCCTGAGACACAATGCAAGGAGAGCTCAGTCAACTCCTTCATTGTGGGCTGGGATGCAGGGGGAGGAGGGGAAAGGGCTTGGCTCACTTTTTAGCAAAGCTGGCCTTCCTGCTCAGCATGTGAAAGTTTATTACTTAAAGGAATCTGTGAATCTTACCACATAGCTTATCACTGCTGTTGCATTCCAGTAGCATGCGTGTTAATCTTTTTACATCTCCTGCCATGTTCAATTACAAGCCAGCGGGTCTCCAACCTGTGTCTTCTGCACAGACACAAAGAATATTAATGAAATTTATCAGGATGATTTATGAAGCAACAAGTGAGCTGAATATGGAGATTTCTAACCCTTATGATCAGGGGTTGTGTGAAGAAGCAGCACTGGGACTTCAAGGCTTAGAGAATGACCCAGGATATCCACTATCAAATCCTACAAATGGTAGACTGCATGACCAGAGAGAAGTTAAGATTGAGCTTGTTCTACAGTGCTTCACAAGCAATTGGGTAGGCATATGCACAAAAAAATCATAGTCATTAACTTAATTATATTTAAAGAATAGCTAATACACTTCTAGTTAACACACTTCTTAGATGGCAGAATGGCTCAGCCTTTTATCTTCTGGTCCATAACAAATGAAGAGATCAGCAGCATGCGTACAAAATGTGACATTCTTGACTACAGCCCCTGCCACAATTTGTATTATTGCTCCACAAAGACAGTTTCGTCATTAGGGCTCTCTGGTACCGACTCCTTAACACTGCCAGATCTATAACTAATCTGAATCACATCATCTGGAACTCTTCTGCATTTGTAGTTGAAAATCCAGAGCCTGTGCAAGCATGCACCTTTCCAGTTGTACCTTCAGCTATCACTAGCCTAATACCTTAGCATGTGGAATCACGCACCTACAAAACCTTCTGATTGTGTAAGTGCGTTTGTCCTGTGCACAACCCTGCTCAGACAGGGCTACATTCGCCAGTGCATGCCAGTGTCTTTGAGCTGCACCAGGACTGCAGATCAGCTGCAGGCCTCCCCAAACATATCCCTGATGTAGAATTTCAGCTGTTCTGCCTTACAGATTATTGAGGACTGAAGTCATAAGATAGGAACAGGCTCTGTGGTGCTGCATTGATTTACATCAGCAAAGGACCTGGACTACTATTTCCAAATTGCAAAAATCAGTGTGGTGAATAGTGATGAGTGACAGAAAGGCAAGGCATGTACATTTAGCCACTGTTTCTTACAATTATTACCAAAAATTTAAGATTTAACAGCTTCACAAACAGGATCATCTAGAACATTTTACAGGCATTGGGACTTTTATCCTATAAGTATTTACTTTATTTTCAGCTATGGGTTCAAGGCAATTAACCACAATGGCAAGTGTTAACAATAATATATGGCATTCTTATTGATGCTAATACGGTTTTATGGAAGTTGGTGATGGATGAAACATTAAACAGAGTTTGTTTTCGTCCTTAAAATTAAGGGGTGAAATTATGCTCCATCAGTTGCACAACAGAGGCAGCAGAAAGAGGAAAATCGAATATATCTGCACTTTAAGATATCACAAAAAGTCTCTTTCATTTTTTATTTCCTTTGATTCTTAATATGTTAGCAAAGTCACCTGTTTTGGGGGTGTGGCTACAACATGAATCCAGTCAAAGGAGCAATAATATAGCAGTAACACCAAGCTTTTCAGGTACACTCTGAAAGCAAGCACACTAACTCAACCTACCTTGGCTATAACACATACACACACTTACACACAAATACACAGGCATTACCATAAGAGGAACAGTTCTAGCTTCTTTCACTCTCAGATACACACAGATAGGAAAAACGCATATGAACAGGCACGATGGCATCACGGAAAAATAGACTTTAGGACCATTAGCCAACAATCATGTTGTATAATATGAGTCATAGACAGTCCAAGCTCCATCTTAACACTAGCTAATGACTTTGCTTTGTGCAAATGCTCACTAGAAATGCACACTTACATTTAAATGATGTGCATCCACAGGCACATATAAGCACATGCATACCAACTTGTACTTACACAGAAAGGCACTCATACAGTCGCAAAGATCCATGGAAAAAGGTTTTGATGCAGCAACCATGTCTACACTGGTCCCCTGTCCGTAAAAAAGACTCCTACCTGCTCCCTTATGCACCTCCCATTGGTGATGCCAGTGGTTGGAACCCGAGTTTTCTTACCATACTCAGGGCAGAACTACGGGATCCAGAAATAAAAACTTTGGCAGCCATTGGTGCTTTATTTGCACTGCCACTCCCATTTGTTACTGTGGCTTATGGAGCTGCACAGGTGTTACCACTGGAAAAGTTTGACTAGACAAGACCATTTACACACTATGACTCTATCCTCTTGCAAAACTCAGGAAGCAGGAAAAGAAGTTGCACTTAATAAGATAATTCCAAACTGCCTTTCAGTGCTACTTTCCAGGCTGAGACCAAATGAATTTGCGTACTACGGTCAACAGCATTTGCGAACTCCTACTAGCAGACTACTTGGTGAACTGCACAAGGCGTAGCACTTTCACAGCGTGGCGACAGTGCCAGGTTAATTAGCCCCCAAATCTGCCCTACACAGACACTTACTGCCCCTCTGTGCGTGTCTGCCAACAGGATGAACACTGGGGAAAAAAGGTGGTCTTCTGTTTTCAGCCGTGTTTGTTTGCCAAGCTGATCTGCTGCCCTGGCTATTTAGACAAAGCACAGAGGGCAACACAGGGACAGGAGTAAGTAGGTAAAAGATGGCAGATGTGGGGGCTGCTTAAATTAGTTCAGGAAGCCCCAATACTGAATGTGAATATGATTTTGTGAATGCAGCTGAGCTGAATTAAGTGCTCACCAATGCCAAAAGAAGGGAGTATCTCTTTTCTCTCTGCTCACTTCCACTCCTTGTCTCACTCCCAGCTGTGCAATTGATCACATGATAAACTGATTCAAACCACTAAGCCAGCAGGAAAAATTAACTTCTCTTTTGCCATGGTAATATACTGCCATTTTAGTGAGTGGTATTAGTTCACCATGAGATTGCACATGTGCCAGCACAGGCTCACGGAGGTGGCAGGAGCACACATCCAGAAGCAGGAACAGGGAAAATGGATCTCCCACCACCCAGGGTGGTGAATGGCTAAAGCTGAACTGTGAAACCATTCCCTGTGTCAACACAGGTCCACAGGCACTGTGTGCCAGCATAAGCCCTGCTATGATTTTTCCAGTCCCCTGTCATTCATTACTGTCCTCTTAGTGCTAGTGCAGCACTCACATGGCAAGGTGGTAAACTGCATCGGGAAGGTGATCTGCCCTAGCATAATCAATCCTCTCTCACATTTTATGGACTTAAATTTCTAACAGGCTAAATTTATGCTATTTAAAGTGTGAGGACATAAAAAGTCAAGAAGCCTGAGTGACAGACGTTGTGGTGAGACTGAAAGGGAAGAGAAATATAAAGTCTTACATGTCCATGGAATATATGGGAACAGATGGCTTGAGAACTGCATGGACAGAAACTGCCTGCTCCTTGCTTCTGCCACGTTCAGGGAAATAAGATGATGTACATATTCATGGTAAACACACAGTTTTGCCAGTGAATATGTCTGACTTGGGACTAACATCAGTTCCCATCATCAGTGCAAAACTGTAAATCCTTGAGTACTGATTGGCTATTCTGTCTAAAGAAACAACTGATTAAATTAATTAAATATGATAAGAATAAAGGCTAAGATTCATTTAGATTTTCATTAGACCTTTTAAACTATGAGCTACGAGCTGTTATGGAAGTTATTGTACTTATTTCTCCAGACTTCCTGGCCTGCATTAACTGCACACCCCTTTATTATAAAAATATTCTTACAGGTGGTTTTCATGCACTGATTGTGAGGACCAAGTGTGCTATGACTACAGGCACATAAAGAACAGCTAAATTACTCACTTCAGCATACTGCCTGACTGATACAAGCCAAAACAAACCCTTTAACACGATGCCTTCTATTTAATTTCTTACAGTGGCAGAACCATACTCTCAAGCTTCTCCAGCCACCACTTCTCTACTGCTTTTATTATTTTACTCCTCTTTTATTTGACCTTTGAACACTGCCACCAGTCAAGGCTTAGGCAACCGTTATGCACAAGTGCACTGCTCTGGCCATGCAGCTGAAAGGGAGGGGAGCAATCAGGGAACGGCAGGAACCAAAGTGGCAGTGAAACCACAACGTGTGGGCTCAGGACAGCTGAGCAGTTGTGGACATTGAATGTGAGCGAAGAGGGAGAAGAAAAGCAGCATGGAAAAGCAAACAGCAAAAAAGAGATTTCTTCCCCTGTAAAGCCCACCATTTTACTAAAAGCAGCGTCCAAAACAAATAAAAAACAAGTCCCACAGGTTGCAAGCCTAACAACTTGATGCCATAAGAACATATTTCTGCAAAATCTGTGTATTTGTTAGACTACATATCCTGTCTCTTCTGCCTTCAGAAGACCTTAGCGACTACTTCCAACACCCTGGCAGATCCTGACATCTTTGCAAGGTTTCCCTGGCCCATCGAGTCATCTCACCTCTCATCATAAGGCACCCATGGGCTACCAAGCAGCATCTCCAACTGTGTAGAATGGGAAATTCTGACCAGTCAACCCAGGTTATAACACACCAGAGCCACCTCACTTCTGTCCTGAACAAGGATTACTGATAACATTCTGCGGCTTGCTGTACTGGCTGTAATGATGTCTCAGCTGTAAAGACTTGGTACTCTAACTCACTTTTGCAACAGCTGGTAACAGTAATGCCCTATAAGAAAACAAAGTGTTTCAAAAAATCACATACAGTGACTCAAGATTTTCTCTTGAACATCAAACCTCGATTAGCTGCTACTGAAGCATATTAAAGGAGTGAAAGAAAATTAGGCTGACCACTTCTGAAGAGCTAGACCATGGAGAAAACAACAAATAATGAGGTCCATGCTGCTCTTTGGGCAGGTGAATTACTTAGGGCAAACCTGGCTCCTTTTCAAGGGAGCAGAAAAAACAGGCAAAGTCAGCAGTCGCTACTGCATTGAGAAATGAGTCAGGAGGACTCTGCACTGCTGTGCTTTTATCCTAACAAGGTTAGTCCAAACTGGCACCATATCAGTGGAGGTATGCAAGTTCTCATGGTGCTAAGTTTTGCTTAAACTTAGACTATCTCACAAAAATTAATTTATTTGTGCAGCGTGAGGAAGTGTGAGTACAGAACTGTGAAACAGTACAGACACTGAATGGTGATTAAGACGACAATATTTTTTTCTAATGCAGACACGGCCTACTATAGTTTCTGAAAAATTAACATATATCTTGATCACACGCCCCCTGAATTAAGGCCATGAAAAGTTCTTCCTCACAGGTAATCTGCAAAATAAAAGTTAAAATAATAAAAAAAAGAAGTGAGGAATACATTGACCTGACGCCCTCAGTGAGCAGGCTGTTTAAAATATGAAAAGTCTAGAGGCCAAACTCTCAAAAGTACACTCTTAGTTATGACTTCCGTGCAGTCAAAACCACACACTGCTTTTCAAAACGCCGGCCATTCTGTCTCTTTCTTACTGACTGAACTCTGATTTTGGCGGCACCTGCCAGTACTAAGTCTGTATCAAACCCTAGCACAGATTTGATACAGATATTCTGAAAAACTGTGACAGCAACAGCTGTGACAGGACATAAGAATGAAGGACCTTTTTCGAAGGACCATGCATACATGTATCTCTTACTGTAAAAAACACTGTGTAGTAAGAATACTGCATGATATTATGTGCTGCAAAACGGCTTAAGAAATGGAACGTGAATCTGCTTTCATAAATGCACAGCCACAAGGAAACTGAGCTGCAGCTGTGTACAAAACTTTAGCTTCAAAATTTTCCAACTTTTGGATGTTTCTTGGTGCATTTAACATAGATTTTGTTTATAATTTAATCAGCAGCTCATGCGCACGCAGAGATACATGTGAACAGGTAAACACATAGAAAAATCTAGGTATCTGCACCACATTGGATTAGAGTTAGCTTCCGGTATCGCTTCAGTGAACTGAGACTAAATTTATATGAAACTTATCTCCTTTGTTATTTTCTTCCTGTTTAAAACGTGCCTAGAAGTTATTTCATTTAAATCAACCTGTGTTTAAAGGACATATCTCTCTTTTTTTTCTCAAACCCCAATACCATTACGGTCACAGAAATTTATTACTCTGAGTAACTTCAACACAAGCAGTAAGTACCTGCACAGATGTATATGCATACATACACAGACGTATAGACTTTACAGTACAGCTATATCCTACTTCAGGTGACACTTGTGTTAATAAAAGTCTTTTTAGAAAATTAAACATTCATTAACTAATCTTCCAGCAGTGTTTTCTCTCACTTACCTGAATTACACCACTCCTCTTGCCCTGCGGTAGTCTTTTCCTGAAACTTGCCTGCTGCTGGTTCCCAGTTTGTCAGAGGCCACTTCTGATAACGCTGATGGTTACCTTGTGCGGTTGTAATTCTTATGACTAAGTACCTCCTCACTGACCTTCCTACCTCAGACCTGCCCAGCTTCAATTCTTTGCTCCTCAGGGTCTTCTCAGCTGTCTCCCCAGGGAGATCGCGTGACTGTACGTCCAACACGCGAGCTGACGGGTAGGCACATACTTGTAAAACGGGTCTGCCTGGCTTCCATGCACCAGCCGCTCACCCACGGATGACAGAGACAGGCAA
This sequence comes from Sula dactylatra, assembly GCA_013389905.1. NCBI lineage: Eukaryota > Metazoa > Chordata > Aves > Suliformes > Sulidae > Sula > Sula dactylatra. Next base: position 128,468 of record WEKW01019704.1, read on the forward strand.
AACAGAGTCCTCGGGCGGGGACCCGGAGCGTAATTGGGAAGGCAGGCAAACACAGATCAAGAGGGATAGGCTAACGTAAGAAACAGAAATCACACACTTCAGATTACAGGCTCATGTTTAGAAAAAACGGGTTCTTGGAACAGAAAATCTGTACAAAACCCCTAAGACTCCAGACACGGAAAGCCCTTTCTATCAGGAACACAATCTGCAAATGAAGAGAGAGAGAAAAGATTAATTACACCCAAACATGCTACAACAGACAGCAGCAATAGCAATGCAGGCTTTTTCATGTTCCGCCTTGCTCGTTCGTATCCCTCCTGCTTGGGCTGCCCATGCATTCCGCTGGCATTTTCCAGCCCTGCTGTAAAATGCAGCCCTCCCCTGCCCTTTCCTCCCACCAGTCCAGCCCAGAGCTCCCACACAGCCCTGGCAACGACCCTCACTTACAACCCCCCTTCAAAATCCGTCCTGAGCTCCCCAGCCAGACTGGATAATATTCCTGAACATGCCCTGTGACCTTTTCCTGCTATAATGCCCTTGGGGTCACCGTTGTGCTCTGCTGGTGCCCTCAGTCCTCATGAGCTGCGTGGCATAATCTCCATTGCACCTCAGTTCCTCAGCATTTTAGTTCTGGGGACTTTCTTCCCACCCAACCCATGTATGTGAGTCCCCACTGCTGGCCTGCAGGCTCCTTCCATTAGCTCAAAGACTGCCCTCTCCTATCACTGAAAAATCTCATGTGAATAGTTTCAGATTCCTGACTCCTGGTTATATGAGTCTGTACAAGATTATTTGCTTGCCTACTTCATACAAGTGAGAGGCAGTTGTATGACAAGAGGAAACAACATGAGACCTATCGTTGAGAGGCAAAGTTCATTTCACAGTCAACAACATAAAGCAGGTGGCTTTGGGAAGATATAGAAGAGGATATGATCTCTGCCAACTGTTTGAGCAAAACTTACTCCCATTAACACTTTAGTGCTGCACATGTTATTTTGTTGTGGGAAAATTTTAGTTGCAGTAGAGGCAATAGCTTTGGATACTGAAACACAATAGTTAATTTATCCATAAGAGAGACTGCATATCAATATATTTGTACACCAGCACTTCTCTCTGGGGTTGTTCCTCCAGCTGGCATTTACTGTCCGTGTGTGCAAAGTGGTGAAAACCGGGAATGGTTTTCTTCATTGCTTGACCTCTCTACAGAGACTAGCAGAAGTAGGCAAAACAGTATTAGTGAATAGCTCTGTGATGTGGACTTTCATCCCCTGAGCAGACATCTTCTAGACTGAAAATTTTCTTGAGTTAGAAAGATCACTACAGCTGCAGAGTGTAGGCTCAGACTCTGGTTTCAGCTTTCCTCTTGTTCAGGTATGAACGTGCATTGACTTTCTGCAGTATCTTCTCCATGGAGGACCAGGGGATCTACCCCATTCCCCATTAAAAAGTGGCTAAAATACTAAGGACAGTTCCTCATTTAAATGAGTTCTTTACTGAAATGTGTTACTTTCCACAGGCACCTTTCCCAAGGGCAGCGGGGGAACCTATTCAGATTCCTGTTTAAAAATATAATTGGCAATTTTCCTCCTTTTGCTCCTTCTTTCACAGTTTCTACAGCCTCCAACTGTAGAAGAAAGAGTGGGAAAGGCAAAGGGTTAATATTCAAGATATGCATATGCAAAAGCAGCAACCTCTGCTGATTTTAGTTACCCCGTCTCTTTCTGCTGTGCTCCCAGTCGGACTGGTTGGAGAAGGTATTTTAATGGTTCAGGCCTCAGAGTATATAATCTTCCTCACTGATCCACAAGCCCCTCCCTCTGTTTAGTTAAGAGACAGCAGCCATTTATTGTCACCGTTTTGTTCTGTGAAAAACAAACTTCTGCTGTAAGTCTTGTATTGTGTGCACACCCACAAAGAAAACGCTGCCTCTTTAAATGCCCCTGTCCCTCTCTCTGTTTTTTCCTTAAGCAAGTATGATTAGGCACACTGAAAGGCAGCAGACCGGCAGTCTTATTAACAAAAATGTCCTCTTTATCTCCAAGACAGCTACAGCACACCTAGCAACCATCCAAAGCACATAGCAGCTGCTCAGTAGCCTCAGGATGTGTTTTCTGGGCCTAAGCTGCAGTTCAGCCACAAACCATTCAGTCTTTGTCCTATGTGCTGACTCTGTTAACACGGGTGCTAATTTCACAGTTCAACTTCCAGCAGGTAAGTGTACTCCAAGTAATTTAGAGGCGGTAAGGTCTCTGACTTACTTTCACATCCTAATGTAAGATTTGATGATCCTTATGGGTCCCTTCGAACTTGAGATATTCTGTGATCCTGTGATTTAAAACTGTGGCTTATAGCTGATAGACTGTGACTGATCTTTTGGTCAGCCTAAGCCCACGGAGGTTGAAAGGCTCGGTACCTATTCTTTCATTTCTGCAAGCCAGCCATTCATCGCCAAATGGTGTAAGAATCAGAATAGATGATCTAGAAGAGAAAAAAAAATTCCCACCGTTATTCCAAGTCTTTGTTCTGCCTCTTGAACTTTGCCTCTCAAGATGGCAGGTCTTCTGACTTGAGAACAATTAATTTGCCTATTTAATATTTAGATTTTTCTTGAAAATGCTAGTTCTAGTGTGATTCTCAGTTCATCCCTGCAGTTTTTGTTATTTAAAATTTCCAAAGGAACAAATGTTAGGAGGGGGTGGCATTATATTTATTAACTAACTAACTAACTAACTAACTAGATAAATAAATAAATAAATAAGAGAGCTTCTCCTTATGAAAATGAAATGACTACAGGATTATGCATCAGTCCTCTTCAGCCAGTTGAAGGTCCAGTAATTTGCTAGCACTTCCTCTAGTCAGGGTTAGGCACATCTAATAATAGTCTTTTTCCGCCACTTTCCTGCCAAATTAGACCTTATCACTCCCAACTCTTTTCTTAAATCTAAATGGAAATTTCATTTGCACAGTTTCCTGCAGTCACTGGCCTGGTCAGCCCTCTCTTCTCAAACCACATGCTCAGGAAAGATCCTGAAAGCTGGTCAGATGCTGTTAAGTAGGCTACAGTACAGTTTTCTCCTTTGTTTTTTGTGGCAGATTTTCCAGGCCCAGAAGGTGGGACTCATTCAACACAGCAGAGAAACTAAGTTAAGGGCATAGTTGCCCTAGGTTCTCCGTGTAGTTAATACAAGGTCATGAGAAATTCTGTAAAGCAATTCAAGTACTAAAATCCTCTCTCCCTACGCTAACGTCACAGGTACAAAGGGTAACCTAGCTCCTGATTTACACGTCTTGGTCAAATGTCAGAAGTTAGATGCCATACATTTGGGCTAAATTCCGTTGTCTTCCTCTTCTTCAAAGAAATAACCTCCCTGAGCAGGAGGTCTGTGGGCTCCCAGAATCAGTACTTATCCGCAGCGTAGCTCGGTAGCTTGGCCACAGCCTCTCCCAGAACTCCAGGGCTGACAGATGAACTGTTAGCCTGTAAGTTAGGTGCAGCACATATCACATGCATTCAGTTCTGCTCTGCCTAGTTCCTAAGTGCTTTTGTCCTGAGCGACCAACATCCTGAGCACGGTATGTATGCATATTCTTCTGTTACTTTTACCTTTTCTCTTTCAGTTTCTTATGTTCTCTTTGTTAAATATGTAAATTTTCCTTTTAAGTTTCTGCTCTTTGTCACCTCATTTTTACACTGTTCACATTTTCCAGAGGCAACCCAACAGCTCCTCTTGGCAAAACCTACAAGCTGGTGAACAGACCTATAGTGACCTAAACACCCAGTCTCAGGACGGAATAAATTGCAGGGCTTCACACATAAAGAAGCAGAGGAGCCAGCTATCCCTGGAAAGGATGCCCATAGAGACCTTAGAGGAACCAGAAAGCACATATCACCAAGAGCTGTAACACTGTTACGTAAAAATGCATTTAAGAAATATTCCATTTAATAATATAATTTTTACACCTGTAATTCACCCTCTAACACATTGCTGTGTCCTAACTGTAATAGAGAAGACTCACAAATAAACCAAGATATGTTGAAACAAAACATGCTCCTGTCTGCCAGTGTCACTGAAAATGGATTCTAGCACATTTATTATTATGCAGTGGCTGCTAAGCTATTGGTATTACACGCATAAACACACGGTGTTTGCTGCTCAGGTTTTCACAGAGTAATGAAGCGGTATTAAAAAGGAACACCACTAGACCAAAAATCGGCCTCCTAGCCACATACGCACACATGTACAGCAGGAGGCAGCATCTGGGAGACAGCTTAAAGGCACAGAATTTAGGAGCTGGGGTTACCGAAGAAATGACTGTGCCACCTCAAACCAAGGGTCCATCAGCCTAGTACTATGGCTCAGACAGCTGGCGGTGAGAGCGCCTAGGGAAGCAAAAGACACTAACAACATAAAATACTTCCCTTAACACTTTCCCCAGCCTCCAGCGGGCTGTGGTTCAAGGATATTTTTTTAGCCAAATATAACTTTTTCTTTCATATGCCTCGAAGGATTTTGCTCAGCTGCTCTTGAACCCCTTCAAAACTTTAGCAACACAATGCTCTGTGAAAAATTCTGCAGCATTCATATAACTTGGGTGAATAAATCCCTCATTTTGATTGTTTTGAAGATGGATTGCCATCTTCAAACCAGCTACTCGGTTGGCAGTGAAGTAAGTGGTGATAGCAAGAGATGAGTGAGTTTCACAGATGATGAGAATACAAATATACTCATTCATTTAAAAACAGGACTAAGTTTGTGTTTGTGTGGATGACAAAGGAGAACAAGAGGCAGCCCAAACCACTTACGGTTTGGATATTGATCTGGAACGGGACATGATTTGGGGCATGAGCAATCCGGAGAAGGCACCTGATTCTCACCCTGCTACATACCAGATAATTCCTAGTATCAGCAAAGTCTTGACAAACTTTTGAGTCATGTTGCTCAGTCATCAAAAAATTTCTAACCCTTCTTTGCATACTCCTGCAAACACCTCCGCTGATTTTTTTTTTAATTTTTTTTTTTTCCCCAAAGACAAAGATCATAGAATCACAGCACAGTCTGGGCTGGAAGGGACCTTCAGAGATCACCCCGTCCAACCCCGCCGCCATGGGCCGGGACATCTGCCAGTAGGTCAGGTTGCTCAGAGCCCCATCCAACCTGACCGGGAACGCTTCCAAGGATGGCGCATCCACGGCTTCTCTGGGCGACCTGCTCCGGTGTCTTGACACCCTCATCGTAAAGAATTTCTTCCTTGTATCTAGTCTAAACCTAGCCTTTACTCGTTTGAAACTCCTGCCCCCTGTCCTGCCGCTCCAGGCCCTGGCCCGGAGGCTCTCTCCGTCGTGCAGCCTGCGGGGAGATGAAGCCCCACGGAAAAGCGGCAGAAGCAACGCCCCGATTTCGAACCTGGGGCTCGAGGCGTGACTTTTGGGTTCCTTTCAGACCAATTCCCGTCACGACAGGCCGCCGGCCGGGGCTGGGGAGCGCGGCCCCGGCGGGGTGACCGGAGGCCCTGACGCGGGC
>WEKW01019704.1:134406-170397 GCA_013389905.1 Sula dactylatra
CGCTTGTGTGAAGGGAGCCTCGGACGCAGCGCCTCGGCGAGGCCCGGCGTCGCTCCGCCGTTACACAGTGCCTTCCACGTTTGTCGGCAGTAATAAACGGAAAATGGATACCCGCTGAGTCTGAGAAACGGTACATAAAAAAAGGCGGCTGACAACAACTACACCTGCTGCGTGATGCGTATGGTGTCTACGGCGAAGCTCTTCCGTGCCGTTCATAATTCCCTCCCATCCGTCAGTGGTTTGCAGGAAAGGAAATTAAAGGCAAGGCTGTGTGTCACATTTTCAGTTAACAGCAGGGTTCTGAAACGTGTAATTTCATAAGCTGGGCCTCTAAATCTGTATTTTTGCCCCGAGCATTTTTACTTCCTGAAATTTTACTACCCACAACTTAAAGCGGAGGTTAGTAAATCATAAGCACTCAGCATAACCAATATGGTGACAGAACTCGGTGTATGTAGTTACCCGGCTGTGAAATACTGGATACAAATGGGAATTTTACAACTGACTTTGAAAATTAGGAATTGCCCTACGTATTTGGGAGAGTATTTGGGAGAGAAGCTTGAAGACAACTGTAACAGGATAATACATAAAATTTTCAAATGAAGTGTTTGACACAGTGATCTTTGTTATTACTGATACCAAAATCTTTATCTGGCGCAAACACAGCATATTTGAATGTAATTCTTTCTACTCGCATTAATTTCAAAATGGATTAAAAACGGTATGCAGCATGCAAGTGACGACCAGTAACTTAAAGGCCAGTTTCTTAATGAATTCACATGTAAACAAAATACTTATATACATATTGGGGTGGGGTTTTTTTTATTTATTGCAACGTTACTGTCTCTTCAAGTGTGAAAATCAACTCACTTCAAAGAACAGTATGAAATTCCTGGTTTCCTTGTAGATGGCCGAATCAAAACCTCAGGAAGCGAACTATGATGACATGGTAAAGATGATGGAGGACCTGAACAGGGACTTAGAAAAACTTCTGGAGGAAATGGAAAAACTAACAGGTACAGGTCTTTATTAAGGATGATACGGATTTGGCTACTAGAGGGAAGACACTGAATATTTATTATTTATATTTATTGCTGTAAACTTCCATGTGATAAAAATATAAGTGGAAACAATCACCATCAGCTAATGCCCTAATGTTCTTAATTGGGAGAAAGCATGCAAATAATCTAGAAGTTTCAGATGGCTCAGAATTGAAAATTAATAGGTGATGGATGCTCAGTTCAGAGTGGTGGTTGAAAACAGAAATAATACTAAGGTATTTAATGTACAATTACTAAAGCATAGTATGTAAAATGAGATTTAATGCTGAAAAATGGTGGGATACATAGTACCTCTCAGGTCAGTGCGTGGCGTGTTTAATTCCTCAGCTAGAGTAAAGACTCCTCTGCAAATTTAATCTTAGTCCTATACGTATGGAGAGGACTGCATATTCCTCTCCATGTTCTGCAACAATGCTGTCAGAAACTGTGTGCAACTAAAAAGAATAGATGGAAATTGGTAATTAAACTATTTGTAATTAAACACAATTTATGAGTGCCATTGAGAAAGCTATAGTCTATTTATAGCAAAACAAAAGGGAAAGTATGAAATAAGTGCTAAAACTATTCGCTCTGCTTTATCAGAGACTCATTATTTCAAAATCAGTTTCATTATTTAGGTTATTCTTAATCACCTCTATGCTGCAGGCTCCTTGATCTTACTCTTCCTCACTGAACACAAGCCTCCTGACTGTAACTGGTCCGGAGAGAGGATTTTTTGGTTCATTTATTTTAAAACAGTCTGTTGAAGCTTTCTTTTTGATTACCTGTTTTGCAATTTTTAGGTAAAGTGTCTATCTTCCTTGCGTAATTTACGTCAGTATACTTCCATTCTGAAGTATTTTGAGACATTTATAAAGAAGTAATACTGAACAGTCTTTATTTAATCTTGAGTATTACTGTGGTCATTTTCCACTTTATTTTACAGCAAGCCTTCTCTGACGTAAGATCTGAACTGCTGATAATTCATGTTCTGTATTTGTTTATTGAATCAGCCATTGCTTTTATTCAGCCAAAATTCCTGGCTTAGTAGTATCTGTTGGGTTTGTAGTGCAGGCAGCCTGGATGGCATATGACGTGGTAGTCATACGTACCAACCCAGACCTGGCCAACTCCATGAGGCGTTTGGAAGATGCCTTCCTGAGTTGCAAAGAAGTGATGGAGAAAAAATGGCAAGAGGTGCTAATTGAATCTAAAGGTGAAGAGCAAAAAAAGGAATAAATCTAATTCAGTTACGCTGGCAGAACTACAGCCCTTGGAAAATCACTCCAGTCTTTTTGTTTTCCAGCGGTGGAGGTTTCACAGACACTGCGGAAAATGGATTGGCTTTCATCTTGCTAAGAACTACCTATGTGTATACATCTATGGAAGTATTTTAATGAGATTACACATGTATATATACATTGTTGAAGGTAAAAGGTAACAATGTGTCTATTTTTACCACCCTCATCAGTAATCCTTGTAGTGTGTATGCATACAAAATTTACATGCTGTGTCTTTCTTCCTGGAAGGTCATACTCAATTCATTGTCAATATACATGGAATTTTTTGACACCTGAACAAATCGGGGGNTGAAGAATCACTTTTTTTCCAAATGAAAAACAGGTGAAATTCTAGATCTGCAGGTAGATTGAGTTAGTTTGACGTGGGATTGCCGACTAGTTGTTCAGTTACAGAATGTTGTTATTCAGATAGCTCATCTGTAGTTGTTTCATTTTGTTTCCTTGGATTTTTAACCATATCTTTGGGCTGGTTTTCCCAGAAAGATTGTTCTTGTCAAACTTTCTGAAGATAGCGTTTAAGAAAAAGTTGTTTACCATTATAGATAGCACTCTGTGTGGTATAGTCTGTGGGATTGCTGCAGAAACCAACTTAACCATGTTATAAAACATGCATTTCTCCATATGTCCTGCTGTGCAATATTAAGAAAGGAAGAAAAGAAAAGAAAAAAAAAACAAACCCTTTTCTTTTGTAGACAAGATGTGTAGTCAAGAGCACCACCTTGTGGCTTGCGGTTAATGCATAAATGAGTATTTTATCTCAGATGGAAGTCAGTGCAAGTCTTGAGAGGGATCTTTCCTTTCATTAAAAATCAGTGTCTTTTAACTAGAAAGTAAGCACCAAGCAGCAAGTGAGAGCATCTCCTCTGAAGAGGCATTTACGCATTTAAATCACATCTAAATGACGTCAGAAGTTGGCTAATTTTTAGACTATGTATTCTCTTGAGATTGGTTGATCTTGATTCACAGACAGAATGTTTATCCCACTGAACTGAAAAATATGTAAGTAATTTCACTTTTTTTTTTTTTTCCAAGGCTACCAAGTGTTTCTAGAGGTACAAATGGTAAAGAACATAAACTTTGAACTCTACTCTTGATCTTCCAGTGGGTGGGTCTTCATTCCAGCCAAGGTAGGGCAAAATGGCAGAGGGGCATGAGGAAAGTTACACTTTGATTAATCTCTGCAGGGTTTTTAATGGCATGTTGTTACTTTGGTACCTTTGACTACATCGTCTTCACTCTTTAATTCTGTATTAAAAATTAAATTCTTTGAAGAGACACTGTCTTTAACAGCCTGTGTAGGAATGTACTGAATTTTGTACCTTTGTGTGACCTTTTGGCCACAAAGTGCCAACCATAGATTGACTGCAGGTTTTCCAGAAAGCTCAGATTTCATTTAAACATTTAAGCCAAGTGGCCAGTGTTAAGAAGAAAAAAAAAAAAGTTGGTTTTTTTTTTAATCCAGGAGTTCCATTGAGAATACAGAATACTGCTCAAAACCACCACTCTAAAAAACATATCTTTCAATTAAATGTGACATTCAGTGAAGTTGTATCTTTTACATAAAGGAGAATCCTATTTCCTGTGATTAGAAGGCTACAGTAAGTGATTGGAAGGCTGCAGTAAGTAACTTTGTCAGAATACTGTTTCTCCAGAGTGAAGGGCCGTGATCAGAGACTGTAGCTGTAAGGAGAGAAGGCATCTAGTAACATTTTTTTCAGTCCTCAAGTCTCATCACTTCACAATTTTCAAAATCTTGGAAAATTGATTTTTTTTCTTCTGTCTAACCACTGAGGCAGAAGGCATTACAGCACCATCAACAGATGGCAGTAAGAGCACCCTAATTTTCTCCTTGCCAAAACCCAAACAAATTACGGTCTATTAAACATCAGGCACCAATTTAGTCTCAAGGATGGGTGCTCACACTGAGGTACCAGGTCACCCCACTGTGAAGGAACAGAATAAGTTTGCAGGAGGGGGGATTGGGGATACCTGTGAACATTTGTCGTCTCTGCCACCCTATTTCTTGCTCCTGAAAGTTCTCGTATGTGTGACCACGAACACCTAATGGTGCTGAGCAATAGGGAGAGATGTTGGGAAGAGAGAACTGAAGGTTGCACTGGGAGCACAGCATGTACTCTGCCTGGGGAATCTGGCTGGCTGAGTAGGCTGGGTACAGTAGGCCTCCTTCTCCCCAAGATTTTCTTCCCAGCTGCATGATGATAACCAGAGGAGAGTTAGGGATATGCAGCGGTGTAGGAACACTGCATATTCCTTGAAAAACTGTACAGCAAGATGATTATACTTTTCCTTTACTACTAAAATAATTTGTGTTTATTTTAGGTTGGTTTTCTTCTTTTCTTTTTCACATTGAGAATCTGCTTGCGGGGATTGCGAGTTTTGTTTCATGCATCTTACCACCTACCACATTTCAGTCCAGCTGGATGCTTCAGGCTTGCAGCAGAAACCAGATAGCCCACATTGAAACACCTTTCCTGTCACACGGGTGTCTTACAAATTTTCTGTAAAAAGTACGTGGAGCAACAGCCCCATCTAGTGCTCACATAACTTAAAAACTGTAACAGTAATCCGGATTGCTGGGTTGACATCTCTTAATCACCCATCACCAGAGATTTCCATAAAGAAAAGCGTCAGCAGCAGCTTAGCTTTATGTTCACTCCCAGTGAACTCCACTTTTGTGATCTGAGCCTGTACAGCAGTTACCGCAGCCGCTTCCTGTACTGTAGTTAAGGCAAAGCATGCTTCTGAGCAAAACAGCTACAGAAGCAAAGGAAGTTGGCACCAGTGCACTGCCAATCTGTATGCCCAAACACAGCAGTAAGGAACTCTGTTTCCTTAGTTATTCATTCCTTAGCCTCTATTAAGTAACACTTAACAAGCATGCCACAAATCAGTCAAAGTGTTCTCTTTTTTTCTTGTTATGCAGACACCTGGACAGGTGCTAGAATCTGTATTCACCCTGGTTCATTTTGCCTGAGTAGATAGGACAAGTCTTATATCCACTGTTAGATATCAGCTTTAATCAAGAAGTGCGTGAAGCTTAGCAAAGAGGTTATGGACTTGACCCTTAAAAACCTATTAAGGGTAGTAGATGCTCTGGTGTTTTAACACTGCAAGGCTTTTACTGTTCTTGTCACAACAAAATCTAGTGGTCTCAATTATGTACTTCAGCTGTCCGCAAGGTGAGGGTTGGATGCCTAAGAGCGAACTACCCAAGAGCCATCAAACCAAGCCATATGTTATCTGGCCCAAACAGCTGGCAATGGCTAGCTGAAAGCACATTCCTCTCCTGAATGTAAACAGCTATCTTTCCTATAGAACAGAGGTGTGCAAGGCATTCTGCAGCCACCACACTTATCAGAGCTGCCTGGATTCTCAACATTGTTTAGAGTTTCCATTAACAGTTTCTTACCAAGAAACAGATGAGACTTAGCTAAAAGGCCAATAAGCAGCCTCCCGGGAAATTCTGATGGTTGAAACTGTGCCTTTGCAGCATAGAACAACTGAGAAGGAGCTGTGGCCATTTCACATGGCCACTCAGGCATCTCAGTCCTTGTCAGAACGTGGCCTAGGACTCAGTTTAGAATATTTCTTTCATTTAGTACTGTACTAGTGCTTTCCAGTTCTTGATTATTGTAGCCCCAATTCAGGTTATCTCAGAAAGGCTCAAGAAGAGAATCCATACCAGCCGTTTTACTTGTTGGCATAAATTGTTTCAAAATTTCGGTCCAGATCCTTGCAGCATTTTTTCCTGAAATGTGTGTGGAGAGATTACTGAATCTATAACAGCCCTATTTGCACATACTAGTATTAAAATAATGTTCTTTTTGGTGGCATTCTTAGAGAAGCAGAGAGCTTATTGAGAACAAAGGGGGTGAACAACATTCCTTCCCAGTCAGTCATTTCCTCCAGGGCAAGGACTATATCACCTAGGCGCAATAGGCATGAAAGTGGCCGTGCCTTTTCTGTGTACGTTCTATAAATACTAATTTCTTTTTTGTAGCGCTGACTCCTCCCTGCTTCTGCACCACTGTAAAATGCATTTACATTTTTGCATCAAAAACCTGTTATGATATTGTCTCATTCTTCTGTTTCTGATAAACTATTGTCTACTTGCCTGGTTTGCTGTAGGTGCTCTGGGTTTGGATCATTGGAATATACACATAGGCAGTAAGATTACAAGGTTTTGAGGTGACATGTAATTTTACACATGAATTGAGTTCTGCTGCTAACTAGAAAAATCCTCTGTGGCTCCTCAAAAAGTCAGATAGTGAATAAAGAGGACACATGGCATCTTCCCATTTATAGAAAACCAGACTAAATAAAGGCTTGTGGAAATACTAGTTAAAGCAAGTTAGTTTAGTGATTGTTTAAACTCTAATGCCACATTTGGGATACCATCTCAAGGCTGTAAAATTGCTGGTATTTTCCATGCAGCTTGTTATATAAACCAGCACTACCTTATGCAGAATATTTTAAAGCAAGAAGGGCAAGATTCAGAGACCATTAAAAACTGTTAATAGCACTCTCCAAATCATGGAGAAAAATGTATCGTGTAATGTAAGTGAAAATAACTGGCTAGACCAACACACTGAACAGTAACCACAAAACACAGACTTTCTAAGCCTCTGGAAACAAAACAAGACTATTACAGGTACACTGTACAAAGCCTATTTTGACTCTTACCACCAGGCTGATGTTACCTAATATGTCAAAACAGCAGAAGTTCGACTTTAACTTTAGGTGCAGCTAAAGTTGAGTTCTAGGCTGACACTAATACAAAACACTTATCTGAGCTAAGACTGTGGATCTTCACACATTTAACCCACGCTCTGAACTTTTTGAGAACGGATCTCTTTCTGTACTACAGACATAAACTTTATGGTCAATCATCCTGACTAATTCTAAGGACCTATGTGGTCCTACAAAAGTCACACTTTACAAGTCAGAACTCCAGATTGATAGCCAAGCATTGAAGAATGATGCATTTTGACATAGTCAGTAAACACAAGGAAGCTCTAAACTCAGTGACAACTTTCTGTAGGTCTTTCCTATCACATTTTAAAACCTTAAGATATTAGAAGTAATTATTAATCTCATCAGCTGGTAGTTTAAGTCATCAGGATCAATTTTCTGCTCAGTACATCATTGTCTAGCTGTGAGACCCAAAACTGAATCACAGCTGCATTGCTCCACTATTGTCAACAGCACAAAATGAAGAGTTCAAGCTGCCATTTATTTGCCATGGCCTCCAAAACTTTCTCACCTCCTTTACACCTGACCAAGTGTCCCACTGCCACTTGGCTCACGCACCTGTTTCCCCCCTTCCCAGTATGTCTGAGCACCTCAGAGCAGATACTTTTTTTCTACAGAATGACAGTGATGCTGAAGGCTAGCTGGTTCTCCAAAAAGCCAAACCAACAGAAAGTATAATAATGTCTAAGGCAGTGGCTTTGAACTCAGGATCTACAAACAAACTTTCTAAAAAGCCACAACAAATAACTGAGTGTCAGACTTGCATAGTTTTCCATCTTCATTGGAAATTTCCATGGATGTACAAATTGAAGAGTTTGAAAACCACTGTTCTAGAGCTATTACGGTCATCGCAACTCTTGCTATCTAGATCACGTGAAAGTTCATTCTAGTATTCTACGGGGGAGTCTCAGTGTGCCCCAGGCATAAAATAAGCATGTATGTAACTTGCTGAAGGGCTGTGAAATCAAGTTCTATGTAGCACAGACTTTATTTTTCCAAAGTTTTTCCAACTGCAGCAGAAAGTGTTTCACTTCAAGGCATTTGTTGGACCTGTGTACACCCCTCCCATGGAAGTGGGTGGGAGGGGCTGCATGTGGATATAATATTGCTCAGTGCAGAAGTTTACAGGATACATATCTCCCTGAATGGGTGAATATGTCATCATTGCAAGACTTATGTTTAAATGAAACCGTGCACAGACAAAGGCCTACAGAACTTTCTTCCCTTCTTTATCCTCCTCAAAAGATCACAAGCCACAGGGAATATTTTTGTGGCTAAGTAACAGTAGACAGCAGCCTTCACAAGTGAAAAGCCTGGTTACAGTCAGGCAGGCAGAGTATTATGAAAACACTGTAAAATGATTACACTATAAAAGTGTAATCCACTCCAAGTGTAAGCCATTTTAAGTGCCCATGAAAGGGAAAAATGCTAGAATGAGAGAATGAACATAGCACAAAAACAATGGCTCCAAGCAGGTATAAAAGCATGTTAACTACTCCACAAATTCAAAATCCTTTAGCTAAGTCTTTAAAAAACCCCAAACACAACACTACACTGAAACTAAGCACTCATCTAAAGTTCTGCTTGAGGCAAATAACCCATAGCCTTATTTACAGGTACAAGCACCACAGTTGCTAAGAGAAGTGACCCTCAGTATTAAGCACCACTTTTACATTTCTTCAGCCAAAGTTCAGCTAATAAGAGAATAAGTAGCCTAGCAAGGGAACAATTTATGCCTAACCTGAGACATCTACAATGGAATTTTAGTAAGTGCTTTAGACTTGATAGAATTGAGCCTATAGTTTTGTAAGCAGGAATTCAGGGATTAAGGGGGTTCTCAGTCATGAGTTTGTTTTGTGCAGATTCTACCTACGCAAAGATAGGACTGAAACAGCAGGAAAAAAACCTAGATGCTAGGACACTACTTGCATCTCTTCCTCAGTTTCTCCTTTCATAAAATAGTTAGGCACTTTTTTGTTAAACTGATTCAAGTCTGACGTATGTTTTTGTAGGGATTAAGAAAATTATATTTGGCCTGCCAAATCTCACTTTAAGAAAAAAACACTTGCTTTTGAACAACTGAAGGTAGTTCAAGTAGTTTTAATGAAAAATTCTGCAGTAATGTTTCAATATTTATTAATATCTTATATCTGTTCACATTATGATGAAACTGCCAACCTTGCCCCAGTCTGCCTGAAGTAGATTTAGTTCTGAACAAAACTGAAGCCTACTACAGATTATCCCACTTAAGAATTTTTAACAGGAGCATTCCTTAGGTTTTCCTCACCTTATTAAATTTTGTTCTGTGTCAAAACAGACGTATTCTTCATCTTCCAAGGAAAGGCATTAGAATACCACTCTGTGCATCTCAACATCTTTCCCATCCTACAGTTTATCAGATTTGGTGCAGAAACTCAGTCTCAAAGCAATCCTTCTATCGATGTACTTTCAGAACTGCTAGGTAAGTGATCCAGCGCTGCAACAGCAGGTTACGCTTACCATGACCTTGCAGCAAATGCAGCAGTATGTGTACTGGGAGTTGGAAGCATTCTGCTTCCTAAACCAAGCCTGTAGCTTTCACTTCACACCTCATTAAAAGGTTCCTAATTCATTGCAAAACCAAGCAGGAAATCCCCAAAGTAGTCAGCTATGGGGAGTGCAACTTATGCATCACTAAACCTTCCCATACCACTGCAAGGCAAAGGCACCAGGGTGCAAGGGCCATTCCTCACCTTCCCAGAAGATGGAAGCAAAGTGCTTTAGAGCATAACCATCCCCTACACTCCCCCTACTTCTCATTTCCCAAGGAGTAACTTGAGAAAGTGTGTCTTCAGAGAACCTCATATAATTTTTAATAATAGTGTGCAAGAATAGGGAAACTAGATGATACGAGGACAGAAACTACCTGTCAAGAATCTCTCTACTCTCATTTAGCTCTACACGTGTACAGTTACAGTGTTGATCCAGACTAACAGTTTTTACATGAAGTATTTTTCAGTAAAGGCTGGGTAAAGATTGCATAGCTAAGAACAGAAAGAGGTGTTCTAAGGAAACAAATATATTATCTAATGTTTGGATAACAGCAATTGCAAGATGGCAATATGAGAAATGTTGGACTAGAGAAGGAAGGGTACAACAAGATAGCTGAAGAAACACACCCATATTCAACAGCTGGTAGGAGACTGATAACACTTGAAAGATGTCCAAATTTTATGGAGGAACATTAGAAAAACACGCACATTAGTAACACAGTTAAGTACTCGGCTCATTAACACAAGACAGCACAGGTACAGAGAGTTCACTGGTTTCAAGTAAGGAAAAGTAAAGAAGCTAATAAAATGTACTGCCATTATTTGGAACAGAAGCTTGAATAAAGTGGCAGTTACTAAGCCCACTTTGTCTTTTTGACCAGAGTGTCTCAAAGCTTGGATCCTACTGTTTACAGAACAAAAGCCTAGCAAACAGACAGGGAAAATAATATCCCAATAACCCACTCCAAATCCCCCAAACTCCTGCCACAAGATGGTAACGGAAAAACCCAACCATTAACACCATTTGAGCCACGAACGCAGAGGACAGTATAGATTATATCTGTTGTATAATTTCTTTGCAGAAGTTGTTTTGGATTGAAGTAGATCCACCTAACCTAGCCATGTCCTAACCTAGCACATGTATCTTCCAGCATGGTTTTAGATGAGATATGTCAACACATATTAAAGAGACAGCTCTCATTTTCACATATATATGCTGAAGCAGCAAGATTAAAATAATGAATTATTTAAGGTAAACATGAACAAACACACTAAAACAGATTTTTTTGGTAGTTGAAATCACTTTTATTTGTGAGGAACGTCACCCATGCTGCAGTTTCAAATAGATCTTACCAAGGAAAGCGGAAGTTTCTCCTCCCCGTGTCCTGCAGTGAACAGGACTGGCACAGAAAAAAAAAAAACTCATCACACCTGGGAGGTTTAGCACCAGCATCCAATAAAAAAAGCATTTGATTTCGATTTCAGTTCTTTGGTTGGGTTTTTTCTCTTTTCAGTTTGATACCAAAAGAAAAACTGAAAAATTCAATACTAGTGAAACAGTGAAATTCTAAAAAAAAAGTTCCCCACAGTTGCTGTTGAAACTGGGGAGGTTGCTCGTTCTGAATCTCGCTCTCTTTTTCTCTCTTCATGCATCTATCTTGCAGGCGTTCCCTGGATCTCAGCTGCTGGTAATTTTTTTTTTTCCTCTTTTAAGTTCCGATGTTTCAAATCTTTGCTTTTGTCATCACTGTTGACAATTTATTGCTTGAGTGTTTCTTTGGTGTTACTATTGAGTTGTATTTTAGGACACCTGTTGAAGAGCCAGATTTAAAAAAATGCAGTTTAAGTTTCATTTTCCTGTTGAAGAGGTGGGATGTCAGGTGGAGAGGGAGTTATCATAATAACAGATAGGATAAGCATGACTGGCTTATCCTAGCTATAAGCTGAGAGTACAGTATCTTCCTAAACCAAAACATTAATAGCTCATCAGCAGATGCTATTGCTATATAGACCAGACAGATCTTCCTGAAAAGTCAGATTAATAAAGCAAAACTTACTTTGTGACAGATACAGACACAGAGGCAGAGGAGAGAAAGAAGAGAAAGCAGCAAACAGTTCCTTGGTTGGCCTCTGCAGCACTTTCAGAAGTTATCACAAATATCTAGCCATACATAAGGGGATGTGGCCAGAGTCCAACTCCTAGAAGTATACACAATGCTGCTTCAGCTGGAGAAGAGGAAGTATCTCTAATCCTTACCTGAAGGATGGTAAAGGTGCCTGCGGAGCCGGACATTACTCAGCACCACTCTGCTCAGTCACTGGAGCAGGATTTTCAGCAGGTGTTTCAGTCACCTTTGTCTGAGACACAATAAACCTTTATTATAGGCAAAGACTGACCTCCAGACCCTTCCTCTGTTCAGTGGTAGGGCCAGCATAACCCAGGTTTTAAAATAATGAAGATGAATCCTCAGAAAATATTAACTATAGGAATTACACTAAAGTTTCATTATTACACAGCAGGTTCTGTCAGGGGACCACCACAAACAGATACAGAATGAGAAAGTCTTTCCTTATTAAGGTAAAAATCTGTTTGCCAATAGTTCCCTGAAATCACCTGATTCAAGCAGTTCAGGAAATGGATCTGGAGCTTTCAAATCCATCTGTTGTACTACATACAGACTGAAGGTTTGAGAAAGCTGGAAAACACAACTGTTTCTCTCCACTTCAAAAATATTTATTACAGTCTGACCCCAATTAAGAACTACCCAGACACAATCCCTATCCCACTGCTGGTTCCATTTAAGATAAGCTGCTTGTTCTCATAGAGATTCACAAGGAACAGGCAATGAAACCAGCTACTTTCAACAATCAACACTTTGGACTTGGCCATCAGACTCCTCCAGCACACCAAAAATACGCTTGTTAGAACTCCCACAGGACAGAAGGTCTTGAGCATTCACCCCATCAAGCTCTGCCACATTTTCCCAGGGGCATGCTTACCTCTTTCCCATCCTGAGCTGGAGCATTGGGTGGACGAGGTCGACGCCGGTAGTTGTATGGGCGCCTATAACCACGGCGAAGTGGCTGCTGACTCATAGCATTGGCCTCATGATGGTTCTCTTTGTTTTCAGCTTCTCCAGCCACTGGGGCAGGGCGTGGACGCGGGGGTCCTCTGAAAAGAGAGAGAGAAATAAGCGTTAAGTATGAGAGAAGCCCACGAAGGTTAAAACTACCATAATTTTAGCCCAGCAAAAACCTCTCTAACCAAGTACCATCTGTAACAATGTTGAATGCTAGCAAGCCATCCCTTTGGAGTTCAGCTGGCATACAGTTGGAAGGGAAAGACCTGTTTCATTGGGTTAGACAAGCAACCTGGGTGTCTCTTCACTGCTGAAGCTACATCAGCATATTCTGCTATCTGTCCTACAATAAAAAGGTAGCTAGCCCATGTGAATTGCTGGCTAAGAGAAGAAACAAGGCAGTAGTGGCCACACAGGCTGACTCTGCCAAATTAACCTTGCACTAGCCATATACCAGTCCAGCCCTATTCATAATTAATGGTGCAATCCCTGGGAATTACAATTCCACCTGTAAACCATTCCTGGATCTTCCCTCTTTGCCTTATGTTGCCCCTCTTTACCATATAAGAAAGTGTAGCATGTATCTCAGTTAGGCAAGTTGGATCTCATTACCACCAACACATTTATGACATAGGGGACATCTCTGGGATTGGTTATCCAAAAGAAGACAGAGGCTTTTGGTTTGGAACAACAGTGTATGGTCACATCTCAAATGTGTGGATACATGCTATAGCCTACAGCTATGGTCTACAACTGCCTCAAGGCGGGGGGGTCAGTGGAGGGCAAGGTGCTAATCTCCTCTCTGGTGACCAGTGATAAGACAGGAGGAAATGGAATGAAGATGCATCAGGGGAAGTTCAGCTTGGACATTAGGAAAAGATTCCTCACCAAGAGGGTGGTCGGTCACTGGCACCGGCTCCCCAGGGAAGTGGTCACGGCACCAAGCCTGTCAGAGCTCAAGGAGCATCCGGACAATGCTCTTAGTCATATGGTTTAGTTTTAGGTAGTCCTGCGAGGAGCAGGGAGTTGGACTTGATGATCCTTATGGGTCCCTTCCAACTTGAGATATTCTATGATTCTATAAGCTACCAAGTCCATGTTCCTGAGTACGCAAAAGTATTTAATCCCATTTCCAGTATAAACAAAGTGTGTTTATAAACTGTCAAAACACAGCCGAAAGTGATGACAAAGTCATTGCCTACTATCTAGTTCCCATTAGCTGGCTTAGCTAATCCATAGCTACCCAGTCCCCAAAAACAATTTAACTTTTGCAAAGGAATCTAACATAAAAGCACTAGTGTCATGGGATTTAGTGTATGTAAATGCAAGCAATACTTATCTGTTAACTCAAACAGAAACATTCTGCATTCTCATTGGATACAGTAACTTCTCATACCTCTTATGGGGGGAAAAATTGCATCAGAAATGCATAAATTCCCATTAGCCATGGGCAAATTATCCAGCTTGATTCACCCACGTGACATGCAAAAGCTCAGGTGCCTCACTGTACTTGCTGTGGTGCTATTCCTGACTATCCAATACTAATGAACACTTTCAGGAATATAATTTATTCTGCTCAGATCCCTACAATCACCAGCACCGGTATTACCCCATTTCCCACAGTCATAGGTAAGAGAGCCAACTTTAACACAAACATTCACAGATAGAAAAGCTCAGAGTAGACATGGAAGGCTTGTGGTTCTAGACCCAGCATCCAGTAGGATGGATCCATTTTGCATGAACAGGTGGTCATTACAATTAATGACAGTCTTGTTATTCCTATGAAATTCAGCTTCATATTGACCTTGCACTGTTATTTACCTCTTGCTGGTTTTGAGCAAACATGCATATGAAAATTTTTACATCCATTTCATAGTTCAACTTTCTAAATTCAATGTTGGGACTTGACATCTTAAGCTAGTTGATAGAAAGACAAGGACAAGATGAAGAGGAGGAAGGGAGCAAATGACAGACTAATACAAATCAGCTCTCTGAGAGCAGAATCATAGAATAGTTTCTGTTAGAAAGGACCTTTAAAGGTCCTCTAGTCCAACCTCCCTGCAATGATCAGGGACATCTTCAACTCGATCAGGTTGCTCAGAGCCCCGTCCAACCTGACCTGGAATGTTTCCAGGGATGGGGCATCTACCACCTCTCTGGGCAACCTGTGCCACTGTTCTACTACCCTTATTGTAAAAAGTTTCTTCCTTGCATCTAGTCTAAATCTACCCTCTTAGTTTAAAACCCTTACCCCTTGTTCTAGCGCATCAGACACTACTATAAAGTTTGTCCATCTTTCTTATAGGCCTCCTTTAAGTACTGAAAGGCCGCAATGAGGTCTCCACAGAACCTTTTCCTCTCCAGGCTGAAAAACCCCAACCTCTCAGCCTTTCTTCATAGGAGAGAGAGGCATTCCATGCCTCTGATCATTTTTGTGGCCCTCCTCTGGACCCACTCCAACATGTCCATGTCCCTCCTATGCCGAGGACTCCTGACCTGGACACAGTACTCCAGATGGGGTCTCAAAAGAGCGGAGTAGAAGGCAGAATCCCCTCCCTCGACCTGCTGGCCACGCTTCTTTTGATGCAGCCCAGGATACAGTTGGCCTTCTGGGCTGCAAGCGCACATTGCTGGCTCATGTCCAGCTTTTTGTCCACCAGTACTCCCAAGTCAGCCGGGCTGCTCTCAGTCCCTTCATCCCCCAGCCTGTATTGATATCAGAGGTTGCCCCGATCCAGGTGCAGGACCTGGGCAGCACTTGTCCTTGTTGAACCTCATGATGTTCACAGGGGCCCACTTCTTGAGCTTGTCCAGGTCCCTCTGGATGGCATCCCATCCCTCATGTGTGTCAACCATACCACTCAGCTTAGCACCGCCTGCAAACTTGCCAAGGGTGCACTCGATCCCACTAAGTCATTGATGAAGATATTAAACAGTACTGGTCCCAACAGCAACCCCTGAGGGATGCCACTCATCACTGATCTCCATCTGGACATTGAACCGTTGACCACTGCCCTCTGGACATGACCATCCAACCAATTCCTCATCCACCAAACAGTCCACCCATCAAATCCATCTCTTTCTGATTTAGAGAGAAGGACACTGTGGGGTACTACGTGACAATACTTTATGAAGAACACCAGTGAAAGTAATCCAGTGTTTTATTTAACTTATCACTCATTCTCCAAGATAAAACAAGTCACAAGAAGCCAAGAATCCAAATGAGCTTTTTCACTTAAAGGAATTAAAAAAAGAAAAGTGAGGCAACATATCAAAAGGTATGACAGAGAGGCCGACTATTTCACACTGATATTTTTAACTGTACCAAATTCCTCAGCTATGGAATTGTTCCCTTAGTGAGAAGGCTGGAAGCTGGAGTGGTCATGTCAGAACTAAGGCTGGAAAATGAAGAAAACAATCCTACACTGGCCCGTTTAAGCTATGACTAACACAGATGACTCGGCAACTTACTCTGCATATTCCACTGGAAAGCATCAGTGTCCATGTGAACTCCAAGGGATCTTTACTAAGAACCTAAGAATGGGCTACTGGGTCTTCAAGTGTCCATTTATCCCAGTTCTATGGATCCCAAGGGAAAAATAAGGACAAGGAAACAAGGAAACCTACTTCCCAAATAGCCTCCCAGCCTCCAGTTGTTTTCCACGCTGGGGATTTCCTGAGCCAGACTTTGCCTGTTTAGAGATACCACAATGCTGTTCTAGCTATTTGACAGTCTCCCCGAAGCTCATGCAAGCTTTTAAACATCTCCAACATCCCGTGGCAAAAAGCTCCAACAATCCGCCGTATGCATAACAACCCGAGTCAGCAACCTGAACATGAGTCAGCAGTGCACCACTGCAGCAAAGGCAAAATGGATCCTGGGCTCCATCCACACAGGCATTATTAGTAGCAGAGAGATGTGAACATCCCACTCTATTCAGCGCTTGTCAGGTTGTACCTGGAGTACCGTGTCTGGTCCCCACAGTTAAAGGAGGCACACAGGCTGGATACAGTCCAAAGGAGGGCCATTATGATCAAAGGGCTGGAGAAACTCACCTATGAGGAAGAGACCTAATGCCCTCAGTCTTTCTCTTTAGAAAAGAGAAGGCTTAGGGGAGAACTCAGTATTCTAGTACTTGAAGGGCAGCTACAAAGAGGACAGAGGCTCTCTTCACAAGGAGCCACATTGAGAAGACAAAGGGCAACGGGTACAAGTTGCACCAGGAGAAGTTTTGACTTGATATAGGAAAGATTTACAGTGAGAACAATCATTTACTGGAATAACCTCCCCATGACTGTGGTAGAGTCCCCATCACTGAAGATTTTCAAGATGTGATTGGACATGGTGCTAGATAACCTTATCTAGGTTCCCTTTCTCACAAAGGGTTCTGCCAGATGATTTTTGAGGTCCCTTCCAACCTGGACTGTCCAACGGTTCTGTGAACCTCCCTTTGTTCTTCAGCATGTCTCCCACTTCCTTCATTTGAAGGCTTCTCATAGTTTATGTTTTTATGAGAAGAAAAAGCAAATTTCATCCATTCATTCATCATGCCACTAATTTTTCTGACAACCTCTATAATCTATCTTCATTTGTCTCTTCTCCCAGCCTCAGTCACTTCCAGTCTTCACATTTTTTCTCCCCTTCAAGCAGTTTGATGAGTTTTATCTTATTCTGGAAGCTATGCCATCTGTTTAGCACCCCCTTTCCCCAAGAATTCTAGCAAGAGTAACTCCAATAATCCTATTTTATTACCTTCTACTTCAAGAGTTTTCAAGGAACCTAAAGTTTACATCTTGACTGACAGCAATACCCTCCACTAGCACAAGACGTCACAAGGTAACTATAATGCTACCACCTAATCTACCCGCCTGTAAGAGACAGGACACATCTTCAGCTTTTACTGAACAGTAGGCTTTCCTCTACCTACAGGTAGCACCAGTGCATAAAACCAAGCCTGCGTGACAGGTAGGACTGAGCTGGATGTGCACAAGCTACTAGTCCAGAGCTGAACTGCTACCTACTGTCTGCAGTTCACAGGAAGTTATAAAGCACACCCTGCCCCTGCAGATGGCAGACCTGCCTGTTCCAGACCAAATGGTATTTGGATTCATGAGTTGTCCAGGAAAGTATAAGAGTGCACCTGGGAAGACACAGATCCTGCAACTCACTTCAGTATGTTTCTCAATTGTGAGAAGTAACAGGATGCAAAAGAATTGCCCTTTCTTGACTTATTCCTGGCTCTGAGCAATATATAAGCACATTAAACAAATTCTACAGTTGCTTCCTTACTCCTGTGGCTCACCTTTCTCCTAATAATTAAAATGCTTCTCACTGTCCCTACCATTTTCATGCACATTAGTACCAGGGAATACAGCTTCCTGCTCCTAATGAATCCTGTAAGATCACAAAAGCATCCAAATGTAATGATGAGCGAAGGCAACAGTACAAACCTGCGATAGCGGGGACGATAGGTAGGATTCCTATGAACTTGTTGATTAAGTTGTCCTCCTTCTGTGACCCCATCCTTGATTTCCCCCTCACCACCCTACAACCAAAAGAAAACAGAAGACAAAGATGAAGTGTTATCTTATTTCACAGGTAGTATATTAACTATAAAGCCCAATGATCTGAACACAAGTTCAAAACCAGTATATCAGTACAGAAACAGCAGCATACCAGGTAAAAAGCAGCAGATACTCAAAAGGCTTTAATTTGGGCAAAGATAAGAGTAGGACAGAAAGAACAAGAGCCAATAATGCTGCCCTTGTTCCTCACAGCAACAGGCTAAGAAGCTACCTGACGGTGCCTCCTCCCTGTCTGCCAAGAAAGGCAGAGAACCTGACAAATCTTTGATGCATATGAAAGTGCATTTCAAGACATGACATTGCATTGTAAGGGCTAAACATGTTATGGAGAGGCAGCTGTTCATCAGGACACTGCTGAATGTGGAAAGCTAACTGAAAGACATCATGCTGAAACTTGCCAGAGACCACTTCTGGCTTCATTCTACACAGAGCCCCATTCCACAGAGAATTCCCACAAACACATGAAGAATTTAAAGACAGAAAAGCTGTACTACATCATGTCAAATACTCTTCTACACCCTCAATGTTTTCAACCTGTCAGAGATGCAGTGGTTATCCTTCCCCTTTAGTTCTTAACTGATAAGGCTGTATTTCAGTTTGCTTTATTTTTGTTTGGTTGGTTGTTAGGGGTTTTTTTTGTTGTTTTTTGTTTTTTTTTAACATGCCAGCCATCAGTAGTCTCTGTTTTATTAAAAAAAATTACGTGATTTACAGTTATCATTGTACTACTCTTCCCTTTAAAAGAAGGAATTTAACAAGAGATCTGGAAACAGAAGTACATCTTCTGCATCTGATCCAGTAGGAAACAAAACCTATCACTTCCTGACAGCCTTCAGTAGTCTACACTAAGTTTGACAGGTCTCCTTCCAATTCTACACAGCTATTTTAACCACCATCATATTTTGCTCTGTTATAACTGGCAATCTCAGGTAACTGCATAGGCAGAACTATTCTTTAGCTAAGATATGATGATAAACTTTTAGAAAGGCTGGAGCATTTTAACAAGAGCTGGAGGTTGTAACAAGAAATCTTGGGGAATTAAATGAACCTCACTGACCAACCTGGACAATCTTTTCCTCTCACCACAGCAAAATACACTCCAAATGCATTAATAATTTCAAGCACTCTTTGTAGCTTTCCAAGTCTCCAAGAAGCAGAAACATGGCCTAAAAGGCAACTGGAATATTTTACATGCTGTACCTAAGAATAACTGGTATAGCTATTCCTAACAATATGACAGGGTCAGCCACTGAGGTGAGTAGAGAGAAATCAGAATTCAATTTAAAAACCCCACGATCATAAATAACATTATCCATTACGTTCTCACGCATAAAACTGATCAGGATAACTAAATATCTACAGGAACTCCCAGTGACTAAGTAGATAGTAATAACAGGTAGCATCTGATAGCAGTTGAGAAGTATTTGAGAGGCACAGAACCCAAAAGGAAAATTACTCTTCTGAGTTTACGACAACATTATACAGCTTCTATCTACTTTGTGATACCAGTCTGCCCTGTTTGTATCATGACGCTTTGCACTACATAACTTCACAGTTTAATAGACCTGTGATGGGCGGTCAGAAGTGTCTCAGACAGTAAAGTGAGAAATAGCACCGCCAGTGTTGTGTGTGGCAATAGTGATTCAAAGGTCTTGGGATTTGCCTTTTGTGAGCAAGGACCTAACGCTGCTCCTGCTTTCACTCTCTCACATGAGGACTGGCAAAGCACAGAAACAGGAGAAGAGAGCAGCAAGACGTGAAAGGAAGAGAGGATGCAAAACTAAAACAATCCTGAACACGTCCCAGCATAATTGCTATTTCTCTTCTCTGAGATTCCTGAGCAAGCGCATGTGGAATCACCTCAATTCTAGCGCTGCAGTGCCAGAAATACGGAACGGCAAAGGCCTAGTAGGTCTCATCTGAGCGACAACGTGCCAGAAGTTAACAAAGCATCAGCCAACCCAATTGTAGGGAGGGGCACATAACGGTATTTTTCATCAGCCAAAGCTCTCCTGTAGCACTTGACAATCAGCATCACATTCACAGCTCTTTAAAAGGCAGTGTTGAATTTCTGCATGTTTTCAATGGCACAGCCCAAGTCCACTCTTCCCTACAGAGGGCTGCATTGGAATCTCAGATAAAAGACTCCATCTCCTGTAGTGACAGAAAGAATGACTAAACCCCATGAAGCATTACTTGAAAACAATGCAAACATTTTTCTATTCATCTTGAACTGAATGTTCCGATATCAGTATTTTAAATGGGTTTCCGCTTAAACAATCAGTTGAGAATAGAATAGCAAAGTAACTGAACTGCTTAGCCCAGAAGTCCTGATAATTTCCTGCATCTTCTGTAGTATCACAAAAATTCAGTTAACACATTACACCAGTTTCACTGTCAGTTGATCTAGTCTATCAGCCAGAAGTGAAGTATGGCTCCAGAATAAAACAATTATGCTGTCAGAAGTCACTGAAACAGATGCAATTTGACCAGAAAACAGAACCTGAGCTTTGAGGTCTCGTTTTACTGTACTAATAGTAAATATATTAGATTCTTTTATTAGGAAAGCTTCCACGGTACTCTTAAAAGCACCACCATGTCTAGCACACACATGATCCTGTTCACTCAGTGTCCTCCACACTTTAACTCAGTTTAATACCTTTAACAGAACACTGGGTCATCCTAAAGGACAAATGAATGAAGCTGGCCTGCTGCACTCTACGCTTTCCTGTGAAGATGACCAAAATAGCAGGCAGGCTGTGATTCCCCATGAAGATCTTGCACAGATTTCTCTAACCCTAAAAAGGTACAAAATTTTATTGCTGACCCCCAAAGAAAAGTTTTGTAAGCATTAACTGTAACTGCAAGGAGCTTTTTACCCATCTGCTTCCTCTAATTTCTTCTTCATTTGTTCTTACATCTCTTCAGATCAGTCTCTAGCTTTTGTATACTATTCATCTTTTCAGGCCTCCTCTCCACAAGAAATAGTGTCAGCCTATAAAATAGCACTCAAACTATTTCACTTATTTTCCGACTCACTGGTATAGAGGATTCTTCTATTAGTGATGCACACAATATGTACATGAGGACATCATCGGTTCTCAAGGTTACTCCACGATTCATAGTCTGTTCTAACATTCTGACTAAAGCTCCACACCGCATCTATGTTGTCACAGTTTAGTGAAGAGCACAGCCTCTTTTCTGTAGTAGATACAATTAAGTAATTCCTAATATGAACAAGTACTTCTACTCTCCATGCAATCCAGATGCAGTTCCACTGGAGCTGGTTAAATACCTCAGATTCCTCAAGGTTCTCTTCACTCTTGAGAGACTCACACAATGTGTTCAAAACCAGACCCACTAAAACACACACAGAGTACAGGCACATTTGAGCTAGCAGGGCAAACAAAGGACAGCATCTTTAGTTTGCCTAAAACCATGCCAGTAAGCAAGGATAAATGAACTCTTGCTGCACTGCAAGGTTGGACTGGAGTTGCTAAGACATCAATTAAAAGATATTGAAACCTAGAAGGCTACCATGTCAAAAGTCACCTCAACAAACTAAATGTTGGGGGTTTTTTTTCCCCTCCTCAGTAAATACAGGATTGATGATGTGGGCAGCTGAGCTCTGGGAAAACTTCTCACCTCTGCAGCCTAGTAGATCTTTAAGCACAGGAAGCCTGGGTACACTGCAACCTTTTCCTTCAGGTGTGCAGCAACAGTCACCTGCAGCTGAGTAAATATCCTTTCCACAAACACAGTCCAAGATGCCATACCATCAGCAACTCAAACTTGTCTCAGAAATATCCTGCAGGACAGTTAGCCAAAAAACACTTCCTCAAGTAGAGAGGCACAAGCTTTAATGCACCTCCTAATGGGACCACACAGAATAGTGTATACATACTGCTATAGCTCACAGGCATCATTACCTTTCTTCCCCTTTACAGACGTGAATAGAAGGGGAAAAAGGAAGCCTTGTTAAAGGAAAAGGATATTAAAGAAGCATTTTTCTAGATGCAGTAGGCATGCAGTTCCAATGTGAAGAATGTGTTAACTGATGCAAGTGAAAAGTCTCCAAAAGGAAATACTGATAGCTTCAGATAAGGATTCACCCTACTCACAACTGATCTATCAAAGCAAGCATGCAGGGGATGACAAGAATATCCAGACAAGTGTGAGTCATTTCACCTACACAGCCCTTCCTTTGCAGTCCCTACAAAGACTTCCTTAAAGTAGAGCTTTGACTTGTTCAGGCAACTAATAAGTAAGTAGGTAACAAGGCCCAGCAGAACTGGCTGCACCTCAGATTAGCTCAGAACACAAGAAGGGTCCACTGCAACATGCAGAAAGTTGAGCAGGCATAGCAGAACATCAACTTTGGCTGCACAAGGAACTCCTGACTGAGCTCAAACAAGAAAAGGAAGTTACCACTTAAATGAGTCTTAACATACAAGTCTGAGACTACACAGGGTACATTCGAGAGTGCTGAAGAAGCTGGCCAATGTCACTGCCTGGCCAGTATCATCTTTGAAAGGTCACAGCAATCAGAGTTCACCTTGTTACCTGTTAGAATGGCATGCTAAGGGAATGGGACTATAAGGTCTTCTTCATCCTTGAATGGAACAGAATTTACTCTTAATTTTAACAGATGATATGAAGTCCAGAACAGCAGTCAACGCATTGATGGGAAGGCCCGACATTCAGAGGATACTCAACAAGCTAAAGAGAAGGACCAAACAAACCTCATGAACAATGAGAAACAATTAACACCCAGGTTAATGTCCTTTTGTACATTATCATTTGCAAGTTCTGAAGGCTGCAATTCTTCCCAAGTCAATAATCCCAGAGAAAGAGCAGTATGCTTTAGTTTACGAAATGAGATGACTTCACAGGACATCAGGCACGAATCACACAACAGCTAAGGTCTGGTACCCACACCAAATCAGTCTGGGGTCTCAGACAGAAGCAAGACAAAGGAAAACAGTAAGATATCACAATTTGTTCCCCTTGTGTACATCTTCAAATACCAGGATCCAAGTGCGTTACAGTGTCACATGCAAGCCAGATTTTTAGCTGCATGAGTTTGCGTTAGACTTCCAAGAGAACATGTCCCAGCATGAGTACCCTGAGACTGAATGTTCCCCATGTCCAAGCTGGGTCTCACATTATCACTCTTCAGGCAGAAAGAAACAGCTGCTTTCCATACTCAGCAGTACGCAGGGATGTCTAAACCTTGATACGTCTGCTCATTTAAAATCTGAAGCAGCTCCAAGACAACACCAATACCACCAACTAAAGCATTCACTCTCAATAAAGACAGATGAGGGAGATTTTAATCTCAGGAGAGCAAAAGGGAAACAGAATCAATACTGGAATGTAGCTGGTTGATGAGCTAGCAGATAAGACTGGAAACAAAGAGCTGAACAAAGCCAAGTATCCTAGTTCTTTGCCACTTGGCATGAAAGCTGAAGCTGAAGCTGCAAATTGTATCACCACAAAAAACAAAGACATACTCAGTAACAGGCCACAGGCCATCAGTTACCAGCACCAGCTTCTAGCTGTCTCCAAGGGACTCAGAAAGAACACCTCTCATGTATTTAAGGCTCAGTGGTGTCCAGCAGCATTAAAGAAAAGACCTCATGATAGCTAGTATAAGCAGCTAGGCTTTATGGAAGGATTTGACAATATCAATTCAAATTGCCCCCATGCTGTCAACTCTGTACAACAATGTGAGAAGAGAGCTCTGTTGCTTGGGCAGGGACTTCCACCAGGGCTCTCCTATTGATTCATTCACACATTTCTGCAAGTGATGATCACAGACTCAACTATCAAAGAAAAGCTAATCAAGCCTGGAGCACATTCCAGTTTGTTGGGTTGTTCCAGGCACCTCTTTAGCACAAGCACGATGTGGACAGGAGTGGTAACTGCTAGAACTACAATCATGTACCTCATACTTACTACTCCCTCTGCAGAAACTTGCAGGGAAGCTGCTTAGGAAGGCTTGCAGATGTAATGAACAGTGGTGTGTAGCTAGTTTAAAGAAAAAAATGCATTATCTTTACACTGAACTGCTGTAGGCAGAGGCCTATGAAAGGATGATACGTGGAGGTTTCAACTAGTTGGTCAAAACTACCACCATGCCATACAGAAGTGACAAACTTCTAAACAAGCCCCGTTTTCCAAGTAACCTTTCCAAGTTATGGTTATAGTACTTCGAGTAATATAAATACTTCCCCTTGCTTCAGGTAAAGGGGATGGTGAACCACTTCAGTGTCTCATTCCTTTGTGTTTACTTTTCCAACAAACAGAAACCTTAATACTCAGAGATGCTTTTAAACACATTCTAGAAAGACATGCCAAGAAGAGCCTACAGGACACCCAAAAATAGAAAATATCAGAATCATCAATGATGTGCTGGAGGAACCCAGAATATTACTGAAGAACACTCACAACTTAGTCAAGTGTTGACAGTTTACTATATGCCAGTGCTGAAGCTGAGTTGCCTCTCATGAGAGGACCAGAAGACTGCTGAGGAGGTAGGACGACCATCACTAAAGAAATTAAACTTACACTTCGAGGTGGTCCACGGCGTCGGCCATAATAGCCACGTCGATAGCGGCGCCGGTCTGCAGCATAGCGGCTGCCTTCTACAGGGACTCCGTCCGGACCAGTGACATTAGCTGCTTCTGCACCCTAAAATGCCAAAAGAAAGTAAACCAGGGTGGTGTGAGAAAAGAACAACCAGCTACAGGGAGAAGATGAAACAGCAAAGAGGCTTTTTTGCATCAGTTCCAAGCTACAGAGATTCCGTCCTCCCACGTAATGCAAAAGCAGGTTTGTTATTCTTAACCCCATAACCAAGAGTTATGATCATGAGTTAAGACCCTATCAGCCAGACTGAGTTCAGAGGAAAAAGCAAGAACTAACTGATTAAAGAAAAAAAATTTAAAAAAAACCTTAGAAAACTCAAAAAATGTTTGAGAAAGTAGAATTGCAAAGAACTTGAAGGTTCTTAGAGTTATTAAGCTACCAGACTCCAAGACAAATTCTTCAGGGTAATATATGCCTTAGTTAATGATTACTGGGCAGGCTGCAAGCTTCAAATGCTCTATCAAGTAAAAATTACAGGTTCTAGAAGCACTATGATGTAGTTAAAGTAGAGTTTTGATACATATCTAGAAACACTTCTTAAGCCTTTAAAAACAGATCTTCCACAAAAAAATCTGTATGAATGCCACCCACCCCAGGGATTAAGACATTAGACGAAGACACCAGATACACAGCCAAGGTTCTGTGTTACTAGAGCGATGTTAACTCTGTTGGATCACACCCCTAAGTCTCCATAATATCTCACCTTCTCTCCCTCAACCACATCAAATTCTACAGTCTCTCCGTCACCAACACTGCGCAGATATTTCCGTGGGTTGTTTTTCTTTATCGCCGTCTTTAAAGAAAACACAGGAAAAAAAATATATTATCTTACACATTCATAGCCCTGTAGATGAGGGAAGGACAGTATTCTTTTGCTACAATCCCAACTCTACACACCAGATCAGTCACCACACCAAGACATTTCAAATACATAGACGTCTCTCTTATTCCACAGGCCCTCCAATACTCAGTCAAGGTTTACTCCTTTCTCAGTACTTAGAAGTTTATGAATCAGCTGTTGCCCCAGGATCCCCACTTTGTCAAGCCTACTAAGTGTTCATACGGAAATATGTAATGATCTGGACAGAGTTCACACCGAGTGTTTGATCTCCTGCCAGCTGTACCAAGGCAGCTCCAGCAGCGTGACCCATGCCTTCACAGTCATTAGGAGACCTGTAGATCATCTACAGAGAACTTAAGACCAGAAGCATTTTTGTAGAAGATGGCACTAACTATAAGGTGTCATGGCAAGTCATAGTAACTAGAGAAGAATTACTACAACTCGGGTGTAACATAAATAAGCATTTTACCTAAGCAACGTAAGGGAGAAACCCACCCACCCCGCCCAAAAAATTAGGTGAGTCCCTAAAGAACACAGGAATAGTACCAAAACAGACAAATCACAGTCTTAGTCATCTCCTAGACAGAAATCCCAAAATACTACTAACAACATGGCTTCGGATCAGAACCGGCTGAAAACCTCCTTGGACTCACAGGAACACTCAAACCTCCCGAAGCAATTTTCAGCCTGTCAGTTATGGATGCCATTCACTCCGTTGAGTATTTCTAGCATTCCACAAAAGGCAGTTAGCAAGATAAACATAATACCTGTTAACTAGTTAAGGGTTCACGAACAGAAGAGGCCAGGGGAGAAAAACCCCCAAACACAAATCAAAACACACACATTGTACAAGCCAATCTGTAGCCAGCTTTTTACTTAAGTTCTCTCAAGATTATTGGTGACCAATTCACTTTAAGTTTCCTGATACAGGCATCTTTGGTTAGCATGAAGAAGGCAGGTGCAAATCCAGCAGATAGAAGCACGCATGGAAATACAGGGCACAAATCTGGCTTCAGAAATGGGATGCAGGGTAGAAACACAAGAGGCTGTTCCATATCTGTCTGCAGCTCAAGAAAAACGATCAGTTGAGTTGTTGCCTATGTGTAGCAACTATGTTCATTCAGTCAACAATAGCCCAAAAATATTTCCCACTGAAGGAAAAGTTCTAATCAGTTTAAAGTTGAGCTTGACCAGTTTAGGAAAAGTATTCTTATTGTTGCTGAACACAGTCCCCTTTGTGTTTCAGGCAATAGGCCAGCATGTCCTTTTAGCCCTACATCTAGCCACACCTTTCCCTGTACCCTGCAGCGTCCCTGGACAGATTAAGGAAGAATGCAAGAGTGTACATATTATTGCTACCAAAGCAAAAACAACCCAAGAGTTTGGGCTTGTTTTTTTTATACAGGAAGAGAATGAGCTGCTCAAGTGAATTCCTTTGGGAATTACTTTACAAAGCAGAGACTCCCACCATCAGCTGAGACTGCTCTATTTGCTTTCTGCTGACCTATTAGTGTAACTGCCCCATTTCTGAAATCAGCTGGAAGTGCTAGCTTTTCCATAAATGCTATATACTAAAATCATTACCTTCACTGCCAATTACGGGTTTAATTCTTCCACCACCACCTGTACTGAGACAACTGACTCAAACTCATAAGACTGGTGCTCTGCATATGACAGAGGTGTCAAATTATACTTCAAACTCCTTCCCCTTCCTTGCGAGTGCGGAGGAAGAAAGGACTACCAGATTTCTTTTCATAGGGTGTACTTAAGATTAATCAAGCTCCTCAAGCATCCTCCAAGAAGGGTAATGAAAGATAAATTCAACAGGATTCCGCATGTTCTCTTCCAACTTCAAAATTCAGATTTACAGTTGAATAATCTGCCAATAGGAGACAGAGGCTGCCACACAGTAGGCTGAGGTTTGTTTTATGAAGGCAATCAGGAACAGTTTTGAGAAATAGTTTCTGCTCTGAATTCTCTGCAACAATAAGGCTTTACTGCTTAGTACTTCAGCTGCAGGTAAACATTGCTGAAATAAGCCTCTAACAAGCCTAAGCTCTAAGCCTGATGAAACGAGTTTTACTCTGTATATCCAGAGGAGAGAGAACACTGTCCTCCCTGTTACTGTTCACCAGCATCCTGCAGGCTCCAGCTTCTTTAATTCAAGAGACAGATGTTTTGTGTTAACACAGACAGCACTCAACAATTAAGACAGGGCCTTTCATTTCCCAAGGGGACACCAATGAACAGACAGCTTTAAGAGTCTTCAGAGCTAGTTCAGCGTTTTGTTTGGAAGAGTTCTTTCCATATCCTCATGATGTGGTGATATGAAATCTTATACACATCCAGCATTGTCATAGCAATAGCCAAAATTTGTTACACCAGTTGCTGGTGCACATACACCAGGCTGTGCACAGTAAATACAATCCAGCGAAGCGAAGAAAAAGACCTGTGCCGTAGAAGAGATTAATTCCTCCTCAGTGCTTGTGATTCAAACTATGCCTCATTAAACTGGACTTCTCTGGCTACGGACACTTTTAACAGTACTAAATTGCAAGACCCTCCTCCCCCCTCCCCAGACACACTCCACCCCACCAGGCGGATCAATCCATTGCTTGCACCACCTCCAACTCACACAGTGCTCTAGCCAGCACCTTGCACGAACCAACCGGACAAGGATGCAAGCAAGACGGACAAGGATGCAAGCAAGACGAAGCAGGTGAAGAACTGCCCTTCCCCAAAACACTGCTTGGGTCCCCCGCAAGACAAAGGGTTAATTCAAAGCAAACCATGCATGCCCTAAAGAGAAAAGCATTTTAATCTGTACTAGGTTTATAAATAGCATCCAATAGCCAGACACCAAGCGTTAACCCCCATTCCAATCATGAGATCGGCCTGTTCCCTCCCCACTGCGGATGCGTGCCAGGGAGGCAGGGAGGAGGCTGTATCTGTTCAACTAGGTCAGCCTTATTCTGAAGGGATTAGGCATGTAATCCAGCCCCTCCCGGGACAGGCGCGGGGAGGAGGGGCACAACCGGCGCTAACCACGGAGAGGGAGCTCGCAGCAGGATGTTTGCTTACACGGTGGATTTGCCGGGCGAGCCTGTCCTCTGGCCCTGCGGAGCCAAGCGCTCAGGCAGGAGCTCCAGCCAGAAAGGCCCAGGCTCTGGTAACGAGCACGTTCACGGACAGCAACAGCTCCAGACGGAAGAGCTGAGGAACGCCCGATTGCAGCCAGCCCAGGCCGGAGCTGGAAGCATCTACTCTGCCATGCACAGCCCACCAACAGGGCTAATCAGATGCAAGCTTGCATGTGATGCGGTATTTCTGAAACATCAAGCCGGTTTTGCTCAGTGCTCACTACAGGAGGATTTCAGCCACAGGAGAATGAGAAATAAGCTACTACAGACACACACCAGTTTACATTTAGAGGAATAGTCTCCACAGGTGAAGGAGACAAAACAGCACAGATAATACTAGCTTGCTGTGGCCATCACTGTTTGGGTCTCCGTAGGCAGCCTTCCCAAGCAGAATAACAGCTGATCCATGTTATCTCTGTCATCAGTACAACAATCATTTTCCAGGATATCTTCTCAAAGGTCTCAGGGAGACCTCGTTTGTCTTCAAGGTAGTTTTTATAGTGCTGCCTATCCAGAACATGTTTCTGCTACGAGAACTCCTCCCACCCTCCTCTGGACACATTCCCATCAGGCTGCAGACGCAGTATCTGTATCAGCGTGCACACAGCACACGGTCGTTGAAGAAGGAGGGTGACCATTAGAAATCTGTATGTGCATTGAGAGCTCTTGCTCCCAGTCCACCAACTGAACCCGGGAATGCGTACTGCGCACACTTCCTAACATCTTCGCTCATTACAGGCACTAGATTCACTCCCTCGCAGCTTCATTTGTTTTAGGGATAACGGGTCTACACCCCTTGACCCAAAGAAACAGTTATCACAGGCTATTTAGTCATGAAGCCACAAAAACTAAACTCTCAATGTTGACCAGTGTGTTTAACACAACTACATATGCACACGTCCTCACCCTCTGTGACCAACTCTGAGTCTAAGTTTCCTGGTTACACTTGATGGAAATACTGCCACTTATGCCACAGAGAAAGCTCACGCTTTTAAGAATGACATGGGCCTGCAGACATCTCATGTGGGACAAGCTCCAGGGGCAGTATTTCATTTTCTGGTGAAGTGAATTTCTCAGGTGATGCAAAACCAGACCTAAGCCATCTAATCAGTCTATATCAGCATGGAGACAGCGTCTTCTGTCTTCCCATTAGTTGCCTGTGACCCGAGAGTTGCCGTATAAACTTAGAACAGCCTACTGACAGTTCAAGGAAAGTTAACCAATGACAAGCCGCTGGGCAACCTCCCTCTGCTTGGGCACATTTGGCACACAGCCTTCCTCCTCTTCTTCCCAAGAGCAGCTGCCTCATGCAGCAACAGCTGATGGCAACCCAGGCTGGTCAAGAGCCAGACTAGATCACTTTCTGTCTAATACCAGGGAGGGCAGACAGACCAGACCAGCAAATGAAGAGGGCAGAAGAAACAAGGAGCATGAGGAAATGGAGGGGAAGGACAGACAACGAGTAGCAAGGTATTAACAAAACAGAGGAGTCATCTCCCCAGTGAAGGGGCAATCAACCAAAGACACACCAAAAAAAAGCCCAAATAAACCTTTAGTGTTCAAATCAGAGCAGACGAAAGAAAGCATGAAGGGTTATAATACCTCCTTCTTCAGTTACAGTTCCAGAGACAAGGAAAACATACCCTAATATTCCTCCCTGAAAGTTTCATACATGTCCATTCAAGGTATTTGTGGTAAACATTCTAAGAAGCCAGGACAAGGTTGGGTGGCTATTTCAGGAAGTTGCATTAGAAACCTATCACAGTGCACATCTCTAAGTACAATTACTGCTGTCTTACCTGATGAACAAACACATCTTCTTTGGTATCATTTCTGGAAAAAGAAAGCAAGAAGTCATAAGAGTTTAAACTAAGAGACTTAAATAGAAATCCCTGACTTCACAAGAGGAACCCTCCTTCCCCAAGCCTGTAGTACATCCCCTGGATTCCACACATTCTGTGTAAGTCTGTGCTACCAAGACCCTGCTCCGAATTTCCAGGGTCATATGCTTGACAGCAGAAAGGACTCCCACCCTTCAGGAGGGTGAGGGGATGGGGGAGGTTCCCTGCAGTCTTCTGGCAAATGTTCAATATTTTGTTTTGACACAGGGCAGTCAGGACTGCTTGCCTTTCACTATTCCACCCCCCCCAAAAAAACTTCCACAGGGGCTGCAACCTGAGCTGTTATCCCAGAGGTCAAGCAAGACTATCAACAGGACTGGCCACAGCTGTTAACAGGGCTCTCCTTTCAGCGAGACTCAAAGCAACCATGCACAAGAGGTGTTAGGACAGGGGGACCCGGACACCAACATGAGGTTGTGGATTAGGCCAGCCAGTTCAGGCTTCCGCATGCAAAACATGAAGACAGGTCTCAGACCTTGATTCTGTGTTCCCATAGAACAGAAAGAGCCTAGACCCTGCCACCTGTTCACTTCAATTCCTCCTCTGCAGAGGAAACAGGTGGGCCAGGGAGTTTGTGAAGATAATGGAGAATTCAAAACTTGTTGTGCTGGACTGAAGCAAGAGTAGACAGACTTCAGTTCAGGAAGAAAGCTAACAAGATATTACACCATATCCAACTGAAGGCTCTCACATGTACTGCTATGAAAGACTTTAACAGTACTTCCTAATTCAAGCTTTTCTTCAAGGTTTACATAACACTGCAGAGTGGCCTCCAGAGTCTGGGATTAATACTATACCAGAACTGGCCTCAGATCAATGAAACGGGGCTCTTCTACCCCTTTCTACAGTGTCCAACTTACCCAAATCTACCTGCTGTGTAATAGTTCAAGGACTTGCAGGACAAAAATAACTTGCCAGGTACATCTTTTGCAAGACAAGCATTCACCATGCAGGAGCTTCATTTTTCATGAAGCACATAAGACATTTAAGCCCCTCAACCCCACAGATATTCCAGCCTTAAAAGCCAGAGCTTTCTCCAGTAACTTGGAAGTGCGGGTCTTGTGCACCTAGGGTTGGAGTGTGATCGGTATCGCTTACTGCTATTTGGATTATCAATACCCTTCAGAGGTTTGTTCATGTTCAGAAGAGAAGAACAAAAGATACAGAAAGGCCCACGAACCCAGGCCGGGAATATCTTCAGTTAGATTACATCAG
Organism: Sula dactylatra; assembly: GCA_013389905.1. NCBI lineage: Eukaryota > Metazoa > Chordata > Aves > Suliformes > Sulidae > Sula > Sula dactylatra. The sequence continues at coordinate 166,466 of WEKW01019704.1, forward strand.
AGAATCTCAATGTGTATTTAGAGTAGGTATTTTGACCAGTTAACACTTCAATTTTTATCCAAAAGTATTTCCCTTCATCCTACAACCTTACTTGTACCTTTAAAAAAAAGCCAGGCAGTCATGAAAGAACATACAGCTCATGAAAGGTGTAGTGCAAGTAAACATGAGAAACAAGTAACGGATCAAGTCTGTAACAAGTTTGCCCCTTTCTGTTTTCTCCCCATACACAGAACCTTCGGGGTGGGGGGGGGACGGGGGGAATGTTGGGGAAGAGTCCCCTGAGATGCTATCCAAGTCTGTTGAATACCTGGCCAAATCTGGCCATCAACCGCATGAACCTCAGTCAGGTCCTCGGGTCCCTGCTGCAATCACTAACGCATGGCATATTAGCTGTACCATGAGTCTCAGTGCAGTATAAATGATTATCATAATTTAAACATACCTGTTGATAAAGCCATATCCATTTCTGACATTGAACCACTTGACTGTGCCAAGAACTTTGGTGGCTGGAAAGAAAAAGTTAAAGAAGTTACTCTAAAACATAATGAAGTAAAAGAACATTACAAAAATACTTTTATACCTCCACATGAAGTCACAATCGGATGCATGGTGCTCCCTTAACACTCGAAGCATACCTTCATCTCCCACTTCAGTTTATACTAATGCAGTAGCAGGAAGCACTGCTTTCACTTGCTGTTCTTCAGCCAAGCGTTTAACGCATGGCATCTAGACTGAAGTCCAGCTCTATTTTCAGAATTGGCCATCCCTCCCTTCTTTATTTCTTAGCCCAGAAATGGGCAGTGAAGCTGAAAATCCCGCTGCCATTCATCAGTTCTCGTTAGCTTAGTAGCTAGACATGAAACATAGCCAAAGAAAGCCGTTTAGAAGTCTTCTTTCACTCACAGTTACCCTTCCTTTCTTCCTTGGAAACCAGAACTGGGCAAAGAAGCAGTATCAAGCACCATGCAACTCTCAGGTGGAGATGCAGCACACCCTTATTTTGGACAAGCTCTTTCTTGCTTTGTCAACATCACTCTAACCAAACAAGACCCCACAAGGTTATTTCTGGTTTGTTTGGGTTGTTGTTTTTTTTTTTTCTCTATACAGTCCTACTTCTAGTGATCTTCTGTGATTTGCCAGTTATGAACTGACCAACTTTACATTCCAAGGCTTCTAGGATCAAGGCAAGCTCCTGTCTCAACACCAAACCAGCATCTTACTTAGGAGCCATACTGCAGTGTCTTACAGGATCTGGCGAAACCTGTTCCTCCAATATACAGGTACGTGTAGGAGGAACTCAACAGCAATGCAGGTAGTTCAACCTCTCCTTCCCTCTCAGCAACTGGGTGGAAACCACAAACTTGTACTTTTCAAACCGGTAGGAAAGGGAGAATTTTGAGCTTTAGATTTGAGTAGATGTTACGTGACCACAACTGTCTAAGCAATCTATATCATACTTATTTGAAAGGGGTCTAGTCACCTATAGGTGACTGCTTGTTGAAAACCTTACGTATGTTTGGGGGATGGGAGGAACTCAAGAGGCAATTAAAAGGAAAATAGTCTAGAGACAGTCTCCAGTTCAGAAGTCCAAGCCAGCCTGCTAGAAGCAAGAACACATTGCAAATTGATACCTTCATCTGCTCTACACCTGCATTCTTCCCTAAACATCCACTAGGAGATGACAGAGCTAGAGAGACGTTCGGTCTTATGCAGTCTTGCCATTCTTATATACCCCTCCGACAGAAAAAAAAAAAAAGCAACCTCTTCCTCCTCCCCTGAGTACAGAGCTAAAGTAGTAATGTTTGCTGACAGCACTCCATTGTAGTACTGTTGCTGTTGTTAAGAGTAATAACAGGCCATTTCTCACTGCACTTTTAGAAGTGAAGGTTTTGGTCTTCTTTAAGTCAATTTTTTAGCAGAAAATGTTCATATTTAGAAGAAGCAAAACCATGTTAAGACTGAGAGAGTAATTAGAGGAAAGGGCTCTACCCAGTATTGCATATATTCCCAAGACAACTTCTTTACAGAGATAAAAACCTTACTAAGTTTCACTGCCTAGCACTGATTCACAGTAACAAGAAGAGTCTTCAGCATCAACATTTATAGTTGTGCTTTTAGGTTTAGTTTCGTGGGGACATCACTAGGTACAGACACTTATTGCTACCACAAAGGCACTGGCTACATGCATAGCTCACTGCACTAAGACAAGTCAAGAGGGGAAGATTTTTTTTTGGGGGGGTGGGGGTGNGCCTGCTTTAAGAAACAAGGCTAATACCACTGACTCCCCCCCCCCCATCATCCTCTCCCTCCCTTGCAAAATAGCTATTGAATCTGTTGGCCTATTTCAGTCAGGTCAGGAAGAGGGTGAGAAACCTAGGAAAACTGATGAAAACTCTCAGAGGACTCAAAGCTGGTGGAAGGAGAGGTAGTCAAACTCAATCTACATGGCCAGCTGGCTGCTGCTAAATGGAAGTCCACACACACAGCTTCAGGGCAACATTGCTCTTTTTGCTTGCACAAGCTGCCAGAGGCCAAGGGCGAGTCTCCAATATATTCCCTAAAACGGCATACTGGGGAAACACCATTCCCTACCTGCACCAGTCTTATAGTCTCCCCTAATCGTTACTTGGAGGGGGGCAGATCATCAGACACAACAGCATGACACTGAACATCCACGTACGGCTGGTGCAGCCATTGCCAAGCTTGAGCTGTCACAGCAGGGAAGTCGGGCAAGGAGGAGGACAAGTCCAGAGGAAACCATAACCAGTTTTACTGACGAGTCAGAGAAGACAGTTGACGTGACAACTCCTATCCCACCAGCAAGTGAAAGCCCATGTACTTCTACAAGATGCTGTACTCTGATCAGAGGAAACAATCATCAGCCTCTCCTACCCATGCCAAAACAGCCTTTTCATTAGTTTTAACAAGGCAAGCCACAGTTTCCCATGAGCAAGAGAGAAGAGAAAGTTGACTAACCTTCATCCTCATTCCTAGAAGTCAGACACCTGGATGCCCTGGGCCAGCATCAGACCTTGCTTCTAATGGGATCTTTGTTAAGAGGAGACTTAAGTGAACGTAATTACAGGACCATTAACAGGGACATTTGAGGTGGACTTGAACATAAGTCCGTACTCAATTAGCATTATCAATGATCATCTTCCTTACAACTCCTGCTAAAAAGCTTGCCCAGCAATACGGCCCCTGTGCAAAACCATCATCGCGGCGGTTTTCTTTTTCCTGCTCGACCAGGAAAGGCACTTGTGCCTTCACTCCACCCCGCCCTATTGCAATAGCAGTAGGCGAAACTACCAAGAATGAAACGAGCCACGTTATGGCACGAAGCAGCCAGATATACCGACAGATGTGGATGTGCCTTGACCGATTACTGGCAGATCACCTAACAGGGGCAGTGGGGAGGGGGGGGTGTCAAATCAAATCACACAAACTGTACCTCCAATTTCTGTTTTGCTAGAATCCTTCCTACCTCAGCTCCAGAGCCATCCTTTACCCGGCTCCTCCATCTGCTGCGGTAAAACCTCAGTCCGTCCCTTCAGAAGGGAAGGCACCGTCTTCCCTTAGCAAAGTTGGGGACTTTGCCTTACAACCTCTGAAAGCTACGCAGTTACAAAGAGCGGGTCCCTAGTCCCACTGCTGATCGAAGGCTTGTCCTCTGCAACAGGTTGATCCTGTTTAATCACCACGAAAGAGAAACAACGAACCAGCACACCCGCTACGCGCTGCGCTTGAGCGCGGAGGTGACCACCCGGCGTTCCGTTTGCCGCCTCATCGTCAAGGCACACGCTTAAAAAAGCCGAGCAGACGCTAATCCGAGAGGGGTTATGGAAGCAGCAGTCTGCAAGTTGCGCGGGGTCCGTGAGAGCGGAGGGGGCAGCGCCCGGGTCAGCACAAGCCCCCCCGCAGGGCCGGGGGGG
>WEKW01019704.1:171400-237529 GCA_013389905.1 Sula dactylatra
GGGGCGCGGGTGCGTGCGCGTTCTGTGGGAGGCATCTGCGTGCTGGGGCGGGGGGGGGCGTGTTGGGGCACGGCCGTGTCGCTGGGCGTGGATGTGACCGCGCTGGCGTTGTCACTCCGTTTTCTTTCCCGGTCACCTTTTCCACGTGGGCACTTCTTCTCCCGTGGTGTCGGCCTGTTTGCGCCCCTGCTGCCCCGCTTCTGCCGCGTTTCCTTGCCGCTGCCCCTACACCTCCCTCGCCTGCCTTCCTACCTCTTCTTTTTTCCCTGTCTTTCCCCCAGTTTTTGTACAGCCCCCCTAAGTGCCGCGTCGGTGCTGGTTCTGCTCTCTCGCCGTTCGCACACCGGCACCCCATCCTTATTCCCCACTCCCACCACGCCACTTTTCTCAATTGCCTCTGCCTTGTGTCCGTCCTTCCCTATGAGATGGAACTGAAGCTTCATGCACGTGGCCTTCTCCGTCTTAAAGTTTGACTTCGCTTCTCTGTGTACCTGAGCAGTCAGAGGGAGTCAGATCCTGATTCTTTTTTGTTTTGTAACCCCTCCTGATCTCCACTTCTCGACAATTCCTTGATAGTTCTCACAACAGAAATGAAGGTCTTTGAGGGGTACGTCCCCCGGGTAGCAATGCCAACATCAGCTCCAAAGCGATCTCGGATGCAGTGTTCGCTGGGAAGGCACGCCTTGGGGTATGGTGTAAACTGCACGAGGTCTCGCCTACTGAAACTCCTCAGGAACCTTGAACCTGGGTTTGATAGATGTCAGAGCTGGAAGGAAAAGACTCTGCAACGCTGTGATGCGCACCCTCCCACAGCTGCAAACCGGCTAAGGCTGAGCTACTCGAGAGACTGATAACAAACCAGTGTGCTGTTTTGAAATTCAGAATGGGTCTTTAGGAGGATTCAGAGGTAATTTCCACCCACACAGGCATCACTGCTCCCAGTTCAATTTTCTAAACCCTGTATGGAAATTATTATTACAGTCCTCGTCATTGCAACCCACTGTACACGTAAGAAACAAAAAAATAACTTCTGTCCCACAGTTTTTGATCTTCCACTCTAGGTTAATTTTTATTCTTTTAAGATTTTGTCGTTTTGTTTCCCTTTTACATCTTCAGGGTATGCGAAATTTTCTATGAGGATGCGGATTTGAATGAATTTTGAGATGAAGGCTTATGCTCAGTCAAGTGCGTTATCAAAATTCATGCACTTGAGATGTCAAATTTATTTTCAGCAAAGTTGTTAATTAATTTTTCTTCCTCAAGGTAATTTTAGAGTTTTATTGAAAACCCCATTCAACAAAAAAACCACAGCATACAAGCTGTGGGCACGTACTGTGCTTTATTCCATTCCTTTGTTGAAAATTGGCAATGTTTTCCTCTATTTTTTCAATTATTTTAATAATGAGAAAATGTAAGAATTATAGTCTCATTTTTCCTTTTCTTGCTGACAAGTGGTAATACATTTCCTTTGCTTCAGTATTCAATCTCTTCTCAAAAATTGTGTTGGAAGAAATTAATCCACCAACTTAGGTAACAAAAAATTGTAACTGTTGCATGTGGAGACTTATTTCTGCATTTCTACATTTTCTGAATAATTCCTGTCAACTAAATAACTTTTTATAAAGTTTAGAACAGTACAGAATCACAGGATGGTTGAAGTTGGAGGGGATCTCTGGAGGCCGTCTGGTCCAACCCCTCTGCCCAGGCAGGGTCGCCTAGAGCCAGATGCCCGGGACCACGTCCAGACGGCTTCTGAATACCTGCAAGGAGGGAGACTATACCGCTTCTCTCTCTTTACTGTGAGGCAGCCTCACGGTGAAAAAGCGTTTCCTGATGTTCAGAGGAAATCTCCGTGTTTCAGTTTGTGCCCGTTGCCTCTGGTCCTGTCACTGGGCACCAGAGAAAAGAGCCTGGCTCCGTCCTCTTTCCACCCTCCCATCAGGTATTTATACACATTTATAAGATCCCCTGAGAGTTCTCAACAGTCGCAGCTCTCTCAGCCTTTCCTCCTAGGAGAGATGCTCCAGTCCCTTCATCATCTTCATGACCGTTTGTTGCACCCTCTCCAGTATGTCCATGTCTCTTGTACTGGGGAGCCCAGCGCTGGACACAGTACTCCAGGTATGGCCCCACCAGAGTGCAGGAGTTACCTGCTGGCAACACTCCTCCTAATGCAGCCCAAGATACTGTTAGTCGTCTTTGCAGCAAGGGCGTACTGTTAGCTCATGTTCAACTCGGTGTCTACCAGGACCCTCGAGTCCTTTTCTGCAAAGCTGCTTTACAGATGGGTGGCCCCCAGCGTGGACTAGTGGCTGAGGTTGTTCCTCTCCAGTTGCAGGACTTTGCACTTCTTACTGAACTTCACGAGGTTCCTGTCATCCCATTTCTCCAGCCTGTCGAGGTCCCTCTGCATGGCAGCACAACCCTCTGGCCTATCAGCCACTGCTCCCAGTCTGGTGCCATCAGCAAACTTGCTGAGGGTACACTCTGCCCCATCATCCAGATCATTAATGAAGATGTTGGACAGGATTGGAGCCGGTATTGACCTCTGAGGCAGAGCACTAGTTACTGGCCTCCAACTAGACTTTGTGCCACTGATCACTGGGTCCAGCCGTTCAGCCAGTTTTCAATCCATCTCACTGTCTGCTCATCCAGCCTGTACATCAACAGCTTCTCTGTGAGTATCTCAGGGGAGACAGTGTTGAAAGCCTTACTGAAGGCCCGGTAGGCAATATCCACTGTTTTGCCCTGGTCTACCAAGCTAGTCATTTCATCGTAGAAGTTTATCAGGTTGGTCAAGTGTGATTTCCCCTTGGTGAATCCATGCTGGCTCCTCCCAAGCACCTTCTGGTCCTTTATGTGCCTGGAAATGGTTTCCAGGATTAGTCGCTCCATCACTTTCCCGTGGATCAAGGTGAGGCTGATTGGCCTGTAGTTCCCTGGGTCCTCCTTCCTGCCCTTATTGAAGATAAGAGTGACATTGGCTTTGTTCCAGTCCTCGGGCACATCTCCCAGTTGCCATGATCAATCAAAGAGTATGAAGAGTTGCAATGCAATGACATCTGCCAGCTCCCTCAGCACTTGCGCGTGCATCCCATCAGGGCCCATGGACTTACGCGTGTCTGGTTTGCCTAAGTATTCCCTGACATGATTCTTTTCCACCATAGATACTTCTTCCTTGCTCCAGACTTTGTCCTGGTCTCTGGGACCTGGGAATCCTGAAGGCTGGTCTTGCTAGTACAGACCAAGGTGAACAAGGCATTCAGTACCTCAGCCTCTTCCAGTTCCTGTGTCACCAGGTCCCTGGTCTTATTCAGAAGTGGGCCCACATTTTCCCTAGTCTTCCTTTCGTCACCCATGTAACTGTAGAAGCCCTCTTTGTTGCCTTTGACACCCAGCACCAGATTCAGTTCCAGCTGGGGCTTTGGCTTTCCTAACATCAGCCCCACATGCTTGTATTCCTCCCAAGTTACGCATCCTTGCTTCCACCCTCTGTATACTTCCTTTTTAAGTTTGAGTGGGCTTTCCTTTTTGTGGGCCAGGGGCCCCTAGTTTGTCCACGCATTTTTGCCTGACTTCCTGCTCGTCGGGTTGGACAGCACTTGAGCTTGGAGGAGGTGACTGCTGAATATCAACCAGCTTTCTTGGGCCCATCTTCCCTCCAGAGCCTTATCCCATGGGAGTCGACTGAGCAAATCTTTGAAGAGGCTGAAGTCTGGTCTCTCTCCAGGGTTGTGAGCTTGCATTTTGGCCTGCCCCCTCCTCTCAGGATCTCCAGCATCTCATGGTCACCGCAGCAAAGGCTGCCTTCAACCTTCACATCCCCAGTGAGCCCCCCCTCGTCCGTGAGTATGCAGTCCAGCAGAGCACGTGTCCTCATTGGCTCCTCTGTCACTGGGGTCAGGAAGTTGTCGTTGGTGCTCTCCAGGACTGAAGCCCTCCATGAGGACAGGGCCTGGGAATGTGAGGCTGCTCCTATCTGTCTGTACAGGGCCTCATCTGCTTGTTCTTCCTGGTCAGGTAGCCTATAGCAGACACCCATTACTATGTCACCAATACTGGTCTGCTCTTTAATCCTTGTGTTGCTCACATTCTTGTGTTGGCTCATCATCCACCCCCAGGCGGAGCGCCAGGCACTCCAGCTGCTCTCTTACATAAAGGGCAGCTCCTGGTCTTCCTGGCCTGTCCTTCCTAAAGAGCCTGTATCCCTCCATTGGAACACTTCAGTCATGGGAGCCATCCCAGCTCACCCCTGCAATCTCTGGGAGACTGTAGCCCTGCAACTGCACACGCATCTCTGACTCATGTTTATTCCCCATGCTGCATGCACTGGTATACAGGCACTTCAGAGAGGCACCCCAACACGCTCATTGCCCCAAAAAGGGTCTGGGGTTTTATTCCATAACGTTGTCTTGTCAGCACTTCCTTGCTTGCATGCAAATGCTTGAGTTTGGCTTAAGCCTTGATTTGTTGATTTTGTGTTCCATTTTGTTCACATCTCCTCAGCCCCTTTGCTCGTCAGTCATGGGCATCACTCCTCACAGGGCTGCTGGTGACACTCCCTCCCACGTCATTCCTAGTTTAAAGTCCTTCTTGCCAGGTCAGCCATCTGGCTGGCAAGGATGCCTTTGTCTTGCTTAGTGAGGTGGATCCCATCTCTCCCAGGCAGATGTTGATCCTCAGACAAGATCCCATGGTCACAGAAACGAAAACCCTGTTGCTGACACCAGCTCCTCAACCAGTTGTTGACACATATTCTCCTCCTCCTCCTCCTCACACCATTTTCCCTCACCGGCAGGCTTGATGGGAACACCATCTGGGCCCCCATACCCCAACTATCACCTCCAGAATGAACAGTTTGCAGAAGATGCAGGTTTTGGGTTTTTTCAAGTGTCTTAGTCATTTCTAAAAATTATTTTCATGCCTCTCTTTTTTAGTTGTTTCTAAAAATTATTTTCATGCCTCTCTTTTTTAATGAATAGGTCCGTAGCTCATCAAGAACATCCTCTGACATTGCAGGTGGTGGAAATATCAATCTAACACACTGTTTAAGTTGCTCATAACTTGGCCAAACTGTGATAGCTTGGACTGAAATTTGTACTACTTGTTCAAAAACTTCAGCAAAAGGTAGTCAGTCCTGACAAAGAGATGAGAGAAAAATCCTTTGTTTTCCATCATTTGAATTTGGTTTAGGACTTGCCTTTATAAGTTACAGTGACTTTGCTTTTGAATAGAAAGTTGAAATCTAGCTGTGATAGAGGTATGTGTTTGACAATTCCTCTTTAGGGGGAGAACAAAAAGCGCCCCTCAAAACTACTAGCAATCAAATTTCACCAAGTGATGAACTTCTGAAAAAATACCATTAGCACGTGGTCCGTAGAGAAACGATCTGAAGGTGCTGTCTGGAGGTGGGCTGAGCATGCTCCAGCTCTTGCCTGCTCTTTGAATCCTGTGTCTGTCACTCCTGCACAAGCACTATGGGACAGTCCAGCTGGGGACAGCCCAGCGGGTCACCCTTGCAACTGCAGTTCTTGTGGGTCACTGTGGCACCGCTCACCCGTGTTCGGAGAGGAAAGACTATCCCGTCGGTGCGCTTCCATGTGCCTCCTGCTGCCCAGGTTGTAACAAAGCCAGGTTGCAGAGGATGGCTGGGGAGCACGGGCTTCCCTGAATTCAAGACCAGGGACTGAAACATCCGGGGTGAAGACACTTGTCAGAAGGGCATGAAACTGGGGAAAGAAGGCAATAGAAGGCAGTGGCTGAGAGAGAGCAGAAGGACCTGGCGATGGGTGTTTCACGCCCCTCTGGTTCGTACTTCACGTGCTTTGTCTGCTGCTGCTCCAGCTCCCCAACTGGAAGGCGTCTGAGCTGGAGCCCTGGAGAGTCAGACCTGCTTCTCGCTCAGGTTAGTCAGAGTGGCTGTGTGGGACAACAGCGCTATTCCCCAGCCTGAGGTTTATTGCTGTTTTACTTTTGGAAGGGAACGGAAACCCGTTCGACAAGAGACAGTAAAGCTGCAAAGTTAAGCAAGGAAAAGTTAAGAAATACTAGGAATGAGGTTATTTGTAAGCTTGAAGTTCAGCCCCCTTAAGTGTAGGGGGATAATTATACATTTTTTAATTAGATGATCGCATATTCCTCTTCCCACAAGAGCCTGCCTTTTTTCAGCAAATGTGCAGCTCACGCTGTTATTTAATGTGTATTATATAACCCTTAGAGTAGATGTGGAATTACTCATTCCCTTCTTTCTCTGGGATCCTGCGGGGCTTTTACCGGTAGGTACCCGTGGATCACAAGCATTAATGAATGTATTTTATCCAGCATCATGTGCAAACAGCTGGGATTATCATCTCCATTCTGGGGATGGGGAACAGAGGCAAAAAGAGATTAATGCTACAATTTCAAGTATCTGCTGATTCCGGGTAGCTGCCTTGAACATACATGAATTTCTTTTAGGGGGAACTTACTCTTTTTACAAGTTGGGTGGGACTTGAGACACCTGCACGAGGCTCGGACATGTGCCGTAGGAGCATGGGAGCTATTTTATGGAGCTATTTTACGCTCCTGGCTTCAGGGGAGGTTGCTCCTGCAGATCCCGAGTGAGAGGAGGTGTCTTGCTGTGGCACCAGGTCAGCAGCCTGTCCTCCTTCGAGGGGCTGGGTTTGAGCCCCACCTCTTACCTTGCTGTTTCCCACCGGTGAGCGTAGGTTGTTGTTCACCGTGTCCTGTGAATTCCTCTCCTTGGGTGACTAATCCCTCCCATGCTCTGTGTGGGCATCCCAGGAACCCAGCTCCACCTTCTGAATCCACCAGGAACTTGCATGAGGTTTCGCAGCTCCTAAAGATCAAATACTTTGTGATGTTTTATAACACCTTTATTCCTGGGGCTGTGTTTTACAATCCTAGCCTCTGGGGTCCTGCCTGTGGATGAGGTCTTGAAATGTACTTAGATACTGAAAAGACAAATCGGAAGAGCTAAAATTCAACATTGTTCCAAAAAATTTCATGATTTTAAACCAACCCCAGCAAATTTGGAATGCTGGGAATTGGCAAGAGAGTGCCGTAAGAGGTTTAGATTAGGTAGGTGGAGTGTAATTCATGGATTTATGGATATGAATAACATTTTCTACTTAAAAAGTAGCTCTTTAGGAGCCTTGGGCTTTACTGAGAAATCTGAGGGGAAAAGAGGAGTTCTGAAGATTTTACAGACTGGATGATGTGCAAGGTGGCTGCCTTCACCTGACTGCAACAGGACACACGGATCCAACAGGCTAGCTCAAAGAGCAAATTGAGCTAACAGGTTTTGTAATTAGAAAATGTGGTGCTCACCAAAGCAGGAACATTTTGCAGATACAAATCAATTCCTGTAACTGTATTTTTTAGAAAAAAATGAGATAACACCTTTCAATAAAGTGGAAAGGTTCTGTTTCAACAATTGCAGAAACTAACATTTCAATATAGCATTTCCAAATGATTTCATGTACTGAAATGATTTTATGTAATACAAGAATAATGTTGAAATGTGGGGGGGTTTTACAGTAAACAGTATTTTTCTGGGGATATATTTTATAAAATACAGACATCTAGAAATACTCCTTTTTCTTCCAGTTGTAGAAAGACATTTAAAGCTGCAGAATTTCCTTCAAAATGGAAAACTCTGGTCTTCCCAGGTCTAGCTGGACAAGTAAGAGACTTACTTGGCCTTAACCCTGAATTCAAACCAGAAATTCTTCAAATCAGAAATGGTCCTTCAGTGTGCTCTTGTACACACCCTGGTGTAGTTGGGACCTTATCTTCACCGCAGCCTGCGCCTGTGTTGTCATCAAATTGATAACAGAATGATCTACCTACCACGGTTAGGTCATTTAAACTCTCTACTTACCTTCCTTATTGAAAGAATAAAATTCTAACATTTATTTACAAAAGCAAGTTTAAAAAGTCAGAAAATCATAAACTAAAAAATGTAGCACTTGATCCACCAAGTCAGTGGAAAAATGGGCTTGGAGTTAAGCCTTAAGTGTATGGTTGGATCTAAAATGTAGAGGATTGACTGATCTTAATTACTTTTACATTGCATTTTATATTGTCAACAGCTACTTCTCAAGTAACATCTTTGATATTGGATTGAAGGCAGTTTTACAAAATCCAGCAAGTTGTTCAGGGTTTTTTTTGGAAGGCTTTTGTTAAGAAAAAGCAACTTATGCTGACTTTAATGGAAAGTATTGATAGTCTTGTAAATCCATTAATCTAGAAGGAATCAAAGCAGTTTATAGATTAAATATCTGCAGGGTACAGCAGTCAAATGCAAAATGCTGCTCCACCAGCCTGTGTCCAGAAACTTCGGAGTAATGACATAAGAGGGAAGTAAAGAACATCTTTCCCATTAAAGCTGTGGAAGGTTATCTTGGATAGTATAAGAAAGTTACAGTGGTAGGAAAGTAACAAGGGTCCCAGAAGTCACTGTCCCTTGATCTTCATGTTGTCCTGCAAGCATCTCCCAGCCCGCTCCGAGAAACGTGATGTTGAACCCGGGAAAAAAATTTCCAGTGGACAATTTATGAGAGAATGCTGTGAATTGAGATTGCATTCATTAATAATTTTAGGCAAAATAAAATTAACAAAATACTTCAAAATTGTCAAAAGAATCCATTTGAGTATGTTAAATGAGTATGTAGGTAGTCAGTACACCTGCTTCGGCACGGCAAATGAAGAACAATCCATCCCCAAATAACCCGTAGCTTGGCGCTCTCCTGGGAAGTGTTGGATCGAATTCACTCTTAGGGCTGCTGTATTCTACCACACAGAGGATGTGTTTCCAATTTGGTTTAAGTACCCAGGAATTATTGTTTATAAGCAATTTGGGAACATTCCAGATGAAAGGACTTAAAAGGATTTCCATCAGGATTTGTGTGTTGTAAAATACTGAAAAACTTATGAGCAAAATCATTTTTATTATCTGGCTGTCTGTGAGATAGGAGGAACCTGATTCCTGGCCAGAGTTGAAAGACATGAACTTGAGAAAAAGCTGCTGCTGAAGAATGAGAATTTCTTTGCTAAGAGATGAAGGTCCTGACCAGCAGTCAGTGAAGGAAAAACTTCTGTTGATGGATTGACGTCTACAAAGTTTTGATCAGATCCTGAGTGTGTCAAAAACTGGGTAGCTGACTAGGCTTAAATATATTACTGTCCTACCATGCAGAGGTGACTTTTAATGAAGATACTGAGAACAGAGTTTAGCATGTGCTCGCTAGAGCCGTTCTTGGTCTCGCTCGGTGGCTGGGGAGCCTCTGCCGACTCACTGCCCTGGCTCAGCGTCCTGCTGCATGTTATCCTGCAGAAGCGGGGCCAGCCCTCTCCATTCCTGTTCTCTGGATCCTCCCTTGTATCGCTGATCCAGCCCAGGCTTCCTGCGGTGTCTTATGGGTTAAAGTGACATAAGGCAAATGCACAATAGGCGGTGTTATTCTAATGGAGTATAAAGTATACCTGGAAGGACCTTATCAAGATAAGGAATTAGCTCACTAGAGCACTGAATTTTGTAGTGACGGTCACACTGGCTTGCTTCCAGATCTTTGTTTATTTACCATTTTAAATAGACTGGATGACAGCCAGCTGTTGGCTCTGTGAGAAGGAACAAGATGTCTACATTGGCAAAGGACTTTGCAAGTTGTAATCTGTGTTATAGTGACAAACAAGTATAGAACACAGGACCTAAATTTCAACTCAGAAAACCATTCCTCAGCCACATACACACACCACAAACCACACATTCACAAATTTGACTGCACATTTAACACAGAGACCACACACAGAGAGAACTATGCCCAGCACATCCTTTCTTAGGTCACAGGCATTTGCCTGCAGTACAAAATAAAAACTCAGATTGGCAGAACCCCTCACCACCACCCCTGCTTCGTCAAGGAAGACAAGGGTGAACTGAGAGTAGCCACCAGAGATCTATGGGGAACCTTGATCATACTGAGGTGGGGAGCTGCAGATCAAACCCCAGGCAGAGGCTGGGTGTGAGCAGCTCAGCTCAGTACAGCAGTGAGAAGGGTCCAGGTGAGAAAGTAACAGAGAGCAGCAGAACGCGCTGCACTCCCTAGGGGACATGAGAACAATCTTCTTGTGTCCTCCAGCATCTCTCTTGGAAATGGTCTTTCCCTTGCATTTCATGGTTATTTCTGAAGTCATGAGCGTTGACTGCCTTTCTAATCTTTTCTAAAGTGATAATCTTCATATCACCATGGAAAATACAATGGTAGGAAGGATCAGGGGGGTATGAGTGGAAACGTGTGACAGGAATGTAAACTGACCTCTGACATCAAGTAAATAACACACTTCTCTACCCAGGAGTATCCTCTACCCATGCAGTTTGTAGAAAGTGCATTATGTGTAAAGTGCTACACCAAGATGAAGAATGCTGTGACATCTGCCTACAGCACTGGGCTCTCCTTTTGCCTCTCGTGGTGACCGAAGACTGCGGAGTTAATAAATTCCTTCTCCACTCCCGAGTGCGCCATGAGCTTTCTTCCTTTCTCGTCCTCGGGGAGTTTCATGGAGGAAGTATGTGTCAAAACAGACTTGGACACTGTGATTCAATTCTTAAGTCTGGGGCCTGCTCTTCTGAAATAAGCTTTCTTCTTTTTCTCTAGCCTGGTCCCAACAGCTGGAATGTAGCGTATGACTGCACATGCCTATGGGGAAAATGGGATGGGAGATACATTGAACACAGGCATAGCGAGGTTTTTTCAGCAAGTCATTAAAGATTTTTTTAAAGGTTAAAAGTGGCAAGTGAAGAGGGGAATTGTCTGAGCCAGTGCAAAAGGTTTATAATTAGGGAAGAAAGCAGTGGAATAAAGAAAAATTATCCTGGCCTGCAGGGCAGGTATCTGTAGGCAGGTGGCAGGAGGAAACATGCTGGTAGCTAAGTGGTTCAATACTTTGTTCCTAAAAGCAAGTGTCAGACTCTGTGGGGGTGGCAAAAAAACCATTTAATTTAAACCTAGGTTGCATTAAAGAAAACCAGAGCTCCAAGGAATAGATTGTAGAGAGGAATCCTGCTCTGCAAAGTAAGAAGTATCTAAGGTGTGATCTAATATGGTGCCTTTTCACTAGACATTTACAGGACCCTGTGAAATGCGTATGCTCCAGGAATGCCTCCTGTCTAAGTTGCAACATGAGCTAACCGCTGTTGGACTTACAACAGCTCCCAGCGGACCGTCAGCCCAAGATAGTAATGCTGCTTTTCTGGGAGGTTGTGTTGCACCAACACGGAAGAGGCTGGATTTGGAGCCTGCTCTCCTGTTCTGTTCTGACACTGGGAGTGCTGGTGCATTCAGGTGGGCTTACCTAATGGTTGCATGTTACAGGGGAGAAGAAGAAATCCATCAAGGGCTAACCATAATAAAAATCCATCCAATCTTGCTTCCCTTTATCAACAGCAAAAATCAAAGCATTGACCTTTTCTGAATTATTTCTGCCTGACTTAATGCCTATCTGATCATTTACAAGACACTAATTAAAGAGTTACAACGGTACCTGTAGCCAGTTTCCTGAAGTGATGAAACCAGCCAATACCTGAATGATGTTGCCTGACAACACATATAGAGGGCCACCACAGAATGCTGTTGTCCAAGGAGATAGTGCTTTCCTTTACCTGAGAGAGCTTTGAGGTGCTTCTTGGAGCCCATTTTTCTAGTCCTGGTTGCAGATTAAGCCACAAAACTGTAATGCTCTGAGATTGACTCTCAGGGTGTATTTTGGCTCCTCTTTTAAATTAAAACTTCAGGAGCATTGTGGGGTTTTCCAAACAAAAGCCTTGCTTCAAAATAAAAAATCAAAATTCTTTGTTTTCAGAATGCTGAAATGTAATATTTCGCTTTTCTGGATTGTCTTCTCCTTTCTTTAGCCATGACTTCTCCCCAAATACGGCCTGAGCTTGCCATTTGCAAGCGCTGTGTTCCTCAGATAATACACTCTAAAAGCCCTCTCTGCAGGGCTGTTGTCGGTGCGCTGCTGTTCTACGCGATATGAAGTGCTGCGTGTCACACGAGGGATCCTGCTGACGGAATCAATTCAGCTCTCCTGGCCTAGCTTCTGATGAGGTGATTACAAAATTTTGGGGGTGAATCCCAGCCATCCTCATGAACATCAGAGACATGCTGCAAGAAGATGCGAGATGGTGATGGAATTTACCTGCCTGTGAAAACATGATATATTCAGCATTGTATGAGGTAATAAAAAGCAAGGCAATTCCTATAAAGCAAATCCCATTTCCCTGCTTTACACAGCTAGCCCTTTTCCTTACACCTTCCCAGGAATTTCCAAACTTATGCAGGAATCCTGCGAGGAGAGTCGTCACCTGCAGAAAGGCTGCTGCAATGTCTGCATCTCCTCTTCCCTGATGAGCCAAAAAAGCCATTTTTTTCCCACCAGTAACTCGGTATGATTATCTGTGCTGAAAAGCTAACAGGGAATCAAAGAGATTTAAAACGGAAAGGAAGACAAGCCTTCCAAGGCCAGCAGAAACAATGGTTTTACCAAAACTTGTAGCTCTTAAATACATAGAGTAAAACAGAAACAGGTTTATTCAAGGTACAGGGATGAGTCCATTCATTTGTAGCCAGTAGATGGCAGTAACAGATGGGGAATAACAAAGATTAAACTGTAACTGGGAAACAGCAGGCAGGTTCGTACTTCGATGCAGAGACTTCACTAAGCTGGGGCCATGCTCTGTTTGCAGTTAGATTAGAAGGGTATGATTTCTTGGAGAGCCATTTTTTTTCTTATGCTTCTTGCCTTTCTCCTTAGGTTCCTGGGACACGCCGCAAACGCCAACATATCTGTACAGTAAATCTCTGTTTTCACGATTTAACCCCACAGTTAAGATTCCCTAAAGAACTCTTGCAAGCACAATGCCCGATTCATAAGTAGGATCATGCACAAGCTGCTGAAAGTCCGCTCTCCCTCACTGAAGGCCCAGTAACCAGTGGGTACGATCCAGCAACTGAATAACAGTTTCTCAAGGAGAAAGGGAAGGCTGCAGCCAGCTGACATGCAGATAGCCAGCCGAAGTAACCCGGACCCTGTTTGTAACAGTAATGTCTGGTCAGCATTTGAATTAGCAAGTTGAATATGGCAAAGAAAAACCATTCCAGGACCTTGAGTGAGTGTAGTGGCCAAAGCCTAAGCTGTGCACTTCAATACAAAGCAAAACCTTGCACAGCAGAATACTGTGTAGTGCTGCACTGCGTAAGCTGAATGAAACACTTGGCGTTGTGGTCTGCATTAGCTGGGAGGCCACTCTGCAACACCTGAGCGCTTCCCACCTGGCAAGAAAGGGACATGACTCTCATCTGTCATGCTGAGAAGGATGCAACATGGAAGCATAAGTCTAGAGGGAATCCTAGGATCCTGACTTTGCATGCATTGTCATCACATAATACCTTTAGGAAATGTTTTAAGCTCCATCCCAAAACTAGTTTGTTCTCCTCCACTTCCTCCCCCATAAATGCCCTTTGATTATCACCTGTAGTATCCCATAGGCTGCACTTTGCTCCAGCTATGACATAAACCATAACTCTTTAAACCGCAATGAACATAAACACAATTGTTACTATTATATAATATATATAAAATATAGAAGTAATATAATTAGTGCTATTAAAATACACAAAAAGTCTAAATATAAATAATAAAATGCCCAGTTCACCTCGGAAGCAGGTTGACATTTTTCACAGAAAATGGCTTCCAGCAAGTGAAAAATTAATTCAAAGTTCTTCAAAATCTAAAACTTTTTCAGCAGGTAAAACTTTTCCATGAAACTAGAAGCATTAATTCCACTGAAAAGTTTTCTTAGGGGAAAGCCGCTTAATCTGAAGCTATATGCAACACCTAGAGGAAATAGCATCCTTAGCTGAGTCACCAGCAACCACAAAGACTCCTGTTTTTTATATTCTGGGCCTGTCCCTGCTGAGAGTGAGAGATCCCTCATGTCACAGCCCTAGGAGGGTTTAAATTAAACCAACCTCACACACATTGTGCAAGGCTGAACTTAATTTAATGGCTTCTGCCTGATACCCTAGAGGATATGTGTTCTCTGAAGACACTTCAACAAGACCCTTTGGTAAGTCCCAACTCGTTTGAATTTATCCTTGAAATGTACTATTGTTCCTTTTACTCTTCACAACCATCATCATTTTAGAATCACAAAAAAATTTATGTGGGAAGAAGGTCATCTAGTCCTACTCCCTGCTTAGAGCAGGGCTAACTTCAAAGTTTGATAAAGTTGCTCAGATTTTCTTGTAGAGCTGAGAAATCTAATAAAATCCTGTAACTGGGACAACCGAAAAGCTCATTGAATGGCAAGGAAACTCTTTGTCATGGCATCTCTTTAAGCCAGAGCTGAAGGCTGATGCACTGTTATTAGCACAGAGTTAAGTGGCCCGTTACAGACTCTGTAAAGAACTAGTATCAACTTCACACGTGACTCCCATTGCTGTTTTATATAAAGTATGACTATCACTTTGCATTGTGCTTATATAAGTTGTAGCGTATAAACCAGTAACGCACGGAGATACCCAGACAGGTATTTACTGCCAGTAGTGACTTGTCTACTGTTTAATGCCGTGCTGGCTGTTACCGGCTCTGTTCACTGTCTGGTGCGGAGGTGGCTTTACCTTGCCAGGTGCTTTCTGAAGTTAACTTTGGGGATCAGCAGTCCTCTGGAGGAGTGTTGAAAGTAAATACCAGATTAAGGTACGAATCACGGGAAACCCTTGTGGGATTGGGCTACAAGGTTTGCAATTGAATAGGATCTGCTTGGGGATAACTTGACAGTTATAGCAATACCTGGGACAAGGATTTTGACTGCATGGTAAATCCTAGCCTTAAGGTTGTGCAAGTGGCTGGACAGCTGCAGGAAACAGATACCGAAACCTCCTGGTTCTGATCTACATTTATATGTAAACTGCATAAACAATACTTCTTCAATTTCTGTACACACAGAGCCATTCAAGTCTTCTGTGCTCTGCAGGCAAAGTCAGTTTTGTCTTCCCACAATAAGGTGCAAGAGCTAGACTGTTCCTGACTTGGGAAGTGGAATAGGGAGGGAAAAGAACAGAGCTGGAATGGTAAGGTGGGGGAGAGAGCCCGGCAAAGCTGTACTTCCTCACCCTGTTGTTCCCTGGGGAGGATGGCATCTGCTTCCCACTGGCAAAATCCTCCGGGAAGCAGCTCCCAAGCCCATCCTCAAGCACAGCAGCAGCAAGCCTGGTATTCTCATGCATCAGCAGGGGCAAGGGCCTTGGCTGTTGCCACTCCTGTTGGCACACAGTAAATGTGTTATCATCTGAATGTAGTAAATGCTTCATTTCCTTATTTTTACTTTAGTGCTTGTCTGCTGTAAAGGATGATTTGAGAGCAGCTGGTGAGCAGCAAGGCATTGCATTCTTACGGGTGAGGGAATCTACACAGGGGTACAGGATCATCTCCCCAGCATCCAGCCTTCCAAGTGCAAGATTCATGGCTAGCAAGGCTGTTCCTCCAGTGAGCTCCAGCAAGCAGGGTGGGAGCTGGTGAAATAGGATGTTGGGAGCCTTCGATGGTCAGGTTTAGCCAGGTGTTCCTTGGCTCTCCTTCCGAAATCTCAAGGACCTCTGGGAAGGTTGTTGCTCCCCTGGGGGTGCAATTCTCTATATGAATTTATTATGTCACAATATTTTCATCAAGATTAAGGCTTTCACTTAGAAAAACTGTTATCTAGAAAAAGTGGTTTCTAAACATTCTCTTTGAAAAGAAGACACAGGGATCCCATGAAGAACCGTATTTTTAATCTCTGAAAAAGCAGTGTGGATGGGTTCAGTTGCTTGAACAGAGGCATATACTTTCATCTGGGATGACCTACTATTTCTGAGACAACTCCAAGGGATTGGCAGACATTACACAGGATCTGCAGGAGACCTTCTCCCTTCTGGGGAGGCAACTGGAGGCTAGAAGGAAGACCTAGGCGAAGTAAGTTGGCTCTAGATGTTCAGGTTCAGGCATCTCACCCGTAAAATCTCTGTGCTGAATGGCTTTTCCATTCCATCAGGAGAAGGTCTTCAGGAATCAGTTTGCTTCTTTCAGAAATGAACAATCTGGCAGCAATTTGGTCCCCAAGGGGCTTTGTGCTGGGCCCTATCACTGCTTCTAGCCTCTGTCTGGCTTCAGCCAGGCAGTACATTGCAGCCAGCCACCTGACCATTGTCGCTGTCTCTCTGACCACCACGGGACAGTCAAGTTCAGATGGCCACCTAGAAGACTGAGGGCTGGGCTGTGAGCCTGGCCATTTATTCCTCCATACTTGAGGTATCTGCAGGAACCCCACTAACTGCTCTGGGCTGTCTGACCCTTTGCTGCAGCCATGACCTAGATGCTTGTACCTGAGCTGAAGCAGGCAAGCTCCCAGTGACCCAGGCAGGCAGGAGCTAGAGGGAAAATGAAATGGCTGGAAACAGGGGAGGGGAAAGGGAGAGTAGGAATGTCAGAAGAACTTCCCTCCATGTGAGTGCCATGCAATGACCCTTTCGGTAACTACCACACCCTGCTATGTCCTAGAGCTATTTTTATCTGATGACATTTCTTTGCTGACTCATCCCAGTACTCAGCTTCTGACACACGCCTATGAACCACCAGGCAAAATATCCACCCATACTCATTCTTTATCTCCAAACCCACTGTTCTCCTGCCTATAATGCAGCAGTGCTTTAGAGCATTAAAGGAGCATAACAAGCTTTCTTTTTAACAAGTCCCAATGACATGGATGTACTGTCTCATCACAGCACAGTGGTATTATCCACCAGCTCCTTAGATAATTAGGACATGCTCAAATATTCTTAAAATTACAGTCAATGTGAGTAATACTGTTATCACCTGGAAGAGGTGGACTTCTGTAGCACAGCCAATATGGTCCTAAACCATAGCTTAGCAACAACAGGTCACAGCAGTAACTTCAGGTTCACATGCTGCAAGTCTTAGTGTTAGGAACAGCAACTGGGCTGAGAGGACAATACCTCACAGAGCCTGAAAGTGATCTGGCAAAATTATCTCACATTCAGTAAAATCATACTTGAACTGTCTTCCCTCTACCAGATCTGTCAGTGCACAGTTCCTCCCTCCCGATTCACTCACTCACTCCCTGATTCACTCACATTTAAGAAGGCCAACAATGGTGGTGGGCTTCCTACCGCAATTTATCCGCTGTAAATTGCCCAGTGTGATGTTCCCGAGTGTCAGAACTGATCAGAGTTGGTTCAACAGAATCATATTCCCTGAGATACCACTTTGCTTCTTAGCTTGGTTTGGTTTATTTGGATGACAGCATCCTATCATCAAAGAAACTACCACAGAATCGCTTCCACTGATAAATCCTTTTGACTCTGTTTTCCTTCTGTCACTGTTGCCTGCTAGTACCTGCCATCACTGTTATATAGCTTGTTTTATGTGGTCACCAGAAGTATTGTCTTCCTGCGGCTACAGCCTCCAGGTATAGACAGGAAATAACTGACTAGTTTGCTCCCTGGTCATCTTCTGTGTGATAGACGGTCTTAGTCAGTGGTCCCTGAACACTCCAGCCAACAGGGAACCTCTATGTTCCCCCACTTCTATCCACGCCTTTCACTAAACCCTATTTCATGCAGTTTCTGGCAGCTACCATCTCTCTGTGCTGAGCCATACTTCTACTAACTTTCTGGTTTGGTGGCACTTATGTGCTAGGATTTTGGATGATGCAAGCTTTTTTTCCTCTCATGTAAAGGAAGAATCAGCAAAAGCAGGTAGACCCTTCTGCAGCAGGCAGGTGACAGTAAGAGGTGAAATGAAGAAGTTGGGAGTCTGGGATGTGTTAAGTGATGCACCCAGAAGAAAAGAAATTACTATCATTTGTCATCCTGCCGATCCACCTTCCTAGCTACCAAACCTTCCACATCCTAGATTAAACCTTCTCAACTACTCAAACCCTACAATCTAGTCCATCCAAGCCTCTGGACTTGGATGAGTCCTGTGAGTCTCAGGAAAAAATTCTCTTACATATATCTTTCAGCCTCAGTTCATAAATTCTTTGCTTGGGAATACTTCAGAGACAATCCAATGATATGAATACTTGATTCCTGTAGGGCTTCAGATCAACCTAATAAATTTAATTATGGGCTCAGTAAAACCCTACTCCCAGGTGTATCATCAGTTCTTCTCATGACTCAAGTTTGTTGTGTTTAGAGGTGATCACTGACTACACCACTGTGCCAGCTGAAGAATCAAGCATAATTGGTAAGCCTTTTTCAGTTCCTTTTTGTTTTCCCTAATCTATTAATGCTCAGCTTCTTTCCTTTGTCTTCATTGACTTCTGCTTCTCTGAACCCATGAGAAATGTAGAAACTAGTCTGGATCAGTCAAGTATACTGCTTACCACCCTTTTCACTTCACATGCTGCAGTCCTGACATATACAAAAGCACCACTGGCTTAAGCAGGATTGGACCTACCTTGTAAAATGGTGCTTCTCAGACAGAAGACTGCTGAGTATCAATTCCACCCAGTGGTCCATATTAGAGTCATGAACTGAAATGAGAAGGGTCGATCTTATGAGAAGGTCACATTAGAAGTCATCTCCTTGGGAATGATTCCCTATGTTATTTTCAGTTTTTACATTTTTTTTTCCCTGGAAATGAAGAGACTCAGTGGATGCAGCCATACCTCTTACCACTGAGAAGCCATCCAGACATTTCACTGTTGAGGCCAGCTAGAAACAGTCTACTTAAAACTCCGAATAACCAGACATGTTTTCTGTATCACATGTACTTTCTTTCCAGAGATAACAACAGCATAAAAGAATGGATGCAAAACCAACCAGCAAGCATCTGTTTCCCTTCGTTTACCCTTATTCTGAAAGCTCTGAAATGATCGTCTTTTCAGAAGCAGAAACATGAATTACTGGTTAAAGAGGTTCAGTTTAGGTCACCAGCATTTCACAATGTTCTTCACCTTCTGATCACTTTGCTGCAACAGCAAAGCCTTTCGCCCTTCTTTATGGCCCCACAGAGGACACCCATGTGGCCTTCCTCACAGGTCTCCCAAATGAATCCCTCCAGGCGACAAAACCACACTGGCATCTGAAAGGCTTCTCACCTCAGGAGTCTGTCTTCAACACTGGGGAGGTCCAGCACCCACATTTCCATCCCTGCTTCTTCCAAAGTCCTCCTCCTTCCTCTCTTAAATGTTCAACCATGTCCCATGGAAATGGTGGACACTGAGGAGACCACAAGTGCTGTGCAAATGTCACTCCTCAGTGTGTGAAACCTTACTTTCAATGCATAGTTGCACAGTCCAGGAGCTATATGAGAATGCTCTCTCTCTCAGTTTGTCCTCTTGAGCTTCACAGGGGATTAATAAGGTGCTCATTTAAAATAAAGCTGTAGATCAAAAAAAAATACCCAAACTATTAAAAAGCTCTGAATTTGAAGAACATTTTCCAAGTTGTGTGTTTACATGATGTTGTGAATGAACTCACACAAAGCTTGCAACAAAGTGCCAACTTTATTGTCCCTAGAAACCCTCTTTTGCCTGAAACGATTATAGAACCATTTGCTACTCAGCCACTTCTCCCAGGGGCTGAGGGGAATTTGACCTAATTTTTCATTGCTTTTTTTTTTGACAGGCAAAGATACAGCATATAGTGGTTTTCTTCTGTAATTTAGATACCTATTTAATCAAGAGTAAAGTGAGGCTTACTGCTTCACAGCTGAAGGAATGCCAGAGAGGAACTGAAAACCAAGAGCTGAAAACTTTCTAAATTTCTCTTTTAAAAATCATTACTGCCCTGTACTAACTAGCCTTTAGTGGTCTTACAGCTCAAACGCTTCTTTATTTACATTCACTATACTTCTCAGCTCACATTAGCAATGAGGAAAAGGGTTTGCCGTACCTAAAAGCACTCTTTTTCAGGATATGGTTTCAAACATTCAGCTGGGCAAGAGACAAGGAGAATAGCTAAGGGCGGTCTCTGAGGAACACCTTCACCATCTGTTCTTGCACTGAAACTTTGCAGCTACAGTAAGGAGCCTGAGTATACAGAGGTTTCAGCCAGTGGAGGGCAGCAGCAGCTGTTTCTTAACACAACAATGGTTATAGTTGGCTGAAAAATCTTTAGAATTTGCAGTTCAGCCTCAGGACACTGAGAAAGAGATTAGTACAGTGAATGGTTGTTTTAAAATCTGTTTATGTTTCTAATTTATTAACAATGATAGCAACAGATTTCAAGTAAAGAGAAAGATCAACCTAGCAAAAACACTAATAAAGACAGGAACCCACGTTCCAAATAATTTCTGGCACTTTTGGAAGTGAGATTTACAATTACAATAACAAATGTCAATAATGCCATCAGCCTTGGGAGAACAGATCCAAATTTAAATCAGTGAAAAAAACATAGACATTCTGAGCAGTCTTAAGCATAGCTGCAGTAAAATGCAATTCTTCAAGTTCTTCCATGTCAAGTGGGTAAATGCCACGGTGGAACACAAAGCTGGGACTATTTCAGACATCCTAATGGCTGCTTCTTGCAATGCATCATGGAAGCCACAAGATGGAGAAAAACTTCTGCAACTTTGAGAAATGCTCAGGACATGGCTCAAACAAACTATCACCACTGAAGAGCCGTTCTGGAGTAATGACCATAGTGTGCTCAAATTCAGCATCACTCCATAATCCTCTACACTGATGTTGACTTTCAGGAAGAACTGCGTAGAGGAGGTACAATGAAATTAATAGCATCAACTAAAGTGATTAAATACTTGAAAAGCAGCATGGATGTTTTTAAAAAGCAATCAAGGCAAGGCTCGAGGAAAATATTTCAAAAAGACTATCTCCTAATTTTTTCCTTCCTAAAGTGTGGAAGGCCAAGCACCCTGGTAAAGTAGAAATAAGCAACAAGCAATAATAATAATATTAACAAGCAATCCTGCGAAAAGTTTAAAACCTGTCCCAGTGAACAAAGTAGAAAAGAATGCATAGTTTGGCAAATAGTTTACAAAAACACAGTTAAAATCTGGAGGGAGAAAAATTCAGGAAAACCTTCCCATGGCATATAAATTACCTGATTATTTTTTTTCAGGCTTAAGAGTCAGGAATCCTACCTGAGGGTCTGTAGGGCCAATTGATTAAGCTTTTTTCAAGAAAACATTCAAAGAAAGACAAAAGTGTGGCAAAAAAACCCAAACCCACAAACAAAGAAACTCTTGGCCTGTATTGTGGAGAAGGTTAAGGAGGCTTCTACAGCAGAACTTTTCTTAATGAGGGAGGCAACAGAAGCATTAGTTGATGAGAATTTTAAATGATGTAGAGAGAATAGTTAACAGGGACTTTTAACAAGGGCAATCATAGCTCATCAATGTGCTGTAATTCTGTATATAGACAAGGGTGATCTGATTTACATAATACTTTTGGATGTTTTAAAATATTTACAAGGAAGGAGAGCCCCAAAGAGAAGAAAAATGCTAAAAAAAGGTCCTTTTCTGTATTATTGTCTAGTTAAGAATAAGAAATAAAGAAGAGAAATAAACTGGTCACTTTCACAAAAGATGAAGGTGACCATTTATGTCCTAAAAGGAACTTTGCTATAGCCTGTTGTGTTTTACATATTCATGAACGATCTTGAAAAATGAGAACAGGGGAGGGTGCAAAATCTACTGATACTGAATTCTTTAGGACCGTAAAAACAAAAGCGGACTGTGAAGAATTAAGAAATGCTAAGTAACTGGACAATAAAGCAGCAGATATTCAAGCATTCTTTACTGAAAAATGCAGATGTGCATCAAGAAAAACAATCATACAATGATCAGCTCTGAACTAGCTGTGGCCAGCTGGAAAAAAGATACAGGTCTAAACACACTTGTACTGTAGGGATAGTATAGGACATTTCTGGTTAGCAATTCTAGCATATATTAACTCATCAGGTGGCAGGGCCAAAATAAAAAAAAGCAGGAACTTTTCCCATGTTGTTAAATTAAACTGTCAAACACGTGGTTACGGGATGTTGTACAACCCCAAAACCTACATTCACACAAGAGATTAGATAAATTCCTGAAACTCCTTGGAAGATTAGTAGACACTAACATGCTAATCTTGATATGGAAAGACACTAATTAACAGTTTGCTGAGAGCTGGGAGGTAGGACCAGAGGTAGTATCAGTGCGTAACTGCCCTGGCCTTATTTTCTTCCCTCCCTATCTGCTTTTGGCCACTAAGCGAGAGAGCATACCAACAGGGTAGGCAGATGTACTATCTGCCCTCATACACAGCCTGCTGTAGAGCAAAAGTACATTGCCCCTGATAAGATATGGACCAGTTGAGTCACAATGCAGCCCTAAATGAGGAATGTCATCACCAACTCAAAGCAGAGAAGAGCCCCATCCAAAAGAGATTTTTTTGGTAAGATTTGATTAAAACCTATCCAAGTTGATGCCAGTGAAGTTGTGAAGAAGTTTGCCACCCATTTTACAGAGGGACAGTATAGAAGTGCTTACATCACAGATTCAGAGGGCAGTTTTGGTGATTTGCACATCCAAAAAACAAAGCCAACAGATCTTATCACAGAACCTGTGACAGCCTTTAGTCACAGCCACCAGACCACCATGCAGCATAGCATCTTGGCATCTTAAAAGATTTACTGTCTTCTTCCATACTCTATCTGCCTACCCATTCCTCTTCTGTTGCTATTGCTGAAGAGGATGAAATTCTCTGACTGCTTGAAACACCTACTTTTGCAGCCTACAGCCCCAAAGGCTTTCTCTTGAGCATAACCTCTTTTAGTCCTTTTTGCTATCTAGAACCACAACTGAGTTCCTCCTCACGTAGCTTTCAGCCTGGGATGGCAGCTAGGAACTGGTAACAAAGAAAAGTAAGCCATACTAGAAAACTAAGTCAGATGGGGCACCAAAGAAGACAGGTCAGGCAATGCTCTTCAGGGTCCCAACACATTTAATGTGTGTCTGGGGAGCTGAAGTGATCACTGTTTGGTAGACTACAAGAAGCCAATTGTGCTGCATCAAGCAGAGCTGCAGCTTTCCCTGCCCATTCATCTTTGACTTGCCAAGCCGGCCAGGAAAAGAATGGTGAGATAGACTAGAAAATGAAGCAGTTTTCTGAAGGTTTTCCACAGAGCTTTCGAAAGTGATCTTTGTTTTGCTCTTGCTAGTTTATTTTATATTTCAAATGTGGGGCTTTATATGGCCCATTTTGTTGCTCTTCAAGAATCGGCAGAAATATTTCCAGCCCACAACACATTGTTATCACACCTAGCAAGGATGTGGACAGAGCATCTTTTTCTGTTTGCAGGGAACTTGACCTATAAGCCCAGCCAAGCAGCCAGGGTTCTCTATCTCTTGGTCTTCTTACTAAAGAATAAAATTAAGGCACTACAGCATGGCAGGGCAAACATTGATGCTGATTTATTGCAATCCAGATTCTAACAATAACACAAAGAGAATTCAAAGCAAATCTTACAAAAGGATTCCTACTCTACAAAACAAATTCTGTACTTTCAGAATCAAGTGTTCTTGTGATGAAGCTGAAATCGCCAGCTGATGACCAGGTTTCTTTGCTCTGCGCATCTCTTTCTGTATGGGAAAAGAAGAAAAGAGTTGGGTATCAAATCATGAGGTCCTGAGGTAGCTCAGCTCTCAACTGTACCAGCATGATGTAACACGAAGGGACCGATCCATTTGTTGGGAGACACTATGGGTATCTGCTAACCTCTTTTGTCTTACTGTTTCATAACAGAGGATCTTTAAAAAAAGATGTGCAGATAAAATGCATAGTTATCTCAGTTTGGATGCCTACAAAAAGAGTTCACTTACAAGGCTGATCTATTCCTCTGGCATTTTCCTCTCCATTGATGGTTCCCTCTGTAACAAGACATCAGAAGGGTCACGCTGCTGGATGTTACCCCGCTACACACACCCAGTGAAGATAACAATACAGCCCCACGCCTTGATCTGCCAAGCAGGACACAGTGAAGCCCGAGGGGGTTGGTACAGATCAGGGTAGTTGCACAAGAACACTGAAGGGGAAGCACAAAAATAGGATGCTCTGGAAGAGCCCAGGCTGCCTTTTCAATTAAAAGGGTTTATTACCTAAAAAAGCAGCTATGCAAGAAGCAATCTTAGGTAATTTTAATTTACCCAAAGACACCTTCTGCTTTTCTTTCCATCCAAACAAATCACCCTCAGAAGGAGACACAAGCCTACATTTTAAAATGAAGATTTAGATCCAGTTCCAGATCTAGACATGTCCAATCAGATGGGGCAGACTGAGCCCATTCACTAATAAGCCGGGACCTAGATATGAACTCAGGATAACAACTTTTGCCTTTCCATGTGCACACACAACTTCATAAACGTCTAGTGGTGGGAGAAAGTTGCTTTATTTTTTTTTAACTTAGGCAGCAAAGCACTGTGTCTAGATCATGAAGATCTGGGATCTCCAAATTGATCAAGACCCTGAAGAACACAGATAAAGGATCATCTGTATAAAAAAAAGAGCAAGACTTTCAGTGTAGAGGAGCAGAAAAGGAAAAAAAAAAAAAAAAGAACAGAAATGAAAACTCACGTGGATCCCCAATCACAGATCCTCCATTCAAACTGATGCTGTGCTCAACTGCTGGCATAAGGAAAAGATGTTAAAAAACAAGACAAGCAAAAAACCAAAACCAGTAAAGCCAGTTCCTTATAACAAATCACTCTACAATTCAGTTGGTCTTTCTGCTTCCAAACAGTATATTAAGTACCCAAAAGAAAGTGACCCAGAAGCCATGCAGTGTTTGTAACCAGCACACTGCATGGACCACCTGCCACTGGCTTCAGGACCTGATGCCGCTCCAACTATGCTGTGTTTGCAGGGAAGAAGGAAGATGCAGCTATGATGTCCTATAATGGAAAAATCAGGAATCCTGGGATTGCTGTGCATTGGCCACATCCCTTGCAACATTTGTTTATTCTCTGAAGATAACCCACACCTATATTGTTGATGCTTTATGGATGGGTTCCCTTGTTCTGAATCTAGATCAGAATCCTAGCACAGCCAGGAGGCCTCCATAAGTGATATTAAGACAACTGCTTATTATTTATCTTACGACAATACTGAGTACACTCCTTACAAACCATGGAGCTATTTTATTAGGCGCTATTGTTTAATATCACAGCAAAAATACCTATCCTTGCCATGTTTTCCTCAGAAAAGAGTTACAGGCCTCATGAATATCTTTATTAAGTTATTGAGGCAAAACCTACTGCTTGATGCCTCCTCAGAGTAAAGAAATTTCTGTGGACTTAAGAAAGTCCCCACAATCACAAGCGCTCTCTCCAGCATTTTCATGCTTATAGTTCTTTAGAATGTGCCTGAAGAATAAATTTTTCACACAGTGTAATAAAGACACAAACATCACTAAATAATAATAAAAAATAAACTTCTTACATGTTCTCTTCTGCACATATTGCTCAGTGGAAATGATGCTGGGCTCACCTACAGAAAAAGAAGAATCAGTACTCTATGGAAATGTATGTTTCACATCCCTTTCAGCAAAACCCTTTGTAAATTGCCACCGCAGGGTAGTGTAGGGCTGGCTGCACTAAGCACAGGAAGCAGAAGTAGCAAGCTAGCTGAATTTCCTGCACCCCCTGCCAGCAATATCAGTAACTGGTAACTGTTAAGTTTTTCATGCAAAGCTGGCCCTTTATCTCATACATAAAACGGACTGTGCTGGCTTTGCCTTCTTAAAATAAGTGCCCACATATACTTTTTCCCTTTGCTTAAGTTTTGTATGCATAGCTTGTATCTGCTGCAGGCTTGAAGAATCTATAACAAGATAAAAATTAGTAAAATACTGGCAATAATACAGACAAAAAATGAAAAATGTGCCAAATGAGAAGGATACTTGGATACTGTTAGACAGGGGTTTGGGGTTCTGCTTACATTTATTTCATTTCCATAGTATATTTACAGCTGGATAAAGGAAATGGCTATTTCTCCTATTTCCAGCATAATATAGCACACTAAAAATAACTACCTCCTCTCTGAGACCTCTGAGAAATTTTCTGACTAAACTAGGAGACCGAACATGAAATTTTTAATATTTTTAGGATGATGAAAAAGGCCAGAAACAATAAAACCCTCAGTCCTTCTGCCTCTCATTATACTTCACAAAGGAATAGGCTGTGAAGCCAGTATCCAGGCAACAACCATAAAATTTTCCTTCTTCTCTACAGGCCACCACACACTGTAGGAATCCAAGGCGTGTGTGACAGGGGGTAACTTGTGAGGCTGTTGGCTGAAGACATTTGCAGGCAGAAGGGTAAAAGATATGGAGCTCCCTGGGCGTACCAGTCATGTAGTCTTCCTCTGTGTTAGCGTTGTATTCAACTATTAAAAAAAAAAAGGTAATTATTAAAAATAATATTGGCTTATTTTAAAAGGCAAAGTTTTCTAAAGGCTTTAGAAGGAACCTCAGCCCATGAAACATGCACCAAGGTTCAAGTTTCATTCGTGGAAGAACCACTCAAGCCAGATGTAGAAGAGAAAGAGGAAGACAATGGGATCCTGATTCACCTGCCTCTTCTCCCTATCACCCCAACCCCTCTTGAAATACATACTGCCAAGGAAAGAGTATTAAATATTTTACTTGCTGCCGTAAAGTAGTACATAAGTACATAAGTAATATTGCTGGCGGGAGCTAAAACCCTCAGATTTCTCAACACTTTTGGCCAACTTCACAAGTATTGCATAATGTGACAGGGAAGCTGTGCTCCAGGTGGTCTCCTCCAGGCGCCACCAGAAGGCACTCGCTTCCCACAGCAAGCAAAAGAAGCTGTGAGCACGCTGACCAACTGTGAGCTGACCAACTGTGAATGCTTTGGATTTCCCCTGGACTGGGGATCCAGGACACGAAAGAAGTTTTTGGATTGTGCTACACAAGCAAAAATGCAAGAGCAAGGGCAGGACAGCCAGAGTCAAGGGCTAGATGAGCAGGATTTGTGCAAGTTGCATGAGAATGTAGATAAACATGAATTCTATGAGGCAGAAGAGCTACCACTGAAGCATCAAGGACATGGGAAAGCTGAATTCAGAGCTATTTTTGTTGGTTTGGCCATTTGCCAAGTTTAATAGTATGTCTGAGCTATTCAGTTTGGAATATTGTGTCTTCTTGGGGTGCTTTTTTAATCAGATGTAGAAAAGAAAGAAGATAACTAGTGGCAGAGGACGCCACACTAAGGAATATGTGGAGGGAGGACACAGCTGGCATGGCAAAGGGAGTGTAAGTCAAAACTGGAGGGATACTGGCAATATTATTAAAGAAAGAAGATTTAATAGGAATAAGGCCTTCAAAATTAAGCACAGAGGACTCTGGTGGTAAAGACAGAAAGCAATCTGAAGAGCATTCATTGGTGACTTGGGTTGAACCTGTCTTTCCCACAGTTTTCTGGTATGAAAACACAGCTTGGGGGCCCAAAGCAAAATCTACACACCTTGAACAGTCTCGGTCTTAGTCTCTCTGTGGCCCCTGCAACCTCCCACACAACGGGAGCTACAGCCTTTCATGCAGGAATCACAAGGATGTATATCACAGTAACAAGAGTTAGGTACTTCAAAAGTAGCAAGACTAACTTACTGTATTCACTCCTCCTGCCTCTGCTTCCACTAGTGGTCACTTCACCTGCAGCAATGAATACAAGAGAGTACATTCAGGCCAGCCATGCTCTAATAGCTGCTCTCCAACACCTACAAACCCTCAGGCACATGTGGCCAGCTGCTGGGCTGCATGCCCATGGAGCAAGGTCAAAACATCTGGGCTACTGGGAAAATATGACATCTAAGAGATGCTCCGCTGCACTGCTAGTATTGCGGCAGCAAAGCCGGTTTGTGCAAGCTGTTACCTCTGCAATAAGCTTTGGCTCCTTCTTGTTCTGTACCAGAAAATGTTCATCTTTCAGTTGTGATGACTGAATTATCAGAGACACTGTGCTGTGAGCCCAGGCCAGAGAACTCATCCAAATGGGGAAAAAAAAAATGCAAAAAGGAAAGCTGGGGTTGCAGCTGATGCTCCAATAATTAATCAGGAGCTTTCAAGTATCAGTCACAGACCATGGCTAACAGGTAGCCCCTTTCTGAAAACAGAAGGGTCTTGTGCAGCACCCCAAAAGAAAAAATATAACATGAAATAAATATTTAATATTTAAATAGGCTTACACTTCCTGAAAAAAATCAGTTTGTCTGACTTCTAATGACTGATCAGGTAGAGATAACAGATATTAAGGTTAAGAAGGGTTTTGAAGAAAAGAAGGATGACACTAATTCACCTGTTGCCTTCCCAGCTGAGTCTTCATTGTGAAAGGTGACATTTAGGAAAGCTAATTAAAGCAAACAAATTAGTTACATTCTTTCTAGTCTTGTGCACTTGCCAGCGTTAGTCAAAGAGTGAAGTACGAAAGAGACTCAGACTTCACAAAAAGACTTCTCCCTGTTGTTCTAAAAATTATTTTTCAATGCTTGCAATTATTTTTTATATTTCCTTGTACTTTTTTTCCTGACAATTTCTCTAATGTAGTGTTTGACAATGAACATAATAGATAGAGACACAGCTACAGGAAGTTCCTTCTTCTTTTCCTGTGTAGATTTAGAGAAAGTCTTTGATAAAAATTTCTTATTTCCAAGAAAAATGAGCATGTCCAGGTGGACAGCTGAACCCTAACAATGTCACCTCTAAATGAACAAATTTCCTGACAGTACAGAAGATGCAGAGTACAGTTAGATTAAATCAAACGAAAAAGTAATGTAATTGCCTATAGCAAACCACCAGAGGGTAATGGAAAATTTTCTTAGAAAAAAAGAAGTAGAAGCAGCATTACCAGAGAAATGCATATTGCTATTAATGAATATGTTACAGGTTAGGAATTGAATGAATGCATTCATTAGAGAAGAATTAGGACAGCTCAGATACGCACTCACTCCTTTTTTTCTGTATTATTTCTTCTACATATGAGCTGAAATGTGGGCTAAACAAAACTAACTTTCATTAAAAACCTATAATACATGTTGGAAAACTGGAAAAAAAGTCTTTTATTCGAAAACTCACTTTTTTAATAGTGGAAATTCATTATTCCTAAGTGCAGGACTTTAATGTTCTTTCTCCAAACATTAAGGAAAGGAGAAGATCCATCATTTCGTAGCTGTGCTTTTCCTTTAATATCACTAACACTGGGATATTTTAGAAACATTAGCATGCTTCCATGGGATCCCATGTTTGTAGGAAATTAAATAATGTTGTCATTTAGGTGGAAACTCACCAAATATCTTTGTTATTCCTTCCTCAGTAAAAGACCGGGTGAAACCTGGTGAAACAAAGAAAGAGAAAGACTCAACAACAGTTGGAAACATTTTAGAAAAAAGAATTATTAAATTTATCTTAATTACATCTATCAGACATTTCATACTCTTGTCACGTGTGGCGAGTACTAGATGAGATGAAATGAACAAAGGGAAATTTTGCCTGTGAACATATTTCTTAAAAGTCAGTTTCTAGTGACAGCATTCCTCCGGGAAGTGGTGTGATTTACATTACTCAAGTCTCTTGATCTACATTATACATTGTATGAATCAATCCTGCTAAGACCACAGAAGGATCAAACCATATGCAGTCAAATCTCTTACATATCCAATTTCCAGAATACCGTGTTGCTTTTCTTGGGCATTTTTAAAGACTTTTAACTAACTACACTGGATACTAATCTGACCTAATTTAAAACCTAAAACAAAGTAAAACAAGACTCAGCACATGTCTAGGGTGTTCCTTCTACTATATAAGAAGAAATCCAGGCAGCTGCCCACTACACTCGTGAGATGCAGTTGAGGCCTGGAGCCAATTTCAATGTCAAATGAAAGGTAGTGAAGCCCAAGGAAGATCCAGAAAGGAAAAGAAGTCAAGAAACTCCTGAGGTGGGTCTAGGCATAACGAACAGGGGTTGCTGCAGAACCAAGAATTCTGTGCATTGGTGTCCATTCTGCCCAGAGGGCTTCTGTTAGAAAGTCACTCATGAATGCTCACACAAATACTGTGAAAACATTAAGGCCAACATTTAGAAGAAAAATGGTTGTTGGCTTCAGATACTGCGTTTGGGGCTCAGACTGAGATAATTAAGCCAGGAGACCACTTTTCGCTTGCTACAATTAACATACAGACTGTAATGTACTTGGAATATTTCTGTAGGAAAAGTTCAAATATATTAAAAGTAAAATTGTATTTTATGAATTTATTGTGACTACATATAATTATTTTCATTTTCCTCAGCAAGCAGGTTTCTTCTCTTCAGTCACAGTCTTACCTGCTGACTTCAGTAATTAATATTTATTTGTTTCAGTTCCTATGGGCTTTACAGAGCAGATAGCCATTGGTTAGAGCCCTGGTGTAGAATTTGGGAGAACCAAGTTCCAGTGCCTGTTTTGTCACTGAATTCCTGTGTGACTCCTGGCAAGATATAAAGCCTTTGTGTGTGCCAGTACTCATGTACAAAATGAGTGTTGATAAATATATTTAATACTGTAGGACAGTGATGAAAGGCATGTGAGTAGCCTGGATTAAAAGCAAGCAAGGCTCAGAGAAGGAGCTGCATCCCATTTTTTGAAGAACGTTTTTCTTCTGTTAAGAATCAGCTCTGAACTTTGTCAATAACATCCATTCAAACTCACTGAAATATTTGCCTTAGGGGCTGACGTATGCTAGAAAGCATTCTAGTTATCAGTTGTCCCCATTTTTTGGGTTAATTTTCATAGTAGAAAGTTTACACTGCTTAAATAGGGGTTTTAAGCAGCGTCATTTAAGCCAGCACGCAATGCCATACATAAACCACCCCTCTGCATGGCTCCCTCGGGGCTCCTGATCTGGGCCTCAATTCCTTCTGTAGTTCGTTATGGGTTACAGGAAAAAAAAACTCACCAGTAGCTTCTGTGGTTGTGCCCTCCAGGGAAGAAGCTGTGATATCTGGGAACAATAATTAAGAGAAATAATTATCTCCTGTACACTCGAAGGACATGAAACACTTTCTGGAAGTTTTAATTTCCACAGCAAACAGCGTGTATCTGAGTAACCCAGCACCCTCCACTGTCATGAAAGACCTTCAGCTGTGGGTCCCTAAGAGCTATTTTGATCTCTAGAGATCACGGGCGTACACAGCGATGAGACACCTGAATTTTCCATCATTGCTTCCCAACAGCATCATGGGTCTCCGCACTGCACTTGTGTTCTCATAGAATCATAGAAAGGTTTGGGTTGGAAGGGACCTTTAGAGGTCACCCAGCCCAAGCCCCCCGCAGCGAGCAGGGGCATCGCCGACTCGATCCGGTTGCTCAGAGCCCCGTCCAGCCTGACCTTGCTCAGAGCTGCTTTCAGCACCTGGTATGTGCGCTAGAAAAAACTCCTGAGCAGATTTCGTCCTTGCAACGTTTATCTCAGCTGGGCGGGGCGGGGGACGGAGCACAGCACTCCACAGCCTGCAGCAAACCCGTCAAGACGGGGACGGCAGGGAAGAGCCCCGAGCAAAAGCACGGCCTAAGGCTGTGAGACCCCTCCAAATACGGTTGTCCGGGGACAGATGCTCCACCCGAACAAGACCCACGACGCCCGCAATGGCGGGCTCCCNNNCGCCGCTTCAAGAGCAGCCGGGGAGGGGGGCGGGGGGACAGGCGGGGCGGTTGTGGCAGTTCTCCGTCTTTCGCCGTTCCCTGGTCTCCCAAGGCGTAGCCCGGGGGCAGGTGCTCCGCTCCCGCCCGCTGCAAGGTTCCCCCCCGCCCCCGGGTGGGGCCCGGGCCCCTCCGAAATCGGGGGAGGCGAGAGGCGGGTGACCCACCCGGCTGATGCGGCTCAGGGGAGCTGCGCTCAGCTTAGTCTCGGCTTTGGTATGTGCAGCTTATGTGCCAGGCCCGCATGAAGGGCCAGCAGCCCTGAAAGCACGGATAGGGGGTTTTCTTTTTGCATACTGTAAGCGCATCTATCAGACTTTAATACGTTTCCTTATAATCCCAGCTTGGGAGGATGTGTGAAGTTTTCTGGATGGTTCTTTGTTTTTAGTAATTCTTTTGCACATTATTGTATTGGCCTGAAATAAAACTAGCTCTTTTGTTATTTTCTAGAGGAGAAGGAAGAAGTCAGCCTTCATCACACCACAATTCCAGGCTTCCTTTCCATTTCTTTTAAAGAGCCTGTCTAGCTCATTCAGGTTTGATCCTTTTGCCTTTACAGAGCAGCCCCACTGAATTCAAGGGAATTGCTCATAGATATTCCATGATTCTATGACTGTCTTCCCAAATTGTGAACATCTCAGAAGTCATCTGCTGTAGTGTGACTTGACCCCCTATTAGACATCCATGAACCCACACAGGTGAGCACCTTCAGAGAACTATCCTCTAATTCTCCTCATCAGGGAGTTGACTTCTAACAAGTTTTCAAACGTGACAGACTTTGCCTGCATGAGATACTGCGGGTGATTAAAATGTCTTAATTAAAGGCTAGTTATTCTTTAGAAGACACCTTTTCCTGGTCTAGACAGGGTGAAGTGATAGTTGTGTGGTTGTTAATACCAGACCCAGGCCCTGCAAGGTTAGGGAGCAGTTCAGAGTTGTGCACAAGGTCATATTTCTGATGAGCAGGCACACCCAGATCAGGGGCACAGCACTGCGTCCAGGTGGGTTTTGAATGTCTCCAGGGAAGGAGACCCCACAGCCTCTCTGGGCAGCCTGTGCCACTGCTCCGGCACCCTCACGGGAAAGGAGTTTTTCCTCATATTCAGGTGGAACTTCCTGTGTTCCAGCTTGTGCCCGTTGCCCCTTGTCCTGTCGTTGGGCACCACTGAAAGGAGTCTGGCCCCGTCCTCTTGACACCCACCCTTCAGATATTGATAAGCATTGATAAGATCCTTCCTCAGCCTTCTCTTCTCCAGGCTGAACAAACCCAGGTCTCTCAGCCTTTCCTCACAAGGGAGATGCTCCAGTCCCCTGACCATCTCCGTAGCTCTCCGCTGGGCTCTCTCCAGCAGTTCCCTGTCTTGAACTGGGGAGCCCAGACCTGGATGCAGCACTCCAGATGTGGCCTCACTCGGACAGAGCAGAGGGGAGGATAACCTCCCTCGCCCTGCTGCCCACACTCCTTGTAATGCACCCCAGGACACTGTTGCCCTTCTTGCCCACACGGGCACAGTGCTGGCTCATGGTCACCTGCTGCCCACGAGCACTGCCAGGGCCTTCTCAGCAGAGCCCCTTTCCAGCAGGTCAGCCCCAACCTGTGCTGGTGTGTGGGGTTGTTCCTCCCCAGGGCAGGACCTTACACTTGCTCTTGTTGAATTCCATGAGGTTCCCCTTGGCCCAGCTCTCCAGCCTGGCCAGGTCTCGCTGGATGGCAGCACAGCCTGCTGGTGTGTCAGCCGCTCCTCCCAGCTTGGTATCATCAGCGAACTTGCTCTGTCCCTTCATCCAGGTCATTGATGAACATGTTGAACAGGACTGGACCCAGCACAGACCCCTGGGGAACACGGCTAGTTATGGGCCTCCAACCAGACTCTGCCCCATTGATCACGACTGTCTGGGCTCTGTCGTTCAGCCGGTTCTCAATCCACCTCACTGTCCACTCATCTAGATCCACACTTCCTAAGCTTGTCCGTGAGGATGTTATGGGAGACAGTGTCGAACGCTTTGCTAAAGTCAAGGTAAACAACATCCACTGCCCTCCCTTCATCTGTTTTGTTCTTTGCTGTTTATTAGCTAGCTTTCTATTCAGGCACAATTGAATGAGCATGAGGGCGCTTATCCTGTAAAAAAAAAGGCGTCAAGATTTTGCCTTTGAGTTACACGAGGTCTGGATAAAAGGCTGTGCAGCAGTTTGACTATTGTTATGAGGAAAGAACTAAAACTCCATAATTAAAGCACACACCAAAATCAACTTAGAAATGTGTCTTTTAGACTGAATGTATATAAGGATATATATTCAAGAACATAATGTAAAAGGTGGTACTTCAAGGCAGAATTTTTAAGTGTTTGGTTTTCACTGAATTGTAGAAATTTGTTCTTAAATTTCCAACTGTCTTCGAATAATCTCCTCTCTGTACAGCCAGGGCTGAGAAAACTCTAATCACTGTCACGCCTAAACACAGAAGGAGGAGGGCAAGCAGGTAAGGACTAACCTGGCTCCTACTGCAACTGGAGTAACTCTCAAGGGCCCGAGAGTTACTTCTACTGCTGAATCAAGCCTTCGAACTGGGTAATGTTGGAGTCTGCAGTTAGAGACGGCACAGCCAGCCAAGTACAGCAGTTTTGCAGGAACCCAGACCTGAAGTGTGGCCACTGGGAGGCCAAAGAAGTGCCTAACACTACGGAAACAGAAGGTTTCGGGGAGCTCAGGATATGGAAGCAAGGCAGACAATGGTTGTTCTTAACTGCACTGATCTTAAGGAATTTGGGAGCTGGGCAGACTATCTTTTGATGTAGGTTAAAAAGACGTTTTAGGCTGGCAGACAGGAAAGATAATCCTACAAGTGAGATGTATAAGGCTCTGAAATAGACTTTGAGGGCAAAAGAATCAAGAAAATTGAGCTTCAGCCATAAGCCATGAGTCCTGTTCAGAAGCACAACATGTTCAGGACATCCTCTGAGATTTCCTAATGAAGGGGTTGCTTCATGGTTAAATTAGAATAATAATTTTCTCTTTTTTTTGTGTGATTTTTATGCCAGGAGGTAAAGGATGTTTGGGCAAGAATGGTATGCAATCTCTGGACAAGAGAAGGCTTCAACAGCTGTTTTAGCATCTTCACAGCTTTTAATGTGTCTTGTGTTTGTTACATCATCTATCAGTATAGTTTATTTTGGAGAATGTTCAATAGCATCGACATTCTTAAAACATTGTAGTTATTGTACATTATCTCTTAGATCACCCGTCCACTTTGTCTCAGGTGGAAGTAGATTCCTACTCCTTTCATGCTACAGAAAAGGCTCCAGGCTTCTTCAGTTACTGCAGATTAAATTGCAAATAAAACATGGGAGCTTCAGCTGCTTCCCCTGCAAATCCATCTAGAGCTCCAAGAATTTGTCTGAGTTGTGTTATTTTCATCAACTTTCACCAATAACAGAAGTCCCACTGTCCAAATTTCTGCCCTCAGGGACATGTCTTGCCATCATCAGGATCTGAGCACGAGGGTAACTGTCATTCTGTAAACCACCCTTTGGATGAGGGCACAAAAGAGAAGCCTCCAGCTCACCCTATTCCAGCTTTGCAGACTCTGTAGAGTAAGCACGGGTTAAAAACTGTTGACAATTAATCACTCTGGATTTTCACTCTGACACTTACAGAGAGGAAAGCTGAAAAATAGGTCTGTTATTACATGGTCATTTTTCCATGGTCATTTGCACCATAAGAAATAGTGAAGAAAATCACCACAGGTATGAGGAATTTAGCAAACTCTGCAGCACTCTTTTACTAATGTTTTATGGACTTCTTTTCATGAGGGCAAATGCTTTTCATGTTGAGGCTTGAATTTTCCTTTCACATAAATGAAGTGATGGGAAAATGGCCTTTACTTCCACTGGGTGCATTTGTGTAATACACTAGAGAGGGGGAGAGAAAAGATACAAAGGTTGAAAAATGTTATTGCACAGTGAAATGTAGGTATATATTTTAGAGGTAACCGAAATAAATAGGTTAGATGCAGAACTGCAATACAAATACTATTTGATACTATAGATAGAAGGGTGCTGCTTGTGGTGCACATTCACACAGAGCTCCCTTTAGTACACAGAGGGCTGGACTCTCTTGGGTGGTCTTACAGGGTCCTTTGTGGTCTTGCCTGTCAGTATTCCAGTAGAGAACTAAAATATAAACATAGAGACAAGTTAAAATAAAAACACATCTTAATTTGTAGTGAAAATAAGTATTTTGAGGAACCCCAATGCATTTTTGCCCAAAATGCTTTTTAGCATAAAATGTAATCACTCAGCGCTTCATTCTTCCTGAAGCAAAACTGAAGACTGTAATAATGGAATTTCTCACAAAGCACAATTTCTCTTTCCTGCATAGCTCTTATTTTACATCCTCATGAAATCTCTGGGGTAGGGTATGTATGGCTGAGGAGTAGTTGACTACGGGAACTACCCAGTCTTTTTCTAAATTCCAAATATCCTAATGGATCTGCTGGGGAAAAGGAGTTGAACAGAGGACATTTTGGCCCTCCCTGTCTATCTTTTAGTAGATAACTAGAGAAAGACTGTAAGAAAAGAATAGGAAGGAGCAGTTTTAACTTACTACATGGTTGCCCACTGGGTTGACAGCCCAACTGACCATTTGTAAACTAGATTACCTGCTTGCTTCTCCACTAAGGTCCCTATTTGGTTTTCTGGATTCCAAGACACCAGGAAGAGGAATGTAATCATTCATGTGTAAATGCCTACAACATACAAAACGAGGTGATATTTCTCCCCCATAACACTGTTCTCTTCTTTGATGCTCTGTTCAGCTCCTAATTCATTTGGGATTATAGAATGAAGTATGACAAAATCGTATGACATTCTGGTTTGCTTCATCATCCTCTAGCACATCCATGGGATCTAGGCGCATGTGTTGGTTTTCCTCACCCTTGTGTCAAAACAGCATTTGGAAACATTAGAGCTAAAAGCACTAGGAGACCATCTCTCTCCTCCCACCCTCTGAGGTTTACAGTAACATACAAGACAGTGCATGCTTTATTTGCAAAGGAGGATCATCTTGAACTTGCAGCCCCAGATGTAGGGGTTAATAAGTACAGCTTATTGCAATTAGGAAAAAGGAAAAAAAAAAATCAGATGGACTGTTGAAGGACATATACACCCACAGAACTGGTCCCCAGTTTGTCCTCTGTAAAAACAAAGGAAGCTCATCTGAATGGACCAGAACTGTAACATCCTGATGACACAGCTCAGAAAATTTCCTTTGAGTTCAGGACCAGTCCAT
This sequence comes from Sula dactylatra, assembly GCA_013389905.1. Lineage (NCBI taxonomy): Eukaryota > Metazoa > Chordata > Aves > Suliformes > Sulidae > Sula > Sula dactylatra. The sequence goes on from WEKW01019704.1 coordinate 208,444, forward strand.
ACCTCAGGGGTCAGAGGTAGTTTTCTGTTCAGTGTAGATGAAGGGTGACTTAGATTCACGAGAACCGTCAAGGAGCAAGGCAGAGCAAAATATATTTGAAACTTTTTCAATATTTTAATGCTACTAACTCATTCAGAAAGAAAACCTAGATTTGATGAGTAAGGCATCTACAGCCTTCTGATTCTTGTCCATCGTTGATCATCTTGTACATCAACAGCCTGGTCATGCTAGCGATTAACAATGTTGCAGTCGCTGAATTTGCTGCTTTGGGAATGCAGACAAGACATTCTTTGCAGCTTTGAAGAAAAAAGGGTTCTAGGCAAAATCTCTCCCCTGAAATATCCATGAACTTCAAAATGCGCTAAGGTTGTACTTGTGTTTTTGTATGAGAGAAGTCATGAGGAAAACCATCAGTATCACCACCTTTTCCAGTGTTATTGCTATCTTGAATGAAGCCCCTATGGCAGGCAGAGAGTAGAGAGGAAGAGATCTGGATGTGTTTGAAGAAAGTCCTCCCCCTTAGTGAACCTTACTGTAGCAAAAAAAAGACCTTTCAGAATGAATTATTCAAGTACCTCACAGGAAGATCGTCCAGATGGACTGGAGGGTCCATCTATGGTGGTTAGCTGATCTATTTCAAAGGCAATGCCCTACAGTATATCCTGTCATTTAGGAAGAGCTGTGTGAGATTTATCATTGCAAGAGACTTGAAGTCCAAGAAGTGATGGAGTCTTTGGCTTATTGATGAACAGCAACACATCTCTAGCATGTGCACACCAAATACCCAGTGGCAGGCAAGCAAGTCCTATGAAAAGGTACAAAATGATCCAATACAGCTCACAGAAGTTCCTCCATGTTCACGACTTGGGGCCTAACCAGATCCTTGGTATCCCAAGCATTTCCACTGGAAGCCCTGCTGGGATGCACCATGGCTCCCTTGCTGCCCAAGCAGCCAAGGGAGGATGCACAGCTGTCTCCTATCTTCTGCCCACATTGAGGCAGGACACAACTGAGATCAGATCTCCCACCCTGAAGTTCTCCTGCCTGTAAAGATGGCTTTGCTCTGGCATGTTTTCCTACATAGCCAGGTAGAGAGCTTTTTCTAACCAATTTCTCACACTGGTGACTTGATGCCAGGTATTAGCCAGAACAGCATTTCTGTTGCTTTCCACATAAGTAGATTTTGTTACAGTTTCTCTCAGAAATTGATGCAATGGTGAGAATTGCTAGGCTGAGCCTGAATATTGAGTGTTCTGCTAGGTCAGAATTTGGCTATCTAGGGAAGAAGGCGTACAGGGTTGAAAAGATGAATGATAGTATCTCCTTCTGCAGATAAGCTCCTGTCCCTCCTATTCCCACACTGCAGCCTTTAAAAAGAGTGTGCTGGATTTCCAAAGAAAATGGTTTGAAGCTAACCCTAGTTTAGGATTTTAGTTGTTCTTTTTACATTCTTATATCTGCCTTCATCAAGGACCTAAAATGTTTTCTCTAGCCTGTGCAATTTAATCAAGGCCATCCTTTTAATGGCTTGTTTGCATTCTTGTAATTATCTCCTTTGGTCTTTATCCATGAGTTACTGTGTCCACTGATAAGGATAAAAGGGATGGTGCTTATCAGCAAAGGCTGAGAGAATGGCTTAAAGGCCAGGAAGAAACAAAGGCCAAGACAGAACAGCAGGAATGAGTGTCACTCATAGCTCTGGGATGTGCCTGAAGTCAGAGGGAGAGGGAATACAATATAAGGAATTGAGGAAGCTCCAGGTAAAAGGAAAGGGTCAGAAACAAAGGAGACAGACAACTCCCTAGTGCTGGATTTACAGTCACATATGATTTTTAGATGACATGTGTAATATGTATAATGTCACATATATAACCAATGACCAGGCAACCTTGTTTTAACAATTCAGTAACAGATAAGCCATCTTCCTTTCAAACTGTGCATAAGAAGGATTTTGCTGCCTTTGTGCTTGAGAGCAGGAGGATTTGACCAGGAAACATGCAAGGAGCGAGTCATTTGCCCATGTCATTATTGTTAGGATGAGAAACCATCACAGGCTGTACCTGAGAGCAATCAGGCTGACGAAGCACAGAGCTGATCAGCTGATGCAGCTCCACCAGCCAAGAAGTAACTAGAGCCCAGCAGGGATCTGCAAGAACTTGCTGCACACCTGCCCATCCATCATCCATAGCTTTCTGTCTGCTGAGAGCCATGAGCCACGAAATACTTCCCATCAACATTTCAGAGATTCTAAATAGATCACAAACATGGACAAACTCCCCCAAATTCAGTGAACACAGTCCTATTCTCTGCTTGCCGAGCATGAAACTCAGATTGAATTTGCTTTAAATGCTGTAGCGTATTGCCAAACCACAGGCCAGTGTGCCAAATTCTCAGTAACCAGAAAAAAACGGTCATTTCAGTTTTAGTTAACAGCTTCTCATTTTAACCAGAGTACTTTCCCTCCTTCAGAGTTACTGGGCAGAAAATGCATGCTTCTTATCCAGTTGTCTACACAATGCAAATGGTTGCCTTTCAGATGCTAGGACCTGGCACTGAGATTCCTGGAGATCTGCCTGCAGCAACTGGAGACCTGGTTATCTGCAGGAGTCCCTGTCAGGCTTATAATCAGTCATGATTTCTAAATGGTCCTGAAATGCCTTTCCCTTTGCTATGTTTGCATATGCAGCATCGGGGTTGATGCGCATTCAGCTCCTTGTTCTGAAATGAATACTTTCTACTTGGTAGGACCTGTATGCCAGGAACTAATGAACTCTGCTGCTGCAAGTCCCTTTTCAATAACCTGCTATTATTGCACAAGTTATATATGCAAACCCACATCACTTTAGCTCTCAAAGACTGGAATTTTTCTTGCTGCTAAAGAACGCTGGAAGTAATAAATTTGGACTGGCAATTTCATTTGGTTGTAGGGGTTATCTGAGAGTCTGTTGTGAAAGACAACTATCTTAAGAATCTTCCAGATAAAATCAGACCAGGTTAGTGAATTAGAAGAATATGCAGGTCCATTTCAGGTCAAAATGTCACCTGCCACCTCTCTTTTTTATTAACTGGTTTTAAAACATTTCTTTCTCCATTGGTATTTGAAGACCTGGATTTATCCCAGATCACCTGGCAAATAAAAGGATGATCTCAAGAAAAATATAACCATTTTTTTTCTACTATTCCTTTGGTGCTCTGCTCTGTGGGGCAGGGATTCTGTCTTACCAGAGCAGCATCCTGCTTCATAACAGCTCAGAGGTGTTATACACCTCATACAAATACTAAATGTTATTCTTCGTCTAGTCTGACTAACATAAGAACTAACACTAGCATGTCATGTGCTTTACTGAATTTCTTTATTGATTTCTGGTGCATATATGATAAAAATGTGGCACATTATCAACAGCAACAGCATGGCTTAAGTACAGATAAGCCTAGATGCAGGGAACAATTCTAGAAATAATTGCTATACAGACACCTCCTACTCCAGGTCTACAAGTCATTGGTATCATCCTGCCCCAAAGGAATTATAACTCATGAGAACTGGAAATAATATAAAAACAGACAGCAAAATAATAATTACAGACAAATGCATTTGAACCTGAGGTGGCTTCGTTCCAGTGAAGGACTCTGATTTAACTGAAGCATTTGGGAAAAAAAAATCCCCAAACGAATGCAAAATTAATTACTACTCCAAGACAGAAACAAGATATTGTATCTCTGTGAGATACTCTTCTGGACAAGTAGATCATAGATCAGAATAATTTTATTCAAGCCAATGGGGGGATGACACTGAGACTTCTCCACTAAATTAATATAGTTTCTTGCACCTTCAATATCCCGTCTGTACAAATTTCTCTAGAGGCTGTCAGGAGAAGAAGAATCACATCCAAACCTCGGCTTCATAAAAAAGTTCAGTGCAACCTTTCATTCTCTGTTTTATACATGAATTTTTGCACTTGCATATATGGAATCAAAACGCTTATCTATATTGCAAATTATTGCAAAATCAGATTGGGTGTGAATTAAAAGTGATGTCTCAAACCAGACCACCTGGTCATGGGTGTTGTCTAGACAAGACCCAAATCCACCTTTTGATGCAGCAGCTTGAGCCCATGCCTTGGTCCACACGCTGATGTAATTGGATGGTTGCTGGTATTACAGGATTAATTAGATTCCATATAAAAGTAATAATATATGTTTTGTCCATATATGGAGAGGTTAGATGTTTAATGGAGATCCTGGAAGACATAGCTGAAGAGTGATCAGACTGATGGCATGTCTTCTTTCAGAAAGGTCTCTTCAGAGAAAGTAATGTAAAAATAAACAAGCATTATGCCTTGTTTTGTTGAAGAAGCACAACCTTCCTGCGCCGAGTTATCTGAGAATAAAAGAGACAAAAACTAATAGAAGTATCTTACTGATATTCAGCCTGCTGTGAGTGTCCTATGAAAATAAAGAGAGGGCACCCGTATGCCATTAGGACCCTGGCAAGACATGCCGTGTCTCAGGATGGAGGGGTTGTAGTGCACATACGACTAGTGAGTTGCTCAGTGACATGGGCCTTAGTTCTGGCACAGGATGGGACATGGTATCTTCAGCATGGCCAGTGATGGCTTCCAGAGAGAGTGACCTGGAGGAGTGATTAAACATGCTTTGTAGCTCTACAAGAAGCACTAGGTGTGGATGGGAAAGTTTCCTCTGGAGGCTGTTCACTACTATTCCTAGTCCGAATTGGACAACTGTTCTCCTGGTTTCCTTCAAATCCTGGCTTGCCTGTTTCCTGTCACTTCAACCAGGTCACTGTCAATCCTGGCCCTGGTAGTGGTTATGGGAATCACACGTGCTTGTTTCCTGTCATGGCTGGCTTGTGGGGTTATTCCACTCCACAGCTGGGAGACACCTGTGATTAAGTGATGAATTTTCTTCAAGTAAAAGCAGCAGAGCCCAACACTTACTCTGGCAGGTGGTTCTGCCAAAGGGGGGTATTCAGCCCTGCTCCATTATGCATCAGCAGCAGGGAGCTAGATGTTATCTAGTGTGACTGTGAGGGACTTTAGCATTTGGTTTGGGATGCTTCTTTGCACCTCCTCTGAGAAATGCAAATGTATTGTTCGAAAATACAAACAGGGCTAAAAATGGCTTACCCTGTACATCAGCAGAACGGCAGGGTCCACCTCAGAGGTGGTGACATTTCACCGCCAAGAGGATGACAGTGATGAGCAGAATCACTGCAGTGAAGTACAGGGCGGCAGCAACGTACCACCAGTGTGAGCTCTCCAAGCAGGTCACTGCCAAAGGGACAAGGGAGAGGGGTCTCACCACAGGCAGAAGCAAGTCAACTTTTGTTCTCAGTTATGGGAGTATGCAAAATCATTTTAGCTAGGCCTTCAGCAGGAATGTATTGCTGTGTGTGCTATAGATCTAGCACCTGTGCAAAGTGAACAGCAAGCTTATGAGGATATCCTCGGTGTGCGGTGTGCTGCAGATGCAACTGAAAACATTCTGGGGTTTTTTTCAGCTAAATGTACCTGTAGAATCTAAACCTTGTTTTGGAAATTATTTGCTTAACCTAACGTTTTAGTTATTAATTGAAAATAAAACCTTTATATATTTATATAGGTTTATATGTATATAAACCTGTATATATGTGTGTTTATATGTGAAATCACATTTTCAGGGTCAGAAGAACCCTTTTCCTGGCCAGTCCCAGCTTTTATCATCATAGCTGTTGAGAAGATGCCTAAAAAATGTGACATCTCACCCTCTGTGGCAGCGCACAGCTTTGTCAGCACTGCTGTGTCAACACTTCGCCATGCAGTTTGCCTGCAATGTCCACACAGTGCTGCCAGTGCTTCTCACTCTGGAATATACCCTGCCTTTCCCTTGGAGAATGGCTTGCAATGGTCATGCTATCGTGGGTTATTTTTCTGAGGTTATACAACTGAAGACCCACAAGGAAATCCTGAAGTTCACGTACAGGATTTTAAAAAAAAGCTTTTATAGGTAATTTGAAATTCTAGAGACTCTTTTTCCAGATTATCATCCTTTTTAAGCACAACAAAGAAACACATGTTTGATTAGTTGTTAAATCCCTGGTTTCATAATTTTGTGCTCCAACTGTAATCCTGTCCAGGATCTCTGTGCTCTTTTGATCCCCATTCATTAACACTTTCCAGGCTGATCTGTGTCTGTGGTTTTAAGGAGGTTTCAGTGAAGAATGCGAAGGGACAGAGCTCACCTATAGCATTTATCTGTATGTATAGCATATACGGATTTTGATGATCCTGGAACAAAATTCTGAAAACTTGGAAATACAGACAGTGTAGGCAGAATCAGAGAAAGGAGGGGAGGAAGTGAGGACTACGGTATAAAAAGGCAGCCAACAAACAGATGGGCCAATGGTGATATACCAAAACTGCATTACTGACAATACTTTTCACGCTGCAGTCCAATCGTGGTTTCACTGGCATAATATCAGAGGACATTTAAATGAAGGCAGTAAATTGGTTTTGCCTTTGTAACAGCAGGACAGAGATCTCCACTCGGCCCACTGTCTTGTCTGCCCGACTGCCTCTTTTAATCAGAAGGACCATCTGAAGCTTTCAGTTTCTTTTTCCTTGTGGTAAGGCTAAATTAACCCACCAATGGAAATATTTATTCTCACTTAGCATTTTCTGTAGCTAACATTTTTTCTATAAATAACTTAATCGTTTTTATGCATTGCACAAATGCAATATTTTCTTCTTTCTTCATTTTTGCCTCATACAAGAGGGTTAAAACTCATATCCAATATATTATTTCACTTTGCAAAACAAAATTTACTTTCAAGGTTGGTTACAGTTTGAGAAAATAGTTTAATGTATCTTAAAATTTTCACTTAAGAAAAGATAGACACGAGTCATCTGAACTCGTCAGATAGCTGTTCAAAACCTTATTTTTGCTCCCTAGCCATCACTTTCTAAAAATATCTCCATTTCTGTGCTTTAAATACTATTGCTGACCTGTTCGTTCACTGTAAATGCATTTGGAAATGAAAAACTACACATGGAAATTGTTGCTAAAAAGAACAGAAGAGTTTACGAGTGTCTCTGCTGCAGAATAAATTTTAATGATATGTTCTGTGCATCCCTCAGGCATGAGGAGCAGGGGAAAATGGATCAAAATCACCTGCAGCAAAGATAGAAAGTGGTATTGTCCCATAGCCTGGAAAAGTGTGCTATTTGGCCGCTGAATGGGTGGGGAGCTGCTGTGTTTTGTGTGTGTCTGCTCACTAGAGGCATGGAATGGTGCTTTGTCCTGCTCCCAGGTCCTGGTCCTCCAGTGGACCACACTGCCTGCATGGTGCATGTTCACTTGCTTCTGGGATCCTTCTCGGAAGAAAGCTGGTCATATTTCAGACAACCATTCCCTTCCAACAGCGCAGACATGGACAGTGCCAAATTTTGCTCCCTCTGCAGCAGCATCCCCAGTGGACATTCCCGTGGCCTACATTAGACCCCTTATTACATCCCCAGCAGCATATTGCAATGTTTTCTGTGGCACGCTATTAAAAAAAAAGCTACTTTGGCAAGGTGTAACACAGCCTTTTAAATTTATGAAGCAAAACGCCACAACCAAACAAGTCTTACAGGGCCCAAAGGAGGTAAGTGGCCAAAGCTATGCTGTGCAGATGCAGTCTGTTTGCTCCAGAGATGCTTGCACCAACAGCTCCAGGGGCCATGCTTTGCTCCCAGTGCAATCCATATTGGCAGCACAGGCATAAGACAAAAGCTTGCTGGACTGAGCCCCAGAGGCAAGGGACACTGATGGGGGGTGAATCCTCACAGGCTTAGCTAGGGCTGAGGGACAAAAAGTTTAGCCTAATACAAACCTGGGGGCCTGTGACTCTACCTGCTATCTTTGAAAACACTGCCTTCAGGCACCCCCAGGGAAACCAGCAGCTGGGAAAGGTTTTGAAGGTCTTTTAATTTGCCTAGATCATATCAACATCTCTTTGGGCACCTAGCCCTAAGCAACTCCTCCGCTATATGTAAATATGTAATTATGATGGTGTACAAAGAGGATAAAATACATTGAGAAAATGTGACGTGTCCTGCAGTAGTGCAGTACCTGAATGTGTGGTCTTGGGTGTGCTGTCAGGTCTGTCAGATCTCCATTTCACATTCACCTCGGCGTATGTGGTTGAATCACCTGTAGAGACAAAAGTGTAGAGAACCTGCCCAAGGCCAGCCCTTGCCGTTCTCAGTGCATCCAGCACCCTGCAGCACCAGACCTTCTCTGAGAAAATGGGAAAAGCAAGAACATGCAAGAGAGATTGTTTTCATTTTTTTTCTGATAAGACTTGTATGTCGCTGAATTAATGTGCCAAAGAGTTCATAAAAATGATTTTCATGCTGTGCAGTTTCCCAAAGAAATAAAAAAAATTTATTCAGTTGCTAAATTTTAGAAAATTAAAAAAAAACCCTCTAGAAGACTATAGGTTAGCACACACTGAACTACTCTATTATTAATTCTATTTTTTCTTATTATTCCATCTCTTACACATATTACATGTACACATTCTGTCCATCTTTAAGCAGAAATTAATCAATGGCAACTTTTTTGGCCAAATTAATTTTTTTCTATAATATAGAGTTTTATATATATAATGAGTTTTTTCTCAATAAACTTCTTCCTGGTGAACTCAGATCTTGTGCATGGGTACGAAACATGCGTGTTTTCTACTGTTTTTTCTTTCCCAAAGAGGAACACAGTTCCTGTCGGAACAAAGCTAAGCTGTACTGCGTGTGCATAGAGGAGAGACAAGCTATTTTTCAATCACTTAAGAGTTAAACGTAATTTTTAACAATTCAGAGTAAACCACCAAATGTAAAACATGCAAAATATAAACATACTATTTTCATTTCATCCACAGAGTTTTATTCCTCAAGGCCATCCTTCCAAGTAAATTAAAGGTTGGTAAGCACCATTGCAGACAGAGTGCAGATTTTCAGTACAAACCATTAATTCAACTTTCTCTAAGAAAAGGGGAAAGGAAAGCCTGTCTGCAGTTAATTCTCAGCCATAATAGTCCAAAAGCAGATTTCTCCCCTCCCCCTGCGTTGTTAATCACAGAAGACAGAAACTTGGGGAGAGAAGACTTAAAAATAGGCTTATCTGAATCTTTATTGCTTTGCTAATTTATGACTGTTCTCATTTGCTAGAAGAGGAGGCCCTCTCCTCCCATACATCAATGCCCTGGACAGATGCTTTCCATGACTAAGAACCATTTGCAAGGGAAGCTTTCCATATTAGATGCAGAGCTGGCAGACTGCTCAAATTGCAGCAGCCTTCATCTCTGCTGAGCGAACACTCATTCCTCAGGGCTTGGAAATCCCCCTTTCATAAACCAAAGCAACAGAGCAGGTCTTTCACTGTGAACGTTCATGCTGTTTGTTGTAATGAGATCTAGAAACTACAGGGAACAACTGATCTTCCTCCAGTCACTACTTTCTTTTCTGTTTCTTCCAAGTGTTACTTGCCATTCTCCTTCCCAACGTTTTTCCCATTTGTCAGCTGCTCATCAGGTTAAAGATCTTCCCAGACCATCCTTGTTCTCAGATATCTGTTTTTAGGATTTATTTTGCAAAAAAAAAAAGCTCCTCTATCCTTACACTTGATCTGACTGCCTTTACACACATGAGGAAGAAGTCTTTGTCAGATACTTGTCCTCAGAGCATGCACCTGTCCCCTCTGAAACTACCTAGCATCTCCAGACTGCGTGGAGATACTGGCCTACATAAATTACACCAGACTAAGGCATGGCTGCACTGAAAGAACTGCCTTGAGACAGAGCACATTCAGGCAAAATAAACCATGGCGTTTCTATTACTGGGAGACATGCCTTCCAAGTGCAAAAGGATTGCCTGTTGCAGTGCATGGAGCCTGTGGCAAGCACTCCAGCACTTCTATAGCACTGTCTCACCTTAGACTTTCAAATGTGACATGGCAGAGATCAGCACGCATACCGGGGGCTGCTACAAAATCTCCCCGTTCTGTATCTGGTGGTCAATCAGTAGAAAATCCCCATATGCCCTGGTAACCACTGGCACGGTTGTGACACTCATGGTTGCAACCATTAAAAAAAATGTTTTCACCACGTCTTACAAGATTTTTACAACCAATGGAGAACATAAAAATTGTTGTCAGGGTAGGTTTCCCCAAAGGCGTGGAATCGCCTGGCAAACTGCACGTTCCCTGCCTTCCCAGCCTCCATAGGGTAGAATTCCCATCGGCTGCACTACCCGGAGTGCTTGATCACCTGGGTGGATTTGCCAACAATAATGCAAGCTGGACTGGAAAAGGAATTGGCAACAGGATTTTCTGCAGCAGCCATTCATTTTCATGCAAGAAAGTGCATGGTTTGCTGAGAATGCTTTGCTTTAACACCAAGAGCTAAGCACTGCTCCCCTTATCTTTGGAGGCCTTGCCTATACTTGTCTGTTATTATGCAGGGATGCTTACAGTGGCCATCTGCATAACAGGAGATCTGTTTCACTATCACTGTAAGAGCAGTGCATACTTTCTCGCTATTTAGCTCAGTGGCCAGTGCTAGATGTAAAGCTCAAGGAAGGCAAAGATGATGATTATGTACCTGACCTCTATTATGTAGTCAAGCTGCATCACGTAGGCAGTGCTTTCAAATTCAAATACTTAAAGGTACTCCCAGAAGACATCTCACTGCCCAAAGGGTCTCTACAGGGCTATTGGCCCAAATCAGCAATATCAGCAAAGGCATGGGGAAGTGGTGTAAGCAGGAAGATGTCTGCAGGTGTACTAAGATGGGGAAGTGCCCTATGGCAGTTTCTCCTCCATCTTGCGATATTAAATCCGCAGATGTACTGTCAGAGAAGGAGGGAGAGGGAAAGTGGCGAGTGGCAGGACACGCCTGACTGACCCCAGCAGCTTTCGGTAGGTGTGACAGCGGAAGGAAGGAAGGAAGCTGTATTTTTGTATCAACTGCAACACACCACCTTGTAGGTTGCCTGCTTTGCATGTTTTGCACCATTTCCCAGGAGCCACTTAAATCAAATTTTCTTGCTGATAATGTACAAAATAAGATGGGTTTTGTTCTTAAGAGAGAAACCAAACAGATTTTTCTCTGAAGTGCCATGGGGAAGACAAGCAAATACAAACTTCAGTAGTGCGAAATGTAGGACAAGTCCAGGAATATGGACCATTTGCTCTACCCACCACATGCAAAACTCAAGGATGCAGTGCAGGCGAGGAGAGGAGAAGCTGAGTGCGGACTAGCCAGGGGACCGGCGTAGTGGCCCTGGGGAAGCAGACCAAACTTAGAGCTGTGCAACCAGATAAGACAGCACAAAGTTTGAAGTCTGTAACCCAAAAAATGCTCAGCGGCAGGGCAGTATGAAACAGGAGCAACTTTGGCCTTTTCCAAATCTTGCTGTATCGATCATTTAATGTAAAATATGCATGGGGTAAGGCAACAACTGCTTCCTTTGAGCTTTTTCAGTCAGGTGGGTCATAGCTAACTCAGCTGCTCTGAACTTGCTGTGATGATGACCACAGTTTCCGGCACTCGTGCTCTCAACTGTGAAAGCAATGGAGCACATGTAGAAATTGAAGATAGAGGTTGCAAGGATGTATAATGGAAATTTATATATATAAGAACACACAACAAAAAATTGATTATATAGACAGGTGTTTTTTCACTATATCTCTCTAGGACACACTGACAATATTAATAGGTGGCAAATTCAATACTGATTTAAAGTATTTCTTCATGCAAGATATTAGAATCAGCCCATACAAGTCATTGTTTTAGGATGTTATTAAAGTAAAGCATTTATTAGGACACCAAAAGGGATGCAAGATTCACAGAAGTGACATGAATATTGGTATTACAATTGTAAAGGTTTTTCAAAAAGATTATGACAGGGTAAACCGCATGCCGTCATACTCTAAGGCACAAGAAAAAACATGTTGCCTGAAATTTGGTTATTTAATTAGCCTCATAATTTGCCATCAAACATTTTTATGCACTGCCTTTCCAAGCACCTCATACTGGCAACTTTCAGAAGTATGTTATTGGGTTAGAGGGCTCTCAGAATAACTTAGAGCAGCAATTTCTAAGCATAATTCACCAAAGTGCATTGAAAGCTTTGTGAAAGCACTTAAAACTATCAAATACAACTGGAAATTTAAAGCATAGTCTCAGGTGAGGAAACAAAAAAAAAATTTAAGTGGAACAAACTTTTGTGCTCTCAAATTTTGAAACTTTTTGTACAGATGGTTGTACTGGGCATCCCCAATAAGTACTTATTGGGGTACCAATAATTGGTACCAAAGATTGTCCTGGCAATGCAGCTCTTCTACGGTGAACCGATCACACGATCTAAGGGGCAAAGTGAGTTAACACATGAAAGACAAAGACACCATGTCCTTACAGATGCTTTTAGTACTGTGTCCCAAGGAGCGAATCTACAAAACTTGGTTTTATAGAATATTTGCTAGCAGATTCAGGACACTTTTTTTTCACGCTGTGACCTCTGAATATTATAAATTTGAATAAATTTTCCATGCTTAATTGTATTATAACTAGCAAAGATCTATTTTTTGACCAGAATCTAGAAAACGTAACTTGATACTTTTATTTTAAAAACATGAATTATTTCCTACTTATATCCATTAATGCATATCTTTTGCACTTTATCTCTTGAAAATAAATATTTAAAGTAATGCAGTTTTATAGTTGAAGACATCGGTAGGTCATACACAAATTGTAGGACTAACAGTTTTCAAAATTATAGAAACCTCTGTTGATTCTTGACTTGTATTTTTCTCAACATAGAACTTTTAGAAGAGAAAGAAAGAAAGAAGGAAAGACAAGATAAACGGACCTATTGTTTTACAGTTTATTTCTGGTCTCTAAGAAAATGAATCAAATTAAAATATAAAATGTAAATGTATTGCAGGAGAGAGAAGTGCATTCAGTGTCATCAGTGCACTGCCAATGCACAAGCCAATGAGTTTCTAATAATCCCTCTTAATATCTTCAATGTCTGATCATTAATGTGTTTCAGAAACAGCACATTTCAGCCATACTACTGAAATCCAGAATGGGATTTTAAAGGTCATTCTTTACTTTTGCTAGAATTCAGTATTCCTTCTATTAATAAACATGATTTTGCCAAGCAAATAGATATACAAAAAACAGAGGTGGATATTAATAGTTATAAAAATGTTTTCAACATGACTTCAACTTCTTATGAATGCTTTGATTTAAGAAAGAATGAAAGTTTTTAAGAACATGTCACTGAGCAAAGGAAAAGTAAGTAATAAGATGACCATTTTTTACCTGTATCTGAAGTTTGTGAAGTAAAATGCACTCTTTCCTTGGGCGATACCTCTGCATAAACCACCTCACTTGCCATTTTGAAAAGATGCTTTCAGATCTTCAATCAAGATGGACTCACTGAAGAAGTAGTACCCCGTATGACATCCTTTCTGACCTCCCCCCATCACACCACATTAGGTCAAAAGAAATGATTAGATGCGTGTAAAACGGAAGGAAACTAGGTACTTTATTCTTTTTTTTCAAATGTAAATTCTCACCTTGCAGCTTTCCATAAACAGTTCTTAATTCTTAGCCCATTCTGTTCGTGTACGTTCTATTTAATATGTTCCATTTAGTTATTTATTTTACTTTGTTCTATTTTATTTATTTATTATATTTATTTATCATATTTAATATGTTCTATTTAGTATGTTCTGTTTAATATTTTATATTAAAAACAGTGTAGCACTATAGCTGCAATTTTTATCAGCCTTCAACCCACACATAATTTTCATTTGGAACCTAAGCTGGCAACATGCCAAGTATGTACATCCCCTCCTCAAACCAATCAGACACTGAAACATATTTCAACAGAAAATGCAGATCGTAATTATTAGGTTGCTTTGGTTTGTGATTATCAGACCACTTCCTCCTAAAGTTAATCATTTTAGGGTTGAAACCAGAAAGCAATGATGAGAGGAAGAACCGAGGGAATATCTGACATTGTTGAAACATCTCATTTCAAGACTTTTAAGGTAATTTTTTTTGGTGTTTTAAATTATTTTTTTATTTATTTCATACTGAATAAAAGTAATTTTTAAAGTTGGATTTGAAACAAAATGTTGCTATTAGGCCAACTTTCCTTTTTCTTCAGATTTTCCTCCACATAGAGATTTCTAGATTTTTTTTGTTTATGGTAACTTAAAATGATGCCAAAACTCTGAATTCTTCTTCCAGAGGAATTTCTGCTCTTTAACCAGCTCTAGACCACATGCTAATCCTCACCTCCCCGGGGCATTATTAAGCTCAGAATTAAACCAGGGCTGAATCTGACCCGTGACTGCTCTGAATGTTGGTCATCAAATGTACTCCTTAAAGGCAGACAGTATGCTTCTTTTTTTTTCCTCTAGTAGAGGTGTTAGTTCAAGACAAAGTCAATGTAGTTATCATGGTGGGAAGTCAAGAAGTGCTTTATTTGCCCTTTTGGGACCAGCCACGGAAGTGAGATGAACAACATTTTGGCTTTTTCAGCTCAAATAATTAAGTCCTTTTGAGAATGGGCTGGCACAATCCTGGTAACTAAAAGGGTCTGTATAATTCCCTCTTCTGGGGAAAGGCTTGAGGTGAGATGATGTGCTGCTGTCTGTCTCACCTGTTAAGGCCAAGCTCTTTATGCAGCCTACAAAGCAATATGCTTTGAACAGAAAAAGAGGAAAAGTTAAGGCAAAGTGTATTGGTTTTTTTATTCTACCCCAATGACTTAGAGTAAATATACTGAAGGACTTGCTGAAAACTGTCAAGTTTGAACTGGAAAAACAATGATAGTCGTAGAGATGATTTCTCAGAAAGAGAAACAAATAAGAAAAACAAAGAAAAGCAAGCTGGAAAAACAGCCCTTTCGGAGACGAAAAGAAGAAACTCAACATCCCTAGACGAGATGTGTGTATGCTACGGAGTCAGCATTACAACAGCACTGGGACATAGCGCAACTACTTTTTGTTTGAAGGATCTTTAGGAAACTGCTGTACATGTGCCTTAATAAATATATATACATGTAACACGTGTAAATTAAACACTTATTCCTATCTAATGCCATGGTAACACAGAGAAAGTTTTCAATCTTTTTATTAGTGCCAGAGAACGAGCCCCCGACCCAGGCCAGGCCTCCAGCTGCCTGCCAGCACCATAGGCGTGCCTACACCATTCAAGGACAACCCCTCTGGAGGCACCAGTAGCATGCACACCGTGTGTTAGGTGGTATAACTGTATCCCACAGGCCTCTCCAGCACGTGCCACACTAGCAACTCACCTGTGCCGTGTGTGTGCCACACTAACAGCCGCTGTGCCACCGTGCCCCTTATCTGGGTGCTACGTGCTGCCCAAGACCACAAGCTCCGGTCAGCACTCCCAGCAAATACATGACCTCTGCTCTTGCTCCATCTCTGTAACAGCACATCACTGCTTAGGACTGTTGTGACATTTGGTTTAGGCAATAGGATATTGCAGGTGAGTTTGCGTTCAACATCGTGCCGTCCTTGAGCAGTCTGTAGGGAATGGAAGAATTTTCTTCCTAAGGGCATTTTTAGTAGCTCTGGCCCATCGTGAGCAGCCTGGTTCACGTTCATGATTCAGGACAGTCTTCCTTTGTAGAGCGGAGGTTTCTGGCAAGGGAGACAAGCACCATCAGGTTGGACTGCATTATTTTACACACCTGGGATGACAAGTGGTGGAGGGGTCACACTCAAAGCGCGTACCTTGGAGCCAGGTCCTGCCCTTCAGCAGCAGCTTGGGGCACTGCAGGAGCCAAGGACGTACCTCCCCCGGTGACTCCTTTGCCTAGTCTGTCCTGTCGGGAGACATTCAGGGACCGTTCCTCTGACTTTTTAGGATAAGATGATAGGACCCTGGAGGTACCTACTTCTCTCTACTGACTGGAAAGTAAGAGTAAGTGAACAGCTTACATTTAGGCACCCACCCTTATGCACCTAAATGAGCAAGCAGACGATCTCAGGATTAAGGCATTTCTGGCCAAAGAAACATAGAATCATAGAACGGTTTGGGTTGGAAGGGACCTTAAACATCATCTGGTTTCAACCTCCTTCCAGTTCCAACAACCTTCCCCTTCTAGTTCCAACATCCTCCCTTTCCCTTTAGCAGGCAGGTGATGATTCAGTTGAAAAAGATATTTGCTGCCTGACTTTGCAGCCAAGATGCTCTGCGGCAGATTCTTTACTTCAGGAAAATAACACGAGGAAGGGATTTGTATTGGCACCTAAGCACTAAATGGTGCCCTCGGTGCCAGCGATGCAAAGCTAAACAGCCTTTACTAGCATTACTCTGGATTTACTCACTGCAGAGTCCAAGGCCTTTGAAGACACGTGGGGAAAGGAGAAAAGAGGCTTGGGAGGCACAGAAGCCAGTGATGTTTGATCACTGTTTTCCATCCTCTGTAGTACTAGTTGCACAGAACTGACAAAATTATTTTGTCAGTGGATTTAGGGAGAGCATGTAAAGATGTACCTCCCACTAGAAGGGTATTTCAAGGGTTTGGAAGAGGTCTTTTGCTCTCTTAGATTAATTGCTTTGCATTTTAATAACACAAAATAGTCACTAGATGTCTCTACTGCACCATAAAATATAGCAGAAATTATACTCCATTTAAACTGAAGAAAATTTTATATACTTGTGTAGCCTTTTTTAAAAGTATGAATTGCATAAAATAACTTGTCAGAGATAGCTAGAGTGTGAAGGAGGAAGATAAAAAAGGAGAGGATGAGTATTGGCTACAAATTCACAAAGCACAGAAGACTTAGCAGTAAGCTTTTCCTAACCAAGACGAATACAGTAAAGTATTTTAGAGATATTGGGATATAACTGCACCCCTGTAACTGGAGGATAAGCTTCAGCAGTTTAAACCAGCCCTGATGGGGGGACAGGAGTGTGGGGGAAAGGGGGAGCCAGTACCGTAGACAACCGCAATAGCCACAGCCTATGATTAGTGACGGTGGTAGCAGAGGTGGAGGAGGGTGTCAAAGACAGCAGTGCATTTCTCAAGATCCTTGGCTAAACAGACCACGAAGGTGGCGTGGGGTGATAGGACCTCAGTGGGGCACAGCAAGCAGCGTGCTGGCGAAGCTTGGAGGGAAGAGATACCTAGCTCCAAGCAGCTGTCTCCCAAGGGCAGCAACTACCCATCCACGTAAGACTGACCCGTTTGGTTTCTTCAGTTTCTGCATCTAAGCCTGCTCTGTCCCACGACCTGAAGCTCCGCTATAACTCCTAGTTAAAGGAAATCCCCTGGTTTATGCGAAGAAACAGCTTTTTTTTTTTTTTTCCTGAAATAGGTAATAGTGGGTTGTTGTTCCTGCGCTGCGGCAGAGTAGGAACTGAACAATCTATGGAAATCCTTTCTCAACCTTTTCTTTTCACCATTTTTTCAATTATTTTTTTTCATGGTTTTGAACTCTTCACTATGGAGAATAAATTCATATGACTTATATCCAAAACAAGTACATAACTTATTTGTATAAACCTCCACGGATACAAGGCACTGTATCACTTTAAGTTTTCAAGATTTGAGCATAAGCTGAAGAGCTGACTAGAGCTGAACAAGCAAAATAACAGCCACGGAGAATAATTTAAAATAGTCTTTTTTTTTACCTTTTTTCTTTTAAGTAATCTATGTGAGGTGGGAGATGCAAAGTTAGTATGCCTGGGAAACAAAGCCTGTATTTTCAGGAGGGTGGAGGCCCTACCATCTCATAATTAGCTACCATTTCTTTTAAAAATTATATGTTTTCCTGGAAAGGGAATAGGGAAATACTTTTATTATTGCTTCTGACCAATATATCTCTTAAGAATGCATTCAGAAGTACTGGAAAGGTTTTTTACTATTGTTTATTAGAGTTTCCACAACTTGGTTTTTGTCTCCACATGTACTTAGTGAAAAGACTTAGACCAAGTACGCTGCTTTACCGCAACACATTGAGGTAAAATTAATTCTTTTCATAGTAACCAGAGACAAGGGATGTGTTCATGCATGGACCTTTCTGTGTTTCATTCTTGTGCTGGTTTTGGCTGGGATAGAGTTATTTTTTTCCATAGTAGCTAGTGTGGGGCTATGTTTTGGATTTGTGCTGAAAACTGCTGATAATACAGGGATGTGTTCGTTATTGCTGAGCAGTGCTTACACAGCGTCAAGGCCTTTTCTGCTCCTCACCCCACCCCACCAGTGAGGGGCTGGGGGGGGCACAAGGAGCTGGGAGGGGACACGGCCGGGGCAGCTGACCCCAGCCGACCCCAGGGATGTCCCACACCGTATGGAGTCATGCTCAGTGTATGCAGCTGGGGGAAGAAGAAGGAAGGGGGGATGTTCAGGGTGATGGCGTTTGTCTTCCCAAGTCACCGTTAGGCGTGATGGAGCCCTGCTGTCCTGGGGATGGCTGAGCACCTGCCTGCCCATGGGAAGGAGCGACGGAATTCCTTGGTTTGCTCTGCTTGCGCACGTGGCTTTTGCCTCTTAAACTGCCTTTATGACAACCCACAAATTTTCTCACTTTTACCCTTCCGATTCTCTCTCCCACCCCACCGGAGGGGGCAGTAAGTGAGTGGCTGTGTCGTGCTTAGTTGCCAGCTGGGGTTAAACCATGACAGTCCTTTTTGCTGCCCAATCCTGTTGATTTTTAGTAAGCGCAACAACAGCCTGGGTGAGGAGAGTATGTTTTGAGTGGATTCCCAGTCTGTTTGGGAGACTACAGGCACAATACTGTTTCCTTCTGTAGTTATCAGGAGAAAGCTTCAGGCAAGACTGCCTGTGACAACCTTATGTCAAACATTTTAAGACCTTCCTAAGTCTGAGCAGAGTACTCTGCAAGTATTGCACAGTGTATATCATAAATGGCACCAATGTCAAGGACATGACACTGGGTTGAAATTAATAATCAGCTGCCTTCTGCCAAAAAGTAAAGCAGGATTTTATACAAAATGTTTAAACCTTGATTTTAAAGGTTTTATGATGCACTAAACCAACTCAGAACTGTTGCGAAATGCTACTATAAGCAGTGCTAATTCAGACAAAATTCCTAGGAAAATATATTAATGAAATTTTGAATAGAGAAACGGAAAGCTCTAATACTGCTGTGTTATTCTTGCAGGAAACATCATAGCAGTTTTATTCTTATTCTTATTCTTATTCTTATTCTTATTCTTATTCTTATTCTTATTCTTATTCTTATTCTTATTCTTATTCTTATTCTTATTCTTATCCTTATTCTTACTCTTACTCTTATTCTTATTCTTATTCCATGCTCTCTTAGTTTGGATAAGGGATTAAAAAGGCAAACTGTTGAATTCTGACTCATCCCTTGCTCAGCTCACCTAAGCTATCATTTGCAAGCTTGGTTAACTTCTTTTTGCTTGTATAATTTTGAACAAGTATTATTTACATATTAAGGAATTAAAAGAGATAAAAACTATAATTCTAAAATGAATAAAGCCCCCTATTGTTTAGGGGTTGCTGCCCTTCTGTTTCTATCAAATAAAGCACGAATGGCTCCAATAGCTTAGAAAGAAGCACTTAGGTAACACTTAGATATAGGTATTCCATAAATGCTAGGAAACATCAAAAGTGAATTTTCTGAGAAAGACGGCTACTCCTACCTTTCCCTGTAATTTCCTTCCTTTGCTAATGCTGGCTAATTTCCTGTGGTATCTGGAAAACCATGCACAAAAGAGTTAAAGACAAAGAACCAACCGACCAACCACTTTCCTCCCTCTGTCCTCTGCTCCGAGGCCTGTGCTGGATGTGACGTCCTTGGTCTGACCAAGTCACGGAGCGGGGGAGACTTCATCTGACCGAATTGCGAATTTATTCTACTGCGGTTGTTCAAGTTAGACACAGCAAATTTGCCTTTCTGCATTAGTACATCATCTCATCTCCTGAGGAGGGAGGCAAGGCCACAGCAAGGGACGCAGCACGTGCTGTGCAAGCCATAGCTGGTGGTCAGTGTCCAGATTTCAGCCAGGCAAATGCACACTGTGCAACCTTGTTCGGCTCTGCAGGGGCACCTGCACCCTATGAAGGCACTGTCAGGATCCATATATACCGCTTCACGGCCAGGGCAGCGCAGTACGGAGGCAGCAGAGGGAATATGTTCCCTGTACCGATCTGCCCGAGGCCAGCTGGAGGGACAGAGCTGCTCTTCTCCAAGTTTACCCCCATGGATTAATTGCTGAATACTTGGGAGGTTTCAACCCAACCACTGCAGACAGAGTATCCACCAGTCCACCGGATCTTCAGCTGTGAATTGCCTGAGCAGCCACAGAAAACTGAGGGGACTGCTAAGGGTCACTGGTTTCCAAATGTAATTAATGGCTGCTTTCCTTTTCACAGCGAATGGTGAGCATACATGGGAGGCTGCCTTGGCAGCTGTGTCCTGAGTTCAGCCCAGACTTCTTAAAGGTCACCTTGCACATCCACCGTGCCTGCAGTACAAACCTTTCTCCATCTCAGCTGGAAGCACCAAGTCCCTCATCAAGCCTTTCCCGGAACCCTTCCTGTAATCTTTCTCTGCTGGACGATGAAGGTTTGTTCAGTTCCTCTGATCTTCTCGTCCTCCTCATCACTGGCAGTCTGGAAAATGAAGCAGAAGTGACTGGAAGCAATTGCTAGAGGTTAGTGTGGAAACGGCTGTGCAGAAGCAGGACCAGCCCGCCTGGGGATGACGGAGAGAGGAGGATTCCAGCCAGCCTGACTCAGGGAATGGCCACGAGGAGCGTGAGTCCCCCCTTTGACTCACCTCGGACAAAGTCACGCCAGGCATGATGAAATACAACAGTACCTACACCGGTGCAGACCTGCCCTTAACGTGATGCAAGACCATGTTTTGGCAGGAACAAAAGATAAATCCTGTGCGGGAGGGGAGGGAAGGGGCCAAGGGGAGGGCCTCAGTGAGATGAAAAACTGGGAAAAAAATCAGGTTAAATAAAACATTCCGTAGATGTAGAACTTCCTTTTGTCATATTTTGGTATTTTTGCCCACTTATTTTGAGTAACTGTATCTAAATTTTAAGCCAGAACAGCATTTTAAACAAGATTGAGATACACATTTGATGTGCATCGGTGATGCACAAATGGGGGGAAGAAGCACCCAGGCAATATTTGCTTTAAAATTTAATCTATGCATTATTTTTTAAAAGTGTATTTTTTACTCTCCTTTGCATAAGAAGGTAGTAGGGCTGACACAGCTCCATCCAGAACAGTTCAAGGGTTTTCAATGAAGCCTTCAAACTTATGAACCCTGCAACCTAGTCCTGCAGAAACAGGGACTGACCTTAATTTAGACTTGCTGTTGGAAGGGGCCAGATTTGCAGGGCAGGAAATTAAGCTCCCATGAACTTCTGCTCTTCCCCTGGAGTTCAGCATTGTGCAAAACTTCCAACTCCTGACTATTTCTCACCAGCTGGGTCTATTTGCCTGTACTAGTCAATTCTTTTGAATGAAAACCTTTACTTTTCCATCAGTTACAGAATTAGGGATAGCGTGAATCCATTGGGAATTGACAATGTTCACAGCGTGTCCAAGTGTGGTAGGAAAGCACAGGGGAATCAGGGGAATTTCATACTTTGGGAGCTGGAAAATATTACTTGGTGAATTGGGAAACCTTTTTTGACAATGCATGTAATTTAATTGTTATAACAAAATCTAATTACTATTGTATTAATTGATCACAGACAAGTATGTTTGATTCTGTGCAGTGAAAACTGATCTGCCTGCCAAAGAGCTCACTATGCAAGAAGTTTATAACCTAAAAGAGCAAAATATAAAGTACCCATCCAGCCCATTTCAGTTTTAACCACAGTGGTTAAATAATCCAGGAAATTATATTTATCCAAGTCTTACTTTCAGCTTCTGCTTTTGTGGGTTGCTACTGATTGAAAGCTTAAAAGGAAATGTCATTCAGCAGTTCACCCGTTGGAATGCATTACAAAATCACTTCTTGTGTGACTCAGATGTTATGTTCCTCGCCTCACTTCGCTTGGGAAACTCACACCACTTGGGAAAGTTTTCCTTAACAAAAAAAAGCTTAAAACAAGGGGAAGTTCACATGGACTTTAGTTTTCTTAAAGCAATTGCAATTAGCTGTTAGCAATTAGCTGTAATTTAGCTGCCATGTGAGACTTCTAGTGTGAGCAGGGAAGATGCACCCAGTAGCCTGGCTCAGCCAAGCATCCAGATCATCCGGACAGGTCCAAGGTCAGGCTGGGAAATCAATGGATTGGTTGAGCTGAAATGGGGTCCTGAGCCCCTGGGCTGTGGCGTGGGAGGAGGGGTCACCTGCGGGGTAACTCTTCAGAGTCAGTCAGGCTCATGATGAATTCACAGACTGTGTCACGGTCCTACACCAAGTTTTTGAATTTCACTGTCGAAAAATGTTCTGTGCCCACCTACCAACAGCAGCTGAACACGCCTAAGGAAGCAGGTATCGTAAGCTAAACAAAGCAGCCTTGGGCCACCACAAACCTAAAGCAGAGGAGCAAGCTCAGCTGAAAATAGATACCCGAAGCGTCACAGGGAGCAACTACCGAAGCATTTATTGGCACACTTACAAGGCAATTTACAGAGGCAGCAAAATGGACTTCTCGCCCCGTCTAGCACTTCATGCTGACTCTTTTAACCGGACTTTTGACACATGGTGGGAAATAGGTCCCTACCCTGGCCATGTGAACCCTGTCCACAGCTCCTTACAAGGTGCTGCCCCTTCTGTTCTTGTGCTTTCTTGGGGAACTACCACGGGGAATGAAGATATATGGAACACTCTGTTCCAGTTTCTCATCTCACCTATTTCTTTCCCTCCAAAGGAGTACCTCTTCTGGAAAAATACAAGTGCATTTATAGCAATTTACAATTTCTTCTTCCCACTTCTTTGAAGATCAATGTGACAGACTCCTCACCTTCTCCGTGAGCTTCTCTGAGCTTAATTCGGTGTTGTTTCCAGACTAGGACGTTTTCCTAGCTGAGAAGGCCTTTCTTCCTGTTACACATTTTTCAAGACAGTAACCACCCTTTGTTAATCATGTATCTTTGGAAGCAGTAATTGTACAGGTATCTGACGACCCTAAGAGTGACCAGACAGGAACCAACCACAGATCTTCCAAGTGAGCCTCCCATGCTCCCGCTGCCCATTTTCAGGGCATCATACCAAGAATTCAAACAGATTAATCCAGGGTGCCATGCTATTTAGCTCTAGTGCACCTATCCCATGGACTGTCAAATACCCTTGCCCACACAAGTCACTTGATAAAATAGCCGTGCCAGAGACAATAAAAGCTTTTCCCCCCACTGCACCACAGCACCTCACTTTAAGCTGCCCTAGAACCCTTTCCATGCTAAATATACGTCTCTCCCTTTCCAAATCCGGTTGACTTTGTCAGCCCTCCCAAAATGACAGTTGTGCGTGATTTAGTCTGGGAGCTTTCCTGCTGCAGCCACATTCAGGGAAGTTTTGGGCAGTAGCAGTCATGTGTCCAGATCAGTCCAGAGGGATAGAGAAGAATCTTTGTAATCTGTCCCACTCTATATGCCCCGTAACAGCAGTGCCATTTGCCAGAAGACCCAGTCATTATCTGCCTTCCTGGTTTACAAAACTCCCATTTATATCCTTGGACATTACATACCAATCACAGTTGAAAAGCCCATGGAAAAAGAAGGAGAGGAAAGTCAAAACACCTTATGAAATCTCACCCACTTACCACAAAGACAAACTGAAAGTTCTCAGACAAAGAATTACTGAGTTTCACTCAGAGGAAGAAGAAGAAGAGAGGAAAACCCACATCATTTGGTTCACTATGAATGGCATTTTCAGTAAGACGTTCATGGCCCTCTAACAATGGTTTTAGCTGCCCTAAAAGACCACGTTTTGCCATTGTGAAGAGTTCGCAAGAGAAGCATCGGTTGCCATATCCTTCAGGAGTCTCAACAATGAAACTGTATTACCAAGAAGGAACTTCTGTTCTTTGCAACAGCCGTTGTATCATCATTTCCTCTTGGTACTGCCACTTTTTAACCTATCACCTCCTTCTCATGAAGTCACTATTACTCCCTGTATTGCTTCTCCTGGAGAAGTTTGGATATGATCCTCGCTACAGCACCTCTTGGCCCTGTGGACCTCCTACAGCAAGGACTTTCAGTATTCTGAATTCCAGCTTCTCATGGGGAAAGTCTCTGTATTTGCACAGGCAGCTGCTCCCTATCAAGAGCTTGTCTTGGGATTAAACTGACCAATGGTGCAAAGCCAGTTCCTGAATGAGGAGCACCCTCTGGTAGAGATGACGGCTGAATCTATATGTACGCAGTCTCCATCATTTGTTATATTGACATGAAATCTAAAAAGACAAGAGAAAAATAAAAATTAGAGCAGAACTTTGGTCTAAAAGTTAGAAGACCTATTTCTTATTCTTTTGTTGTGGTTTAGCCCCAGTCAGCAACTAAGCCCCATCCAGCCGCTCGCTCACTCCCCCCACCCCTGTGGGATGGGGAGGGAATCGGAGGAGCAAAAGCAAGAAAACCCGTGGGTTGAGATAAGAACAGTTTAATAATTAAAATAAAACAGTAAGAGTAGTAATGGTAATGATAATAATAATGATAATATAATAAAAAGAAATAACGAGAGAGAGAAACGAAACCCAGGGAAAAAAAGGGAAAAGAAAAAAACCCACAAGTGCTGTAACCGCTCACCACCCGCTGACCGACACCGCCAGTCCCCGAGCCGCGACTGCTGCCTCCCCCGGCCAACTCCCCCAGTTCATATACTGGGCAGGATGTCACATTGTATGGAATACTCTGACCTATTCGGATCAGCTCTCCTGGTTGTATCCCCTCCCCTCCCGGCTTCTTGTGCACCCGGCAGAGCATGGGAAGCTGCAAAAGTCCTTGACTAGTGTAAGCGCTACCCAGCAACAACTAAACCATCACATCATTTTCATACCAAGTCTAAAACACAGCACTATACCAGCTACAGTGAAGAAAATTAACTGTCCCAGCTAAAACCATGACACTTTGTAAAACTGGGTCTTAAAGACTGCAGAGGACAAACTAGAGAATGATTTAAAACGAGCCCTGCTTCTCATTGCATGGATCAGAACTCACGTGCACGTGAAACACATGGTGATGCCCTGATGCACCTTCTAGTAAAGCAAGCTACTTCGACCCCCACAGAGGTGTACCACAGGTACTGGTACTTCACAGTCTCACAGTCTACGACGTGTTGTGAGCACAAAAGGCACAATTCTCCAGAGCAGGAGAGAGAGGATCCCGGCGGGACCCATGGCAGCAGTACTCCTCCACTACAGAGTGGGCCCAGCCACCTCTTCCCACCGATTTTGCTGAGTCTCTGGAGGATACACAGGATGTGACCGCAAAGAAAGCCAGTCTCTGGGTTAAAAAGTAGGCAAAAGCAATGCCTTCCGAGGCACAACCACCCAGCCCAGTGACCTTCCAACGTGGTCCTCAGCACCTCAGTTGGTCTTAGGAGGTCCTGCCTAGACTGGATGAGTGTTGAACCGTGCAAGACCAACAGGGCAAGCTAATTCAAGCTATTTATAATGTCTTACATCAGTAATTCTTCCTAATAAGGGAAATGTTCTCCATTTCATATAGTGGGATTGGACAGAAACAAGTTCCCCTCGGCATAACCTAACAGCCGCTATGCAACCACATGGAAAAGCAGGCAACAATGCCCCTTCCTCGCTTCTCTGGGCACATAACTACCGTTATTAGCATAGTACAAGCATTTTTACAGCCATATGTCAGCCCTCATTCGGCAAGATACTCCAGTTTATCTGCAGTAGAACAGGTAACACGGAATGACTTTTCTTCCTGGACAAAAAAGCTACTGACTCTCCTCCCGCACAGTGTAATTCAAAGAAAACTCACAAGTTTGTGTCAAATGACTCTCCATTCACCCAGAATAACTTGTTTCCTCTCCTGCGCAGCCCAATCCAGAAGTCTGTTATGTGTATCCGATGCATTATAAAGTTCTAGACAAAACAGAATAAAATGACATATGGTTATTAGATTTTTTTACGATTATGATGATGTGGCTTTTTGTATAAAAACAGCAGATATAAATTGCGTCACAGAATATGCAATGGTGCACTTCTTTTTTTCCACAGGTCACTGATGGTTTACTGCTAAATTTAATTCGAGGAAATACTAAAGGAAGCCCTAGATCCATTACTAATAGTCAGTGAGGTCCCAGCCGTTTAGTTGGTAGTCATGCACAGTGTTACAACCATCCACCTATACCCTGTCCCACCCCGTCGTCAAAAACATCAACGTATGCCATTAGATGGACCATATCGCGTTACACACCAGTACGATGGTTTCCCTGTATCGCCAGGAGAAGGACGTTGCAATACAAGGACATGTATTTAGTGGGGACACAGTGCCCGACTCGGAACAGGTTGCCTTGACTGTGTTATATCACCATAATTCCGCGGATGTCAGTTATGTTGCATCTCTATCAAATTTAAGACACGCATTTAAAATCCCCCAACTTCCCATTTTTCACACTTTTACTCTTGACACTAATAGTATCATAAGTGCGTGAGTTCGTTCTGTTTTCCTGTTCCTTATATTCCTGACTGTAAAGTCAGTCAGGACTACCTAAACCCAAACTCCGGGACATTCGAGGGCACACATGTAGCTTACCATCTGCAGTATGAATAAAATGAAGACTTTCTCAGCTCTTTCCTTATGATCCTATGGTTGTCTCTGAAAACACATTTGCTGTAGTGCTATTTTCTTTTGTTTTTCTCAGCCATACAGAACACCCTGAACTGGCAGGACACTACAGGAGATTTAAAGAACATAGTAAAAGGAAAAATGGTTCGGAATCAACAAAAAACACAGGCAGAACCTGCTGCACGGACCGGGTGCTTTCAGTACCCTGGGTCCCCTCGTCACGTAACCACAGCGAGTCTTCGCCTTTCGTGGAAACAGAGAAATTGCCTATTTTGCACAGAACTAACAACACATTTCTGTTCCTTAGTTGGCCACTAAACCATTTGTTATGCTAAAGAAAGCACCCTTTTAAAGAACTCTGTCCCTGAAGAGTATCAATAAGATAAAACACATACATGTGCATCAGTGGTCTGTAAACTCAACATTAGTTTAGAGGTTATATTTAGCGTGGGAATTGCTGTGGACTGTACTTTTGGGTACCCTGGAGAAGGAATGAACATCAAGAGCGTGTGAGGGGGAGGACAAGATAAATTGCCTAACTTTAAATGCGCACATAAACTGCCAGTTCAAACAGAAAAAACAACCACACCTTCTTTATCAATAATTAGGAGTCACAACTCCATTTTTATATTCTTTCAGACTTTACTTTTAACATAGACATACTTTGCCTTTTAAATTTCTGAAATACCCTCTAAGGTAACAACAGAATTTCTACAGTGGATTTTAGTGAACAGACCACGTCGCACTGAAAAAGTCTGTAGGTTGTACGGACTCGCAACAAACAAGTCTGCCACGCAGAACGCTGCGTTCCAAGCTGTACGAGGGAACAAGTGATGGAGTTACAGAAACCATCAGGGCAGCAGACAGAACACTGAATTCCAGGCGCTGGACACCTTACCAGCTCTTGGTAGCTGTCAATCACTGCAAGGGAAGCTCCGTAGTCAGAGCAGGACTTCTGACTGGACTTCCAGTCTGCCACGGCTTCTGAATGATAGTAACACTTCTTCTTGTAGTACAGCCAGTCATCAGGGCACGGCTCCAGCTGCGGCACTTTAGGTGGATCTTTTGTTCAAATGAAGAAATGAAGAGAACATCATTTGCTCATCATCACGTATTTAAAATACAATTGTATACACATTTACAAATTCTGGACCTGCTTCCTCCAGCTTAAACATATCTGCGACTTGCACGGAATTAGACAGGAGATGGGTGAACCTAATGCAACTGAAGGATTGCGCTCAGTTTTTTCCAGTTCTACCAGCTATGGTGTGTCCGGTAATCCCCGATTACGTGTTCACACACTGGGCATGTGCCAGCAAACAGACTCTGGCATGTGCAAGTGCAAAGCTCCAGCTACACCGGAAACACCATGGGCGAGAAGGTCAGGGGCCGCCTGTGCAAACACAGACACTCCTCATCTACTGTGAAGCAGCTAAAATTTCACCTTAAACAGTTTGTGGTTCAATGTACTCAGCTGTAAAAATAACTCTGCAGGCCAGAGCCAAGTCAAGAAGTCAGTATTGCCTCCCTAACTCTGCTAATGGCTTTGTCATTCCTCAGCATTTTGCCATGCTGCAGCACAATTAAATCCTGCAGAAAATTTTAAAAATTGCCAGTTTAATGCTACCGGAACCAACTATCTAAGGATAAACCATAACACAATTTAGTTTCGCTTTCTCCTTCCGGGTTCTAATCTCTCCTAACAGGAGCCATGACAGTGTAGGGGAGAGCTGAAAACCAGTGGAAATACCTCTTACCCCCAGCAATGAAGAGGAAGCGTAACAAAAGAAAGAAGTACTGAACTACTCTTTCCAGAGCTAGTTTTTTAAAAATAAATGCACTCACTTATGGTAATCCCCATTAAGAGTAAAATCACAGCAACAACAATGGCAAGTCCTGCAATTCTTTTCCAGAAAGAGAGACGTGAATGTATGTCTAAGGAGAGAAAGAAATATGAATGCACATCAGGGAATAAAGCACATGTAAGGAACTGAAGGTTCAGGTCAAAAAACCCCATGCTGATACGTTAACTTCATTAGGATTCTCCAGACGCTTGCACCCACTCCTGAAAAGACTGCGTACTGCAGAGCTCCAGTACGTCTAAAACCCGCCGATCAGATTTTCAAAGATATTAAATTGCCAAATCCCACAGAAATACTCGCAGAATACAGTCGTGGTTCCCCCCCACACCCCCGCCAGCGCTTCACGCCCACGGTATCGCCCAGGGGAGGGATGCGCGGTCCCCTGTCCCAGCCCCAGCCCGCGCCTCCCCGGCCCACCACCCT